>CM053771.1:64539322-64557851 GCA_028658325.1 Potorous gilbertii
GAATTTAGCCCACTGAGACTCCATAGGAAGGTTGCTTTCTCAGCCCTCTCTAGCATGCACCAATCCTGGGGCCCTCTCCAAATCTACCTTTGCCTCTGAATTATTCATGCAATTGACCACATTGAGTTCAGGTTTCAGGAAACAGGACATTTTTGCTCCTGTGATGGTACCCAGCTGGTCAGCTTGGTTGAGTTTTTGCTACTGAAAACTAATTAACTGTTCTGAGCAGTTAGCCTGCTTCCCTCCAGCATATGAAAAATAAAATACTAATTTTATTTCAAATATTAGTACAGAAAGGCAAAAGGCATCAGAGGAGATTCATTCTACATTTTCTGAGCAACTTTATAGGTTTATATGACTTAAAATTGAAAAGAATTCTATCTTCCAATCCAACCTCTGACTTTGGAGATGAGGAAACCAAGGTCTGAAGAGAGAAAGGGACTTGTTCAAGGTCACACAGCACCAAAGTATCAGAGTGACCTTGAATTCAAATCTTCAGACTCCCACATTTCCCATCTTCATTACCCCCACATAGTCTCTTTTCAGCACTCAACAATATGTGTCTTCCCCCTTGCAACTGTCTAGTGACCTGTTTCTGCAGAGACCCTGGTGAATGCAAGATGGTTTTTGTGTTTAAATGTTATATGAAATGTATTCAACCTTTGGAAGGGCCCTTTCCTTCTTTTCCCTTCAATTCCTTCATCTGAAAAATGGGAAGACTAATAGTTCAACTATGTCACAAGGCCATTAGGATGATCAAATCAATGCTAATGGAAGTACAAAATGCTATGTCAGCAGTTAGTAGTAGTAGTAGTAGTAGCATATCAGTTCACATTTATATAGTGCTTGAGTATTTTGCACACAGCTACCCTGTGAAATAAATTTAACAAGAAGCTTTATTCCCATTTTAAAGCTGAGGAAACTGAGACTCAACGAATTGAAGTGACTTAATCAGGGTCATCTGGGCAGTAAGCCCAGAGCTAGGACTCAAGTCCAGGTCGCATGATTTATGCTCTAACCACTACACCACACAGCTGTTATATATTGCCATCTTGGGTATGTGCTCTGCAGAGATTTGCTGACCCTTTGACTATATCCCCCTTGTCCACCTGGAACCCCAGAGTATGCCAAACTCTGACCTTGACCTCAGCCCTGTTTCCCCAGCTTGTCACATGCCATCAATGTGTCAGAGCTGGTTAAGTCTTGGTTTGTGCACAGTGAATGTGTCCTGGTGCTTTTCTTCTTGCTCAGATGGTGTGTGTGTGTGTGTGTGTGTGTGTGTGTGTGTGTGTGTGTGTGTGTGTGTGTGTGTGTGTGTGTGTGTGTGTGTCATCTCCTGGAGCTTGGCATCTCATTTATCAGAAGAACTTAGCATTATCCACATGCTGAGAGATTCCCTGACCCTCTCCTTTCGTGAGTCATCTGATCATAAAATCCTGGTTGAAAGGGACCCTAAAGGTTACCTACTATGATCCCCTCATTTTACAGATGAAGATACTGAGACCCAGAATAGAGACATATCTAGCCTAAAGTCACAGAGATAAAAGTCTTCCCAGATTTCTTGGAAACCATCCCTTTCATCATTTCTTACAACACAATAGCATTCCATCACACTTATATACTACAACTGTATTCGGCCACTGCCCAATTGATAGGGACCCCCTCAATCTTGATTTTTTTATCTGCCACAAAAAGAGCTATAAACATTTTTGTACATCCATATTTAGAATAATTGTTTTGCTTAGAACTAATCCCTCCCTAAAATCTACTCTTCCTTTAATTCTCTCTTTTCCTTCCTATTTTCATTTTGAGTGAAGGGTATTTTTGTACTCATTTGTGTGTGTGTGTGTGTGTGTGTGTGTGTGTGTGTGTGTGTGTGTGTTGTATATTCTTCCCATTGACCAGTTCAGATGAAATTGAGGCTCAGGTGTCAGCTGCCATCCCCCATTCCTTCATTCCTTCCTCCTTCTTTGAATACTCATATCATGCATGATAATTCCCCCACCTTTCCTTTCCCTCTCCCCTCCTTAGTACGTTCTTTTCCTCCTCCCTTTCCAGTCTCCCTTTAAGATCGTCAAGATAGAACAGAACCACTCTCAGGGTCCATAGAAATCTCTGTCTCTGTATTCTGACTTGGATTGGAAAAATAAATCACTGTGATTTTCCTCTTGGATTTCCAAATCAGGATTCAATCTGGTGCATTTTCCAGATCTGTTTGAAGAAATTTGGGGGAGGGGGTATAACTTTTTATTTCCTTCTGTTCTGTAATCTTGATTCCCTATAATTGGTATCATTAGTATTCATTAGTATGCATTAAAAACGTTATTCAAAAAAGGGATCCATAGTCTTCATCTGACTGCCCAAAGGGTCCAAGACAGAGGACAGGCTAAGAATCCCTTCCTTAGACCTCCTAACATTGCCTGGGGATCAATGGAGCACATGGGCTGTTGATAAGCTGTCCTTAGCTCCAGCTGACCCACCTTTTTTGTTCTCACTTTGCACAATATTCTCTATGCTGATTCTCCTGAGCAATTCTTCCAGTGATCTATGGTGCTGCCTACAACGTACCTCTTCCTTGCCCTTTAGGTGACCTATCATTCTGATTCTTTGGTGACTTTGGTATTCCATGACTCAGTCATATCACCTCACTGGAAGAATGTTGATGCGACAAACACTAAAAATTGTAACCATCACTTATATCTGTGTAGCACTCTAAGGTTTGCAAAATGCCTTATGCTTATTAACCCATGTATCTTCTACTGTAAAATTAGGGGAGCAGATTGAATGATGTCTAAGGATCCTTTCAGCTCTGATTTTATGATTGTGAGTTTGGGGTGGGGGAGAAAACAAGCATTTATGAAGTGCCTACACTGTGCTAAGAATTGACAAACACTATCTCATTTGCTCCAGAAAAGGGAGTCCACAGTGAAATCTCTCAGTTTGTGGAAAATGCTAAGCTTTTCTGGCAAATGAAATGTCAAGCTCCAGGAGAGGAAGGGTAGAGAAATCTGGAAAAGCTGTTCGAGCCAGAAGAAAAGCACCAGGAGTAGTGGTTTCAGTGAGTCCAAACCAGGACTTAATCAGTTCTGACATATTGAGGAGATGTGACAGGGTGGGGAAAGGGAGCTGAGATCAAGGTCAGAGTTTGGTACATACTGGGGTTCCAGGTGGACAAGGGGATACAGTCAAAGACCAGCAAGTCTCTGAAGGGCAAGGTACCCAAAATGATAATACATAACAGCTGTGTACTGGAGTGATTAGCCTATAGGTCATGAAACCTGGACTTGAGTCCCAGCTACGATGTTTATTACATCCTCACCTGTAAAATAGGGATAATACTTCTTGTTAGTCCTACTCCACAGAGTTATTTTGGGAAAAATACCCTAAGCACTAGTTAAATGTGAACTATACTTTTACTACCACTACTACCACTACTACCACTACTACCACTACTACTACTACTACTACTACTACTACTACTACTACTACTACTACTACTACTACCACACCACCACAGCTACCCCCACTGCTACCACCACTGCTACCGCCACTGCTACCGCTACTGCTACCACTACTAGTGCTACTACTACCACCGCTATTACTACCACCGCCACCACTCCCACCATCACCACTACAAACTGCTGACATTTGTATATTATTTTATAGTTTTAAAAAAAAGCACTTGAACATCTGTTGCCATTAATCTGATCATTCCAAAGGTTGATCAAAAATAATCAAGGGTGAGCTAGGTAGTTGAATTACTATTCTTCCCCTTTTTCAGATGAGGGATTTGAGGATCAGAGAAAGAAAATGACCTGTAGAAGGTTGCAGGAATTTCAGATAACTGCTAATATTTCCAACAGACTCATGGTATAGAGTTTTAGCACTGTCATTGCCATTTTATACGTGAGGATCCATAAATCTCTAGCAAGTCAAGTGACCTGCCAAAGGTCACAAAATAAGAAAGGAAGGAAAGTAGGAAAGAAAGAAGGAAACACATTTATTAAGCACTTCCTATGTGCCAGTCACTGTGCTAAGACTTGGGATATAAATATAAACAAAAAAAAAAGTAAACTCTGTCCTCAGGAAGCTTATACTCTAGTGGAAGAAGATACTAAAGTGAACTGAAAAACAAGGGGAGATGGGGAAGAATGTGGTTTTGAAATCCAGAAGCCGTATTAAGGCCTGGAGGGGTATGAAGGCCAGCTTGGATGCACCATTCAGGCTTCACGAAGAACTCAGCATGCTCCAGGTTGAGAAGGTCACAGAGGGGGTTGGATGTGTTAGGGTGAGGAAGTTCCAGGTTCTGGAGAAGCCAGAAAGAGGGCTTGAAGGAGAATGAAGGCTCACCTAGGCTAATGCACAAAAGGAAGGCTCCAGGAAGAACACAGCAAATTAACAAATGAGCTTGGAGTCAAGCCAAATTCAATGCTTTTTTCTTTTTTTAACTTTAATTTTTAAAATTGACAAAAAACTATTTTTTCTAACTGCCATCTCAGCCTCTGTCTCTCTCTCTCTCTCTCTCTCTCTCTCTCTCTCTCTCTCTCTCTCTCTCTCTCACACACACACACACACACACCCTGAAAAAGGAAGAAAAACAAAATCTTTATAAAATATGCACAGTCAAACAAACCACATTTTCACATCCATTGGTCTTTCAGAGGATCCTCTGGAGAACTTGGGTGTAGCTCTCTGATGGATCTGAGTACTTACCTTGATTCTGAATTCCCACTTCTCTTTTTCATGAGGTCTCACCCTATGAAGCTACCATCATCCTCAGTTGATCATTTTCCCACCTGCACCTTCAGGTACTCCTGTTATGAACCAGTGGTTATCATTCTGGTTGCGCAGGATCTCCAGAACTCACTGGGTCATATGCGGGAGGGAGAAAGGAGCTCTCTTCTTCTGAGGGGCTCAGCTAGAACTCCTCCATACCAATCTGGACAGGATGGTTCTCTGAAAGGGCCCAGGGGCCCATCTGACACTTTCAGCTAATCCCAAGATATTTCTTGTGTTGTACTATTCTTCTTGATCCAGTGATCAAAGCTCTTTATTCCTTTTAAATTTATTAAATATTAAAATTAAATTTAATACAAATTTATTAAATTTAAATAATTAAATTTGTTTGGAATGTCATTTATACTTTGGTTCAATCATCTGGGCCATTACAAGTATTTAGTAAGCACCTACTACATGCCAGGTACAGTGCTAGGCAGGAAGACAAACAGAGAAGGAAAAGCCTGGGCAGATCTGGTCACAATGGCAACTGAGCCTTTGGCTCCCAGGTAGGAGTGGGGCAAGGGGAAGGGAAAGGAGCAGCACCCAAAACCACCTCTTCATTGCTCTAGAAATTCATTCATTATGCAAACACTTATCAAGCAGATTCTAGGTGCTGAGCCCTTTGCTTAGCCATGGGAGAGATATGAAGATTTTTTTTTTTAAAAGATAGTCTCTTTTCTCAAGGAACTTAACAGTATAGTAGGGAAGATAAGATGGGCACTCAGATAATACCAGAGTGAACATGATAAATATGTCAGGAAGGGAAAACCAAAATGCTATGAGGATTCATGGGAGGAAGCAGTCACTTTGAACTGGGAAGGGATTATGGGGGTGGGCCAGGATCAAGGAAAATTTAGTAGAGACGGTAGTGTTTTAAACTGGACTTTGAAGGACTGCATAATTTCAAGTTCAGAAATAAGATGGAATTATATTATGTTGTAAACTCTACTGGCCTATGAGTACCATGAGCTCAAGGACCGTGTCTCATTTACCTCTGTATCTCCCCCACATAGGCGTTCAATAAATGTTTGAATAGAGAGCCCTATTAGAGTCAGAAAGACAGTCCTATCTCTGACACATATTAGATGTGTAACCCTGGACAAGTTATTTAATTTCTCAGTGTCCTAGTCAACTCTTGAGATTTTAAATGGCAAAATCATTGCAGATCTGTATTAATAGAAGGAACTACTTCACCAGGAGTTGCCAACATCAATGGAATTATGGACCCAATAAATAAATAAATAGAAAAGAAGTAAATTAGGGAGGTAAAGAGGTAGGAAATGAAGAAGGGAGGGAGGAAATGTAGAAGGAAAAGGGAAGGAAGAAAGGGAGGGAGGGAGGAAGGGGCAGAGGAAGAGGGAGGGGAGGAAAGAAGGAAGGAAATGAGGATAGAAGAGAGGGAGGAAGGAAGGAATGGGGAAGAAAGGAGGGAGGGAGAGAAGAAGGGAGGACTTAGATTTGGCTTCTGTGTTCCACTCCTTGCATGCATTGCCTGGGCCTGCTCTGAGAACATTTTCACCTAGCTACAAACCTGATGGGGGTGCAGGGTTTAGTTAGTTCCTATGCTCCATCCCCTTAAGCCAATATTTCTCTCCCTTCTTTGCTGGCTGAGCTCCCAGGGCAATTAGATGGTGAAGTGATCTACTGAGAAGGAGATGGGTATGTTGGGAAATATTCAACAGTCTTCTAAGACAACAGCTGGTGAAGCCTTGGCTGCAAGTCTTTCCCTTCCATATCAGAAAGTTCCTCCAAATTTAGTGGGTCGGTCCCAGCCCCCTCCCACCCCTCCTTTAGGGTGCTTGTTTGTCTGGAAGCCAAGTTGGCAAACTAGCAATTAACCCAGTGGTACCATCAGGGTGACAGAATGGAATGAGGCAATGAGACTGTAACCCTTGACTTCCCGGAGAGGGGGATGGGCGCACTCAAAAATGTTAGATTCCACAGGCTTGGGGGACATATGACAGTGGGTTACAAAGGTATCTTCCTATCCCCCTATCCTCCCTTTTTCTTCTTCCTCTTTTTTATTTTTAAAAATTTTAGTTTTGTTTCTAAAACTCATCTCTGAATGAATTTCACTTGCTGGTAACAGCTAGCTTTGTGTTAAATGCTAAGCATAATCCTTTCCCCATTCCTCTGCACTTGGACTAGAAACAGCCTAGCCAAGCAGTTAATCACAAGCTATTGTCTGAGCTAGGAAGGCTGTAGTTAGAGCTTCAGCTACCATTTTCCACTCTTGTATAAAATATGTCACTTGAGAAATGGGATATATCTATCGTACAAGATGTAGGCAGGTTTAGCGGAGGAATGTGGGATTTTCACTTGTTCCTGTGGAGACCTGGAGCTGTTGAGACTTGAGTCCAACATTTCACCAATACTACATATAATTCTGGGATAAAGTTCAAAATCTATCAGACCACTTAAGCAGGTGGCCAGTTCTTTATCTTTGTATCATTAGTGCTTAGCACGGGGTCTTGCACATAGCTAGGACTTAATGTTTCTTATTTTACATTTAATTTTATGTTTTCTCAATTACGTGTAAACAAAAATTTTTAGCATTTTGTTTTTTTCCAAATATATGTAAAAACAAATTTGACATTCACTTTTTAGAATTGTGAGTTTCAAATTCTCTCCCTCCCTCCCCCACTATTCCCTCCTTACTAAGACAAGCAATTTTATATAGATTATACATATTTAGTCATGTAAAACATTTCCATATTAGTCACGTTGTAAAAGAAAATGCAGACAAAAAACACCCAAGAATAATAAAGTCTTAAAAGTATGTTTCAATTTGTATTCAGACCCTATCAGTTCTTTGGAAGTGGATAGCTTTTCTCGTCATATATCCTTCGGAATTGTCTTGGATTATTATCTTGCTGAGAAGAGTTACGTCATATCACTGCACAATGTTGCTGTTACTGTGTATGATGTTCTCCTGGTTCTGCTCACTTCACTCAGCATGAAGTTATGTAAATGTTTCCAGGTTTTTCTGAAAGCATCCTGCTTGTCATTTCTAATAGCACAATAGCATTCTATCACAATCATATGCCACAACTTGATCAGTCATTCTCAATTGATAGGTATCCCCTGAATTTTTACTTCTTTGCCATCACAGAAAGAGCTGCTATAAATAATCTTTTGTATGGATGGATCTTTTTTCTTTTCTTTGACCTCTTTGGAGTACAGACTTAATAGTGGAATTGCTAGGTCAAAAGGGTATGTAGTTTTATACCCCTTTGGGCATAGTTCCAAATTGCTCTCAGAATGGTTGGATCAGTTCACAACTCCATCAACAATGCATTAGTGTCCTTGTTTTCACATATCCCCTCCAGCATTTGCCATTTTCCTTTTCTGTAATATTAGTCAATCTGATAGGTATAAGATGGTACCTCAGAGTTGTTTTAATTTGCATTTTTCTCAATAGTGATTTAGAGCATTTTTTCAATGTAACAATAGCCTTGATTTTTTTCTCCTGAAAAATTACCTGTTCATATTTTTTGACCCTTTATCAATTGGGGAATGATTTGTATTCTTAGAAATTTTACTCAGTTCTCTACGTATTTGAGAAATTAGGACTTTATCAAAGAAACTAGCTGTAAACATTTACCCATTTTTCTGCTTCCCTTCTAAATTTGACTGCATTTGGTTTTATTTGTGAAAACCCTTTTTAATTTGATGTAATAAAAATATTCATTTTATATTCCATAATGCTCTCAATCTCTTATTTGCATAAATTCTTCCCTTCTTCATAAAATCTGACAGATAAAATAGTCAATGATCCTCTAGTTTCCTTATATCACTCCTTATGTCTAAAGCATGTACCATTTTGACTTTGTATTGGTAAATGCTGTGAGACATGTCTATACTGATGTTCTGCTGAACTATTTTCCAGTTTTCCCAGACATTTCAGTCAAATAGTGATTTCTTGTCCCCAAATCTTGGATCTTTGTTGTCAAACACTAGATTTCTATGGCCATTTACTACTGCATATTTTGCTCTTAATCTATTCCATTGCTCCACCATTCTATTTCTTAGCCAGTACCAGATTGTTTTAATGATTACTGCTTTGTAATGCTAAGCCATTTTCCTTCATATTTTTCCATTGATTACTTTGATATTCTTGACATTTTGCTCTTCCAGATGAATTTTGTTATTATTTTTTCTAGCTCTATAAAATAATTGGCAATTTGACTGGTCTGACGCTGAATAAGTAAATGAATTTAGGTAGAATTGTCATTTTTATTATATTAGCTCAGTCTACCCACAAGAAATTAATATTTCTCCAATTGTTTATATCTGACTTTATTGTGTGAAGTGTTTTGTGATAGTGTTCATATAGCTCCTGGGATTGTCTTGGTAGGTAGACTCCCAAGTATTTTATATTGTCAGCAGTTATTTTAAATGGAATTTCTCTTTCTATCTCTTCCTGTTGGACTCTGTTGGTAACATATAGAAATGTTGATGATTTGGATGGATTTATTTTATATCTTGCAACTTTGTTGAAGTTGTTAATTATTTGAACTAGTTTTTTAGTTGATTCTCTGGGATTCTCTAAGTATATGCCATTTTATTGTCTGCAAAGAGTGATAGTTTTGTATCCTTATTGCTTGTTTTTATTCCTTCAATTTCGTTTTGTCTCTTATTTCTAGAATAATATTGAATAATAGCAATGATAATGGGCGTCCTTCCTTCACCCCTGACCTTATTGGGAGGGCGTCTAGCTGATGATCCCCATTACAGATAATGCTTGCTAATGGTTTTAGAGAGATACTACTTATCATTTTAAGGATTTATTCCTATGCTTTCTAATAGAAATACATGTTGTATTTTGTCAAAACCTTTTTCTACATCTATTGAGATAATTATATGAATTTTGTTGGTTATAAATGTTTCTTGAATTGAACTCTCTCAGTTCTTTCTATCCTTACTAGTCTTGGCAAGTAGTTTGGCTAATGGTAATAAGGCCAAAGATGTATACTTCCAAGGCATCTGGTGGCATAATGGCTAGAGCACTGGGCCTGGAATCAGGAACCTGAGTTCAAATCTAGCCTTAGATAATTACTAGCTGTATGACCCTCAGCAAATACCTGAAGCTGTCTACCTAGGTTTACTGAACTGTAAAGTGGAGCTAATGATAGCACCTACCTTGAAGGGCTATTGTGAGAACCAAATGAGAAAACATTTGTGGGGGGGAAAATGCTTAGGACAGTACTTAGCATACAGGAGGTGCTATATAAATGCCTATTACCTTCCCTTTATCCTGCTATGAATCATCTTTTCTCATATGTTCCAATTTTTCTTTTTCTGAAGATGGGTACTTTTAGATCCCTGGTTTATGCCTATATTAGTCTGCCAGGGTAGTAAGGCTGATTCCAGAGTGCTTTTATACACCTAGTAACTAAATGAAAGTCAAGTTCCAACCAAATGATCTCTGAGGTTCACTTCTGGGATACTATAGGCAGGGAAGCAACTTGAGCTGTCAGGTCAAAATTCATGGCAGAGGCTAGAACCCCAAACTCCTGTGCCTCAGTTCAATATTTTTCTCTCACAATGTCAGAGTGAATAAACATTAAGCACCTACCATGTGCCAGACACTGTGCTGAGTTCTAGGGATACAAAGAAAAGCATGAGACAGTCCCTGTCTTCAAGGAACTCATAGTCTAATGGGGGAGATAACATTGAAAAAGAAGCTGAAAAGGAGGGAGAAGGGGAGGACATGATAAAGTTCTGCAGCCAATTTTTAAGTTGATTTCATTTTGGAGAATGATGAGTTTCTGGAGATGATGAAGTAGAGAAGGTCCAAAAGTTTCTGATTTGGAATCAGAAGATTTGGATTCAGATTCTGACTTCATTACTTATTACTTGTGTGACTTTGGGCAAGTCAATTTCCCTTCCCCAGACTTGTTTCTTTCTCTATAAAGTGAAAAGGTTCAATTCCAGAAGCATGTTAACATGAGCAAGGTACTATACTAGGTGCTGGGCATACAAAGACAAGAATGATACAGTCCCTATGCTTGTGGAGCTTATATACTTCTGAGGAAGAGAGGTAGACTTTATACTGATAAGGATAATGAAATATAATGATGAGGTGAATGTACTTACAAAAGGGGGCTCAGGGAAAGTTTCACGTAGGAAGGAGCATCTAAGCCAAGTCTTTAAAGAAGATTCAGATTCTAAGGAGTGGAAATGAAGAAGGAATGGGGACACAGAGGTGAGCCACTCATGTACAACAACCATGATCCAGTTTCGGTGGAACCAGAGGATTTATTTGCAAAGTCCTTCCTAGCTGTATATCCTACAATCCTATGGTTACCACACTACTATCCATCCTCATCCTCGTGTCTATGCCAGCATTATCTCTTTGCCTGCAAGCTATGAGGAATTCACCCTTCCCTTACTTCCAGAAGAATACTATGCTGTTATCAGTGTATATGCCTAACACTGCAAAATGATTAAGATAGAGTTGTAAATAGTCACAACTTTGTTAATCTTTGAAAGACTGTGGAGAATAGGAAAGGTACCACAAGACTAGAGAAAGGCATTCCCCCCAACTTTCAAAAAAGAAAAGAGAATGTAGTTTGTAATCTAATAGCCAGAAGTCTGGCAAAATTCTGGAACATGGGCAGGGACTATTATTACATTTTTGTCTCTGCATTTCCAGTGCCTACCACAGTGCCTTGTGGTCGGAAGTCCTGGGTTCAAGATCTTACTCCTCCTTGTTAGGTATGACTTGATTTGTCTTTTTCACCTCCAGATATTCCTCAGTTTGACCCTAAATAAAACTAGAATAATATTTCCATTATTTACCTCATGAGAATATTCCCAAAAGAGAACTTTGTGAGCTTTCAAGTACTTTATAAAAGAAGTTATTAATCAATCAATATACATTTATTAAGTGCCTCCTATATACCAGGTACTGTGCTAAGTACTGGAGATATAAATTGGCAAAAACCAATCCCTGCCCTCACACAGTTCACAATCTAGGTCTTCAACAGTTCATGGCTCACTAGCCCGATGAAGTTTTGACTAACTATTCCAGCAGGAAGGGATACAATGACCCTTTAAACTAATACAGCACTCACTTTGTGCCTTAATTTTATTGCACTTACTCATCTGCTATTGTATTATATTAGTGGGGGCTGGTCTTATACTCCATGAGGGCAGGGACTATGGCTGTGCCAATTTAGTCCAATTCAGTAAGCATTTATTAAACACTATGCCCAAGGCATATGTTGGAGCAGCTAGATAGTACAGTGGATTGAGTACCAGGCCTGGAGTCAGGAAAATCTGAGTTTAAATGCAGTCTCAGATACTTACTAGCTGTGTGACCCTGGGTAAGTCATTTAACCCTCTTTGCCTCAGTATCCACATCTGTCAAGTGAGATAGAGAAGGAAGTAGCAAACCAGTCCAGTAACTTTACCAAGAAAACCCCAAATGGGATCACAAAGAATCAAACATAACTGAAATAACAACAAGAAAATGTTCAAGATACTGGGGGATATAAAGATTACCCCCCCCCACCCCAAAAGAGTACCTGCCTTTGAGAAGCTTTCATTTTGGAAGAATACAGTATGTACATAAATAAGCAAAAACTAAGTAATCTCAGGACAGAGCCCTAACAATGGAGGTGAGATGGGGGTGGTATGCCCAGCGGAGGCTCCTTAAAGGAGGTCACACCTACACTAAGCCTAGGATGAAACTGGAGATAGAAGAGGTGAGTGCATTCTGTGCTTCACTTCTCATTCAATGATCCTCTCTCGTCATCTCGCCGTCTTCCCTGACATCACACAATCCTGCTTCCACATTTTGCTTGTGGCTCGGTCATGAAAGCAATGCTATGACTCTTTTTGAAAAAGGCATGTTAATAGAGCCCTATAATCATTAATTCACCATCCCCATGACTCTGTGACTCCCCACACAGTCCCTTTCTGGGCTGCTACTCTGATAGATGTCGACAGGACTGTGCTGCTTTCATATTTGTATCCTCAACACTCATAGCAGTGCTTAATATAAATATGCTCTTAATAAAGGCAGTTAGGTGGTACAGTGGATAGAATTCTGGACTTGGAGTCAGGAAGACCTGAGTTCAAATCCTGCCTGAGACTTTGACTACCTGTATGACCAGGCAAGTAATTTAATCTCTTGTTCTCAGTTTTCTCATCTGTAAAGTGGGGAAAACAGCACCTGCCTCACCAGGTTGTTGTGAGAATTTAATGAGATAACACCTATAAAGCACTATATACATGCCAGCTTCTATTTATTACTAAATATTTTTTCATTCATTCATTCATTTCAGGAATAGGAGACAGAAGATGGAATGTTTAAGTCAGTTAGAAAGTCAGCCTGGCTAGAATGTAGAGTGTATAAGGAGAAGGTAGGTGAGATAAGTTTGGAAAAGCAGATGAGAGCCAGATTCTGGAAGGTTTTAAACACCAGACTGAGGAGTTTCTCTTTTATCCTAGAGGTAACAGGGAGTCACTGAAGCTTATGTAGTGGGGGAGTGATGTGGTCAGATGTCACAGAAATATTAATTTGGTAGTTGTATAAAAGATGGCTTGGAGAGGAGAAAGAAAGGAAGCAAGGAGATCAATTTGAAAGTTATTACATCAGTCCAGGAGAGAGGTAATGAGAGTCCAAATATGGGTGGTCTCTGATGAAGATTTCTATCTTCATATCCCTAGGCTTTCTTGTATCTCTCAAAAGATTTTATTGTCACAGATCTTGCCCTGACAATAGTAACTGTTGAGTTGATTTATTCTGTTTCATTTTATTTTCTCATTTAATTCCTAAAAGTGTTTTTATTTTCAGTCCTACCCTAGGTAAATGAAGAAGGTGAGTTCCTTTGACCTTCATCCAGAGGCTCAATTTGAAGAGCCCTTCAAATTTCCTTGGGGGTTCTGGTGAGCTGGCAGCAAAGAGAGAGGAAGGGACCCTCTGGGAAAGGAAACTGAGAAACTCTTTGGAAACAGCCTTTCAGGAGGTTTCTCCATAGAAGTTATTCCATCCTCCTCCCATTTAGTTTCCACTGGTTCTTCAGAGGAAAGGGAGGCAGGAGAGTAACACAATGTCCTGGCTTGTCAGGTGGGAAGAGGAACTGCTTCATAGCTTAGACAAATGCACTAAAACACAAGTAAGTTTTAATCTTTAGCCAGCATTTGCCTCCTGATGGGTAAAACAACATGGATGTAAGCTAGAAAGAACTAGGTTTCTCAGCAGGATCCTCCAAATGACATCATTCCTGGTCACTGCCAAAGAATACACAAATTCATGAGCAATTTTAATTGAAAACATTTTCAAAGGCTTCCTGGTTTCCCTGTTTGGGAGGGCAGAGATGCCTATTCAATTTTTCACTCATTAGGGTACCTGGAGCACAGTGTTCATAGCTACCTCACTAATTCAAGATACATGATTTCATCTGAGTGAGTATTGCCTTTGCTAAAGCAGATTGCAACCCTCGTAGGCCTTAGGGAATGGTTTAATGAATTGCTGAGGTTGGAAATGTGGTCACCTGGTGGCTAGACTTCTGGACATGAGCCTCTTTGCACTGAGGGAGTCAGCCTGTACTCAAATTCATTGCTGGGTATGGAAGCTAAGTCATTCTGACTTGGAGGCCTTACTGGAGTTTTAGCTCTTCATGATGAAATAGAAGAGAAGGATGTTGGCAGAGGGAAAGGCACATCTCCTTTTAAGTGGGATTAAATGAGATATGTGAAATGCTTTGCAAATCTTAAAGAACCATATAAATATAAACATTAGCCATTATTTTTTGCTTTGAGGGATTCAGGATCTCAAAGGCATGGCACTACCTCCACTGCTACAGACCCAAAGCCCTCGAGGCCTTCTCGTCTTCTGCCTCTCACCCTTAATCAATGTCCTTCTGTAAATCTTCAGAGAAGATATGCCCATTGCACTAGTTAGTCCAATAAGCTATAGACAATCTGTGCAGCTCTGGGTCTATCCAGTTCTCTAACATCTTTTTTCTATCCATACACAACCTCTCTAATATCATTGACACTAAATATTGGAGAAAAGTAATTACTGGTAACATGCCACAGCCTTGTAACTAGCAAATCAAGTTAGGTAGCATTTATTAAGCACCTAGTATGTGGCAGGCATTGTGCTAAATTCCGGAGATATACAAGAAAAACAAAAGACTGTTCCCACTCTCAAAGGAGTTCTCAATCTAATAGGGAAGACAACAGGAAAACAATCATGTGCACACAAGACATAGCCAGGATAAATGGAAGGTAAGGAATTGAGGAAGTTACTTGACACTAGCATTAAAGGGGGATGAGGAAAGGCTTTTTTGAAGAAAGTGAGAGCTTAGCTGGAATGGGAGACAGTGAGGCCAGGAACTGAAGGTGAAGCAGAGAATGCCAGGCTTGGGGAATAGCTAATGACAATGAAGAGTGGAGAAATAGAACATCTTGTTCAAGCAACAAAGTTGGGTGACAAGTAGACACCAAAGGTGGATAAGTAGCCTGAAAAGGGCTAAGCAAACCTTCACATAAGAGGTGCTAGAGAGATGAAAATTTAAACAGATGGGAAGAACTGGGAAGGATAAAAGTATTTCATCATAGGACCATAGATTTAGAGTTGGAGAGGAACCTTAAAGGTGCTTACAGTGGCTGACAAGATCAGTGACTAACCCAAAGTTACATGGGTAGTGACAGCATTGGAATGCAAACTTATGTCCTCCGACTCCAAATCTAGTGATCTTTCCATTGCACTGCATTGCCTCCTAATCAAAGACATGATGATAGGAACCACAAGACATAGACAAGGAATAGTGAATTGGTAGTAGCACAAAGTAAATATATAAGCACAGAAAAGTGGCAGAAAATAAGACTGAGGTGAGATGGTAGAAAGCTATGAATGCTGGGTTAAGGATTTCAATGGTACATAGGAACATGTTCCCAATAGTCCCTAGGGAAAAAGATAGAATAGGAAGTGATAGAGTTAATCTTTTCCTATTCCCTATCTCTCTTCCAGCTGCCTATATACAAAACAAGAAACAGTGGATTCTGAAAAACTTTACAAGAGAACTCAATCTCAACTCTGGTTTTGACCTAAATCAGATTTAAGTATGTGCTTAACTTAAGTAAGTGCATGAAGGAGCAAGTAAATGTAAATAAGTAGAAATATTTCTTGTCCCAAAATGAAGAGTCAAGAGAATGAAATCATCATAAAAGCCCCACTGAATATAGGATGTCAACTCTAAAAACAACAACACAAAAAACCCCCCCAAAACCAAAACCCAGATTTTCTCAGCACAGTATTTTTTTTTTAAAAAAATAGCTGTATCCCCATTACCAACTGAACTAAAATGATCTGGGTTGTGCCTAAGTTTTTTAGACTCTGAAGAGTTAGTGTAATAAAATCTCTTTTGAAGATACTTTGTGTCTGATACCAGTGCTACTTCCACAGTCACTAGGATAGGAAGCTCCAGAGATTTAGGTCAGAATTTCGTACCTCCCCTGAAGTGAGTGGGTTTGGGATCTGTGTACAATACCAAGGTTACATATCAGCTAAACTTTTACTAAGTTTCTTCAGGAATCCTTTATCTATTGACTTTATATACAAACTGCCTCCTCCACAGTTCTTTTAGAAATGGTTTTAGCAGCAGAGTTTAAAGTTACAGAAATTAAACTTGTAACAGAACATTTGGAAAAGTAACTGAAACAAGAGAATTAAACTGTGTTCATCCTACTCTGCATCAGATAATCCAGGCAGGTGGTCAAGATGAGCTGCTGGGTGCATGCAGGTGGTCTTAGGTCTGGTTCAGATCAGGCTCCCAAGCTAGCAGAGTAGAGAAAGAAAGGGAGTATTTATGGCTGCTATTAGAAATAAATCTACTCTGATGGCAGTGAAGTGGTGCAGTGGATAGAATGTTGGGCCGGGAGTCAGGAAGACCTGAGTTTCAATATAACCTCAGATATTTAATAGATGTGTGACCCTAGGTCAAGTTATTTAACCTCTGTCTGCCTCAGTTTCCTCATCTGTGAAATGAGCTAGAGAGGGAGATGGCAAACCACTTCAGTATCTTTGCCAAGAAAATCCCAAAGTGGGTCACAAAGAGTCAGATATAACTGAAAAAAAATGACTAAACAACAAAACTTGGGCTGCTACGCTGCTCGTTACCATACTCACTAGCTTGACTAAGAAGTGATGTGGCCATTGTTTCTCAGCAAAAACAATTGGACTGAAGCCAATCAGATTGCTCATATCCATGGATGTGAAGGCAGGAGAGGAAAGGGGACCCCGGGGTCTCACTGGACAAGATCATATCTGTGATAGCCCAGAAAACTTGGAATTTTCTAGGCCTAGCCTTTTTCAGGATAAGCTGTCTCTGCTGTAGATCTACATTTTCTTCTTGCCTGGAAAACCATCTCCTTGTCCCTCTTCCACTTCCCCCACACAAGTCTGGAATCTTCCTTGAGGTAAACTTCAAACTTGCTTGGTAGCTCCTGGCCTGTGACATCAGAGTTGGGAAGTCAATCATATGTCCTTCTAGAGACTTCAGCCCTCCCCATAAAACCACTAGTCTAAGGCGCCACTCAGGGCTCCTAGCCTGGGAGTAATCTAATACTATGCCAAATCCAAGGGGTGGCCTCTTGCAAAACCATCTTGAATTCTCTCTTCCTGCTAAGGCCTTCAGATTGGCAACATCAAGTTATATGTTCCTTCCCTGTTCTACTTTGGGTCAATTTCTGCCCTTGGTGGCTTCTGTTCCAGTGTCCCTTCTTTTATTACTCTGACTTCCTCTCTACACTTTCATGCTTCGATATCCCACAAATGTCCCTTCAGTTATGTGTTAAAATATATATCCAGTCAAAATGGATATATGATTTAAACATAAAGGGTAATACCATAAGAAAACTAGGGGAGTATGAAATATTTTACCTGTCAGATTTATGGATAAGGGAAGACTTTGTAATCAAATAAGAGATAGAGAGCATTATGGGATATAAAATGAATACTACTGATTACATCAAATTAAAAAGGGTTTGTACAAACAAAACTAATGCAGCCAAATTTAGACAGAAAGGAGGAAATTGGGGAAAAATTTACAGCAAGTTTCTTGGATAAAATCCTCATTTCTCAAATAGATAGAGAACTAAGTTAAATTTATAAGAATACAAATCATTCCCCAATTGATAAATGGTCAAAGGATATAAACAGGCAGTTTTCAGAAGAAATCAAAGCTATCTATAGTTATATGAAAAATGTTCTAAATCACTATTAGAGAAATGCAAATTAAAATAACTCTAAGGTACCATCTTACACCTCTCAGAATGGCTAATATGACAGAAAAGGAAAATGACAAATGTTGGAGTGGATGTGGAAAAATAGGACACTAATGCACTTGTGGACTTGTGCACTATGTGGACGTATATCCTTTTGACCTAGCAATACCACTACTAAGTCTGTACTCCAAAGAGGTCAAAGAAAAAGAAAAAGGGTCTATATGTACAAAAATATATATAGCAGCTCTTTTTTGTGCTAGCAAGGAACTAGAAATTGAGAGGATGGCTTATCCACTGGAGAATGGCTAAACAAGTTGTAGTAT
The DNA here is from genome assembly GCA_028658325.1 of Potorous gilbertii. NCBI lineage: Eukaryota > Metazoa > Chordata > Mammalia > Diprotodontia > Potoroidae > Potorous > Potorous gilbertii. The sequence goes on from CM053771.1 coordinate 64,557,670, forward strand.
ATGATTGTGATGGAATACTATTGTGCTATAAGAAATGACAAGCAGGATGCTTTCAGAAAAACCTGGGAAGATTTCTATGAACTGATGCAAAGTGAAATAAGCAGAACCAGGAAAATGTTGCATATAGTAACTGCAATACTGTATGATGATCAGCTGTGAACTGTTTGGTTATTCTTGGCAAT
>CM053771.1:64557951-64586187 GCA_028658325.1 Potorous gilbertii
TAACTGCAATACTGTATGATGATCAGCTGTGAACTGTTTGGTTATTCTTGGCAATACGACAATCCAAGATAATTCTGAAGGACTTATGATGAAAAATGTCATCCACTTCCAAAGGAAGAACTGACTCCAATACAGATTGAAGCATACTTTTTTTTGTTTTATTAGTCTTGTTTTTTTGGGGGGGGTCTGTGTTTTCTATTGCAACATGACTAATATGGAAGTGTTTTGCATAGGTATCAAATTCTTTGCCTTCTCAAGGCGAGGGGTGGGGGAAGGAGAGAATATGGAACTCAAAATTTAAAATAAAGAATGTTAAAATTTTGTAATTGAGAAAGATAAACAATTAAAATTATATCCAACAAAAACTGATTGCTTTGCATTGAATGTCTGCTCTAATTTTTCTGGGATGCCCCCTTTAAGATCCCAAACTACTGCATCAAGATAGTGACCTGCTAGTCTTGCTGACTTATTCTTCTCCCCACTTTTGACCAAGAGTCTAACCCTGCATAGACTGGCCTTTCTATTCCATACTATCCTTCCTTCGAGACTAAAATGACAAGGGTAGCTCTCTACTGAAGTGCATAAAACGACAGTTCTTCACTGGCACCCCAGCCCACTCCAGCTGTCAGAATTTGGAGCTAAAAAGCTAAGAACCTTGTAATCATCAAGCCCAAGTTCCTCACTTTACAGAGAAGGAAACTGAGATCCAGTCACACTGGTAATAAGTAGAAGCCTTTGGACTTAAACCCAAATCCAGTGCTCTTTCCATCTCACTGAACTGACTTGACAAAGCTACTTCAGGGACCAAAGTATGGAAAGTTCTGCTTAGAGAACGACTCAAAAATGCTTGAATATAAATGATACTGACGACCCTATGATTTCCAGTCCAGGTTCCAGGATCAATAAGGAAGCACACCATGTACCTCCTGACAAAGGGGATGAACTTGGGTACAGAATGAAACCTATTTAGATAAAGCCAGTGCAGGGATTTGTTTTTGCTTGACTGTGCCTGTTACCAAAGTTTTGTTTTCTTTTTTGCAGTGGAGGCTTGGGAGAGGGAAGGTGGGAGGAAGAGAAAATAGATTTTTCGTAAATGAAAAAAAAAAGAAATGAAAAAAGCTACCCCAATAATAAAGCTGCCTGGGCAATTTGCATTGACTTGTCACTGAATTCAGCTTGAGAACAGTGATAATTACTCAGAGTCCTCTGATAAAGACTCTCAAAACTCAAGTATTGCTTGACTATTTTTGGTCCTGGGCTTTGTTAGCAAAGCTAATGCTGCCTGGAAATGAAGAGGCAATAGAAAAGTCAAGGTCTTAGCTGGGTTAGAGAATTCCCAAGTGCCAAACTACTCCTTTGGTGCTTTCGTTAAAATGAAAGTCATTCTACAGAAGTGAGGTGTGAAGAGTGAGCAGGTCACTTCTTGGTTCTGCTGGGTGGTGGCATGTCAACATGCTCCAGTGGTAGGTCACTTGTGAGCTATTGAGCAGGGAACTGAGTCCTAAGAATTTCCATAAGAGGATGCACATGGTGCATTGGAGAGGTCTATAAGAACTGGACTTCAGTGCCCATTCTGCTTCATCTTTGTTGTGGCTATGGGGACCTCTCTGTACCTATGTCCTCTTCTACAAAATGAGGGACTTGGCCTACTGTGACATAAGATCTCTTCCAACTTCAAAATTCTATTAATGCTTGGTATGAATATCAATTTTTAGTGATTCTTTTTCTCATAAGAACTGATAGAAAGTGAAATACAATAAGGAAAACAGTAACAAAGTAAATGGGAAAAAATAAATCTAAAACTGGAATTATAACGAAACTTGGTCCTGGAAGAGTTGAGAAAATGCAGAGGTAGAAGACTCTGGGTATGAAATTTACACATAATATCAGACATGGCTCTGTTGAACAGAGGTTGGTTTTTTTTCCCCTTTTAGAATCTTTGTTAAACAGGTCAAGTTCATGGGTAGGAGACGGAGGTATTTAGAAATGAAGGTGACAAAAAAAAAACTGAATAAAAACAAAGTTTTTCAAGAAAAGGTTCTACTATTGGACATAATCACTCAGGACTCCCTAAATCTTAATCTAAATTCCTTAGTGTTAGGTCCAGGAAAGTGAGTCATTGTTGACATATGATGACCACACATAGGTCTCAACTATAGTTCTTTTCCTGGAGCTATAGCCAACACTTTGCCACCCTGGGAATTCAATTCAGGTTCTTCATATAGGGTCAGTTCTGAGAAAGAATGCTCTGCTCTTTGAGAGGTTTCAATGAGCATTTATTAACAATCCATGGTATGAATGCCTTGTGAATGAATGACCCCCACAGGGGTGTAAGGGAAGATCATGGCAGTGGGCAGCATGGCCTACTTGCCCGGCATATATACTAGCCCCTGCTTCTTCCTCAGGATGCCCTGATGCCTCAAGCTGTACTACATTTTAAAATTACTAAAAAAAACACCCAGTAGTTGCCACTGAGGAAATTGTCCTAACAAGTCCAGAGAAGTTGTAATTGTTAATACAATAAATGCTAATGAGCAAGTAAAACCAGGCTTGGTGTATTTAGTCTTATCTGTTAGTTCCTTGAGGACAGGGACTATGCCATAGCTCATTTTGTATATGCTTCATGAGCGAGCTATAGCTTACAGACAGTAATATTGTTCCTTGCTGCTGAATATTACAAATGGAATTTTCTTTAGTCCCCTGAGCCACTTTCCTGACCTGTCATATAGAGTAGATAATTTCTAATAAATCTTTCAGCTCCAACAGCCTATACATTTCACAACCAATCAAGAAAGAAGAGGGACTAAACATTTCCCCATTGAAAAACAGATGAATCAACAGATTTTATCTACTCCAGGTCCCTGAGCATAACAGGTAAAGGAAGCTGGCAGAGAGAAGTCACCCAGACATAGCTGCTCTGGCTCCAGGTCAACCTATTAAAAGCACCCCAAATATTCCATGCTTTCTCAGGCCTGAATGGACAGCAATTACTCAGGGTTAAGCAGAATCCGGTACCCTAGTGTTCCAGGTCCAAGTTGCCTAGGAGCAGGGAGAGCAGAAATATCAGAGCCACAGAAAGCTTGCACACATAGTACCATTTTCTTCGTGGGAACAAAATTGACTTGCCTTTTAACATAAGGTTGAATTACTAAGTTGAAAGGATCTCTCTGCTGTCTCTGCCCCCTCCAATTCTATTTTGCATCAGCTTTGGAGACCAAAAAGCACAAACAGTCCTAAGAGAACATTATTTGTGTTCAGACTTTCTAAAATACAGTGTGCTAAAATACAGAGGACTCCTGGAGTCAGGATCAAATTGGTCTATTTTCTAATTTCTAAATGGGCCCCACAATGCTTCTAACCTACCCTTCGCAAATAGAAATTTGAAAAAAAACTAAAAGGTGGCCAGTTGTGAAAAGTCCAAGGTAACAAATGCTTGTTCTTGAATTGGTTGTGGGTGCTTAGTGGAAAGAATGCATCTGAGTCTCCAATGGATGCCAATTTTTTCCAGTGCTGAAGAACAGACATCATTAATAAAAGGACCCTTTTCTTGTCTATACTTACACAAGCACTGACAGGTAGGGGTTTACGGTTTCCTTTTATGCTAAAACTTAGAGCAAAGGAAATAGAGTAGATATAAGGAAATCAGTCACCAAGGCTGGATGCAATTTTAGAGATGTTCAAGTTTATCCAGTGGTCAGTAAACTATAGCTACCGGTGGGCTGCCTTTTGCTGCAAAGGCCAATGAACCAAGAATGGTTTTTACATCTAAAATTTTTGTTGTACTTAAAAATGTAAAAAAAAAATTCTTAGCTTGAAGCCTTCCAAACACAGGCAGTGGATCCAATCTGGCCCTCAGCAGCAGTTTATGGGCCTTGACTTCCAGTCTTTACTCTCATTTGAAATGGTGAAGAGACGCTGAGAGATGGGAGGGAATTTGCCCAAGGTAGCACAGCTAATAAATGAAGAGTCTACACTAGAATTCAGAGTTCTCAATTCCCTGGTTGAGACTCAATAATTCTGGTCCTAGATGACATTAGTGGTCATATGTCTGCTTCTGTTCTGGACCATGAAACTTGGTTTCTTTGGCAGGCAGTATGGTGTCGTGGTAAAGAGTATTGAATTTAGAAAGTCAAGAAATGTAGGTTCATAATGTGGATCTGATACACGCTTACATGACTTTGGCCAAATCATTTTATCTTTCTAAGCCTACTTCCTATAAAATTAGGATAATGATGCCTGTACCATCTACCTCCTAGGTAACATAACAATGGGGCTTCAGGTAGGTGATAAATATTAAGAGACAGCATGACACCGTACTAGTCTGAAATCCTTGGTCTCACTTGAATCAAAGACCTAAACGATCTTCCTTAAAAAGACTCAATTCCAGGGAGGAATCTTGATTCCTTGAAACTAAGAGACTTAGTTATATCCATGGTGAACAAAGTGTGAAAATGTCTCTAAAATCTAGTTGAGAAGCATCTCTGTTCACTTTGGGCCAGACTAAAAAGAGATTAAAGAGGGAATGACTAGTTTCAGGAATATATCCTCTTCAAAGATTCCCCAGCATTATTAACATTAGGTTAGCTTTGATCTAGTACTTTAAGATGTTTTACAGATTGTCTCACTCAATCCTCAATGGGGTAGGGTGCTACTATAATTTTACTAATGAAGAAACTGAGGCAGACAGGCAAGGTAAATTGCCCAGAGTCACATAAAAACAGAAAATATCTGAAGGTAGATTTGAACTCAGGTCTTCCCAGCTCTAGGTACAGGGCTTTCTATCCACTCTTATGCCTCGCTAAATTTAAAACTATGTTCTTTTTTTCCTTTGTGGTGGAATTTTGTCTTGTTTTAGGTTTTACTCTAAAACACAAGTGGAAATTGCTTGAGAAGAGAGAATTCCAATTAGTGACCTATTTGGATTGCTCTCCCAGAGTTGTTCTTCCACATAAGAAAGTACTTTGTAGTAAAGGGACCTATTGTTGTCACTATTAACATTCTGGTTTCAGCCTCTCTACACTTCAAACTTCCAAAATTCATGGGTGAAATGGGAACAGAATACATAGCTCCCCCTGAATATTTAATAACAAGATCTCTGTAACATTTTAAGGCTTACAAATCACTTTTTATGTATTTTCTCATTTTATCCTCATAACAACCCAGGGAAGTTGGCCCTATTTATATTTCCATTTTATAGATGAGGAAACTGAGACTCAGAGGTTAAGTGATTTGCCCAGAGTTATACACCTCTTAATAAAAAGATTTGTTCTGTAAAACTTGGACTCAGTCAAAAGGCCACACTCAAGGACCCACAAGGCCACATGTGATCTCAAGGCCAGAGATTAACCACCCCTCGTCTAAACTCATGTTCCTGATTCCAAGTCCAGTGATCTATGCACAACTGAGAACCTTTGAGAGGTGTCTAAACTCATGTTCCTGATTCCAAGTCCGGTTATCTATGCACAACTGAGAACCTTTGAGAAGCTTAGAGGGCAGGCAGCAAGTAGAAGAAGCTAACTCTGGGAGACAGCTCAGGCACTTTCTGGAAGGTCTCCAGCTTGGTGGGTGAGAGATGTGCTCTAAGTGGGTTTAAGCAAATGCTGTTTGGCCACAAAATAAGGATGCACAGGGCTCAGACCTGAATGCTAAATTCCAATTCTTATAATAAGACAGTGTAGAAGCAGAAAGAAGCATATTATTATTCTATCCTCAAAACTGACATTTCAATGACTTAAAATAATGTTATTTACCTTGTTCTTTCATTCTATATATATGCTTTCTGGAATTTTATACCCTTTCTTTCTACATCTAGGAAATTTCTTTATTCAATCCTATTTTTCTAATTTGGAATTAAAACTGAAGGGACCTTAAAGATGGCTTAGTCCAAAGTCCTCATTTTACTGATGAGGAAACTGAGGCTCAGTGAAATTATCCAGGTAGTCAGAAGCAGAATAGGATTTGTAATCTAGTCCTCTGACTGAATCTAAAAGTATAGCACGCTGCCTTCTACTTGTATAAAAAAGTCAGTTTAAAACTTGGCGACCACATTCCTTTCCAATATATTTTAATCTGGTATTCAACCACCTGCCAGTAACCTTGCAGTCTGTGGGTCAAAACACACATATACACTCACAATCGTACACACATGTACACAAATCCTATCCTGCAATTCAAGAAAAATAAACCAAGCTGGAGAAAGAGAGCAAATACATTGGTAAATATTTACTTTCCAAAATGCCTATTTTTAGATACAGGCAAAATCACAGATCATATGCTGGTGGGTGAGCCACTGCCACCACCTTGCCTCGTATGGTTGTCCTAATGGCAAAGTACAGAGAGAACTGGGGGCTAGGGAAAGCAGAATGGCTTCTATACTCTGATTTTTAACCTTTGAAAGGAGATGTCTGTTTTAAGAAATAAATATTTGAGGGGACATCCCATCACAAAGAACGAAGCCATCCAATGTCACCACTGGTTGTTCATGGCCTTGGCTCTTCCTTGCCTGAGTGGTGAGGTGGGGGAGTATACTTCCCTTCTTTCATTAGCTTCTCCTTCTGCGTCACGATCATTCCCAAGCGCTCTATCTGCCAATGGAAAAATATACAGCCACTGAGAAAACATTTAGAAAGGTATAATCATGCAGGCTATAAATAAATACAATTGTACAGCCAGTCTATATACTATGTTACAGACTTTACGTTTGGCCATGATACTAATGATGATCATTCTGCCTGTATGGCTGAAGCTTAAGTAACCAATGCATAGCTAATAACACAGGATGTCCTCAAAGTCTTAACCAGTTTAAAACTACTAAAGATTCAAACTGCATTTTTACTGCAGATTTCTTACTTCATACCAAAGCTGATTTGGATTTAGCCACTGTCACCACCGAGAACCTAATACAATGTTATGAAAGAGGCAGATTTTCAAGTTGCCCTCTGAAACTCTTGCTGGCCAACCACAACAATGCCATGCAGATTACAGTTACAGAAAAAAGAAACAATTGCAAATCTGGCCTATATCTTATGACATACAGTTCAATACAACCCAAACATTAATTACGCACCTACCACATGCAAGGTCTTACGGCAGGGTGGCCAAAGGAGGGAGAGGGGGTCAAGAGTGCCAAATGCTCATGGAAAATTTTTAGAATGTCTTACAATAAAGGTCATTTTCTAGCTACAACAGTAGGATGCTACCAAAAACGACAATGGCCTCTTCAACAAGTTCAGGAAGATCGAAGAGCCTGGGTTACAGAAGACTTTAGTCTAGGTTCCAGGTTCTCTCTCTACTAAACTCTTCCTTTGGTACCTAACCATGGTATGGAAGTAATCCCAGATACCTGAAGACGTTGCCAATAAAGTGGCAAGTTCTGGTAGAACCTACTGACATGGGCCTGGTGAGAGAATGTCTGTTGCCCCAGGACTCCCAGAGCTAAATTCAGAGAGGCTCATGGCCAGGGGAGTTACAGGCAACGCTTTAACATTCTTGATTATGTTACAGTGGTGTGGCAATCTGCCTAAGTTAAGAATGTCCCCAGTGATGAAATAAATCACAGATCCTTTTGATAGTTCACTCTTCATGTATTCTGCATAGATTATCATTCTTAGAACTTAGAAAATAAAAGCCCTTCAATCTTAATTCCACAGGACAATGTGTTGGCCCTATCCTTTAGGCAAGGCCTAGAAGAGCTAAGTGACTAGAATCTCCTCATACCAGGCTAACTTTGTCTGGCTAGTGAGTGGCTGGAAGAGGAATAAAAGATGGGCAGGAGCGTAAGTCAGGCTTTAAGTTAGGAAGGTTTCTAGTTTTGGCTCTGCTAATAACTCATTCAGAACACTGATTACTTCTCTTCCTTCCCTCAATGTCAGGCCTCAGTTTCTTCATTTGTACGAGAAGGTAGGATTAGATAATTTCCAAGGTTTCTTTCCATCTCTAGCAGTATGATTAAAATTTTTTAAATAAATTGATGTTTAAAAGAAAATCAGTCATTCCCTATTGACATACCCTCTTGGTCCTTGCACCTCCACCCCACCAGATAAAAAAAAAGTGATTTAGGTGAAACTGATGCTTTGTCCACATCTGACTACAAATTCTTACTTCACCCCTATATTAAAGCCCCTCTCTTTCTGACAGAGGCAGACGGAGTGCATCATGCTGACCACGCCCACTAGCATTCAGAAGCCCTTCAATACTGTTTTCCTTAAGGTTACTGTGGTCATCATATGAATTGTTCTACTTTACTTCACTCTGTACCAATTTCTAGGATTCTACTTTTTCATACTTCTCACTAACGCTTCATCCAATCTTTTAGGGGGTCTTTTAAAAGGTGATTTGTTTTTAAACAGCCAATACCTTAATATGATCCATAAATGATTCAAAACAACAGCAACAAAAAGGTGAGAGTAAGCCATATTTTGTCCTAAGGAAAAGCTGGAAATAGATCCCTACAACACACACTAAGTATCACTGCTCTAAACAGAACCATACCTCGGAGACTTCCCTTTTTCCCTCCCTGACTTAACTTCAAAGTCTCTGAATAAGGAAAACTTTTTACTTTCTTATCTGCTACAAACTGCTTGCCTATCTCACAGGATCAATGGCTAGTGCTGATGTCTCCTTGGTTACTTTCTCCATCAAGTGTGAATGAAGTCTCAAACAGGGCTCCTTGGGTTGCCCTTTTCTTATTTCATCAGGCTCACTTCCCTAGTCAGGCTGACCAAATATAATACTAGCAATTCTTCAGTGAATCAACTATTCCAGGATTGTTTTTTTAACAACGGGCAGGGTAAGACTTATTACATACACTCTTCTGCACCAAGGTTCACTGACCTGAAATAACTCTGATGATTAAGGCAGCCTCTGAGACTGACCAGGCATGTGTGAATACGTGCATCCACTCAGACTCAGAGAAACGCCTAACTCTATGACTCTGATCCTTCTAAAGAAGGTGGGGAGTTTGAGGGGTAGGAATATATTTACAGAGAGGAGGCTGGCCTGGATGAACTGTTTCTCAGATTCAATACTTCTATGAACTCTTAGGGGTACACATCAAACTGGAGTTGACCCTCTATTCTGAAAGGAGACAATAATTCTTCAGTAGTATGAAGAATTCTTCCCTACTTCAGTGTCTATTATAAAATTCAATTCAAAATATCTATCAAATATCTATAAAAATATCTACCAAAGGACAACCAAGATCCACTGTTATTGGATGAGCTTATTACTACTGTTGCATGTGACCAAAGCACGGTAAACTTTCTTCCATGTGACTTTAAATCATTTGAATAACAATAAAAAGGTCCCTACTATGCCAATAAAGTATGCATTAGCGGGTAGCTCACATAGATGAGGAAGCAGTGGACACCCATACTACACTCTCGCTATCATCTTACACCTGGTGGGACATGCCACAGGTACCTGCCTTTTAGAAGGTCATTATAGTAATTTACTAACTAAACAAATCAGACCGACTTTATACTGAATTTAGCACTAGAATGAAGAGACTAGAATGAAGAGAAGTTGTTGCTGTTCAGTTTTGTTTTGGTTTTTTTTTTTAGCTGTGCCTGACTTTTTGTGACCCTTTTGGGGTTTTCTTGGCAGAGACATTGGAGTGGTTCGCCATTTCCTTTTCCAGCTCATTTTACAGGTGAGGAAACAGAGACAAACAGGGTTAAGTGACTTGCCCAGGGGTACAAAGCTAGTAAGTGTCTGAAGCTGTATTTTGAACTTGGGAAGAAAAGTCTTCCTGACTCCAGATCTGGTACTCTATTACTGTAGCATCCAGCAGCCCCGCTAGAGAACACAATCTAAGGCATTTTCACACATAGCAAACTGAACTACTGCACACGAATGGGCAAAAATTGAGCATTTCTCAAAGAACAATTATCTAATTCTGTCCTTCATTGTTTCACATCCTCACCGTTTTCCGCCTATGCAAACATTCAATGAAATCCTCATATTCCAGTTTGCATTCTTTCTTGGCTCGGGTCATACCAATTCCATGGGCACACTCAATGAATTCTTTCTCAAAAGCATGGCATCGGGCTGGCATTTTGTAGGGTTGTTCAGCACTCATAACTGTCATCCATTTGTCAACATTGAGGCCCAGTCGGTTTTGAACATCAAAGAACGGCATGGCTGTAGTAAAAGTTAAGAAAAAAAAGCAATTATTAAGCCACACAAACTAAGTAAAACAAAAATGCTTTGGAAAACATGCTAATTAACTGTGAGAGATGGCCATAGGGACTATTAACTAAATTTCATTGTTAAAACCTTATCTTTGATTCTACTTCTTCCATGAAGTCTTCTCTGTTCCTTCAAAAGGAACTAATTTCTTCCTCAAAATTCTTATAACCCTTTGTATGTATCTTCTTTGTATGTAGCAAATTTATTAATTTGCTAGTTAGTTACCTATGTTGGTTTTGTTCCCCTGATTCCGCACAAACTTCTTGGTGGCAAATACCTTGTTCTCATCTTTGATCTCACCAATAGCATAACCTGATCTGTACATAATAGGTGCTAAGCTTTTGTGGAATTTTAAATTCAAAACTTACTCACATACATAAGAGCCAAATAAGGAGAGAATATATCTCATCAAAAACGTACTATGCTAGCTAGATAAGTGATTTTCTCAGAGAAAAACATAAAAATCTAAAAATATTTTTCTACTGGCTCTACAAATGGCTTCCTTAAATAAAAGCCTCCTGCTAGAAAAAGAAGAGAAAAAAGAGTGCTGGACCTATCATGGAGAAAGTCTGAGCCCCACTCTGACACATAAAGTGACTAGGTAAGTGGCTTATTTAACCTAAGTCTTACTTTCCTCATCTCTAAAATGATGAGTACTTACTTCATAGGGCTGTTGTGAGGATCAGATGAGACAACAAATGTAAACCTTCAAGTATTAGATATGATATATATGAGCAATTATCACAATCTGTAGTGCATCAATTTGAGGTACTAATTCAATTCACAAACACTTGAGTACTTACTGCACGCAAAAGGAATACAGAAAATTGAGTATGGTTCATTGCACCATGGTATCTCTTTTTAATGCAATATTATAGTGTTACGGAGCCAAAGGGAAAAAACGGTCTACTGTCCTGGGGAAAAGGGCTAGGTTTAGAATCTGAGGAATGGATTCAAATCCCACTCGCCTAACTTACCTGCGCAACCTCAAGCCAGGTATTTCACTCCTAGACTTCAGTTTCATCATTATAATAGCTTGCATTGATAGAGGATTTAAGGTTTGCAAAAACACTTTAGACACATTAGCTCCTCTAAAGCTCAAGATCCTTCCCCACCCCAGAAGAGAGGTGCATCTTACCGATGAGGTAAGTCTCAGAGGGATTAGGTGAATTGGTCAGTCACACAGCTTCTAAGGGTATGTAGTAGTAGTCAAACCCAGGTGTTCCTGACTCCAAGCCCAAGAACACCCACCCACTTACACATATACACCTACCTACCAGCTCCATTATACTCTGCTACCTCTCAATAAAATGAAAAGGTTGAACTAAATGATGTTTAAGATACTTTCCCGCTTTAAATTCATGATCCTAAATACTAAGGATGGTTTTGTTTTCCTTTATATCCCCAGCATTTAGCAAATGCCTGGCACATAGTAAGAGCTAAATAAATGCTTGCTGATTGGAGCTCACTGGACTTGCAATGTAGAAAGGTGGCATTTGAACTGTTTCAGCAAGATTCTCATGGAATTCACAGGAAAGGTGAGAGTATATGATTAGGAAAACATTCATTGCCCTTAAGACCTGAGAGTCTAATAGAAACAAATAACCATTAATGCAAAATAATGCATATGTGACAGTTCTATACTTTAACTATGTACAAAATGTTCTTAAAGCAATCTTCTGAAGTAAATACAGGGATTATAATTCCCATTTTACAGATGAGTACTCTGAGGCTCAAAAGAAAACATTACTGAAGATCACAAGTCAGATATCTTCATTCATTCAACAAACATATAATACCTTTGTGAAAGTGAAACACTGCTTAGCAAGAGTGAAAACAAAGAAAAAAAATACACATTTCCTACCCTAACAGCTTAAAATCTAAAAGAGAAGGCAATAAAACATGTACACAAATGAATACTACAAGGGTACAATATGTCAGCAGCAAAAAGAGATTCAACCAAACTGGCTGAGAAAAATTTAAGAACAAATCATTTAAGCTGGAGGAATCAGGAAAGGTTTGGTGAGAGAGGCAGTACCTCAGTACCTTCTGGGAAAGAGGATTTCAATAAGCAGAGACTAAAGGGTGTTTTCAGGAGCAGCTAGGTAATGCAATGGCTAGAGAGCCAGGCCTGGAGTCACGAGGACCTGAGTTCAAATCTGACCTCTGAACCTTATTTGCTGGTGACCCTGGTAAGTCACCTCTGAACCTTATTTGCTGGTGACCCTGGTAAGTCACGTAACCCTGTTTGCCTCAGTTTCCACATCTGTAAAATGAGCGGGAGAAGGAAATGGCAAACCACTCCAGTATCTTTGTCTAGAAAAAGAAGCTGGACGAGATGGAATAAAAAAGTGTTTTCTGGTGCATCCCAAGCAATAGAAATGCAAGGCAAAAGTAAACAGAACCAAGAGAATAATATATACGACTATAGCAAAGTAAATTAAAAGATCACTAAAAGTTAGTTCAATTCCGATCTCAGACACGAGGTAAGTGTGTGACCCAGGGCAAGTTACTTAACCTCTTGGTGCCTCGGTTTTCTTCTTATGGCCTCTAAAGTGGTTCCCAGTCCTAAAAACAATGGAGGTTCTGGATTGGATAATGAAGTGTAAGGACCCAGCCACAACAGAGGGTGGGATGTGTGCGGGTTTAAGGAAAACTAAGAGTCATCGTATCTTAGGTTACTTGTCTTGACCACAAGGCAGGGTTAAATCCGGAGGGAACTGGCTGGGGCACAGACGCCAAAAGCATCAGATAAAAACATTTTTCTTTTAACAGAGTCGGGTTTGAGCCGTTTCACCAAGGCTAGGTTGGGATCCAGAGGGGCCGTTCCCAGAGCACGGGACTGCCTCAGAGGCACGTTTAGTCACAAAGGACGAGTGCCCAATCCGAAGTTTCCCCTCTCCGGGACTCAGTTTCCTCATCCGTACAAGGGAGAGGGGATGACGATCTCTAAAGATCCAGAACTTGTTCCAGGCCCCGGGAGGTTAGAAGAGCAGGGACTATACCCCAGGTCCGCCCCTCAGAGCTGGCCCGTCGGCAAAGAGCACAGAAAAGGCCTGAGGTTCAAATCCGACTTCCGCGTGAAGTCATTCGGTCGCTGCCAGCCTCAGTTTCCCGCTCTGTAAAATGGGCACAATGGCAGCCTCCCTAAGCCGGGGCGGGTGGGTCAAATGGGAGAGTCGTGGTAAAGCTAGGCTTAGCTCTCGGGCCTGGGCTGCAGAGGTGTCCGCCGCCCCAAGGAGGGCGGCCGTCCTGGGGGCGGCCCGGGGACACCGGAAGGGCCGCGGAGGTCAAACCCTCCGGAACACACAGAGGCTCTGGGAAGTCGGGGGACCCGAAGGTGTGGATCCCGCCCCCTCCCCTCGGGTGGGGCCCAGGCCCGGCACACAGGGCGTGTGGAGGAGGGGTCTGCAGATCGGCCCATCTCCCCACCCTCCCGCCACCCCCGGCGGACACCCGCCGGTCACCTGCGGCCTAGTCCAAACTCCGCGGCCCTTTCCTTCCCCACCGGTCTCTGTCGTCCTACAGCTTCTTCGCGACCCGCTGGCCGTAAAGCATCGTCGTAGACGCACGACGCCCAGAGATCCCGCCCCTCCGCGCAGGTTCGGACCGGCCGGAGGGGGAGGTACAGTCATCTTTCTGCGCATGCGCTCGGAAAGATGGCCGGGGTGCAGAGAAGAGAAGCGGGGGAGGGGTGGTGAGAACCGAACGGCCTAGGACGAAACCATGTGAGCCACTCCGCGGGGGGAGTGTAGTGGGGAGATGGAAGAGAGGATCGGCGGACACCATTCTGTAGCGCGGTCGGGGTGGGATCCGATATGTATTAGTTCATAGAATTTACATCTTGCTAGAAAGCTTTGTAGAGAGCCCTCTTATTTTACAGGCTCAGTCCGGGAAATTGATTGGGCACCTAGATGGGGCAGTGTATAGGCAGGAAGGAGCCCAGGTTTCTTGTCTCCAAATCCTATTTCCCTATTGTTGGTGCAAGAAGGATAGGAGCCATGGAAAAGGAATGCCTGGCCTGAGACCCAGAAGGAAACTCTGGGGACTTACTTATTGTTAATCATTTTATTATATACTGAATGACAGCAAAAACATTAAATACAGTGTATTATTTATAAACTAACATTTATCTACATAAAGCACTTTTAAGTTTTGCAAAGTGCTTTATATATTCTTTTGATCCAAATAAATCTTACATTAAAAGAAATCCTTCATATTTGATGAAGTAAATCCTCAGAATTAACAATTAAGTAGAGAAGGTTTTTATTCTGAGTCCTTGTCTAAAATTGTCATCTCTGATATTGTTTTCTAACTAAAAAAAAAAAAAGATGGTTGTTACTGTGTTTATAATTCCCATTCTGCTATGTATCTCTTTGCTATGTATCCCTTTCCATATTTCTGTATGCTTCATGTGTATTGCTTTTTTGTAGCACTGTACTATTTATTCCATTTCATTCATATACCTTAATTCAGTCAGCCATTTTCTAATTGTTAGCCTATATCAGATAGTTTCCAGTTTTTATTTTTTCTTTTCCATTTTTTATTTTTTCTAGTGTAACCCCAATTCCAAAGCCCACTGGTATGGGGCTATCTCCTTGGTGCAGATCAGTGTCCCTGCACCTGTGTGAAGGGCAGGACAAAATTGCTAAGAAAGAAGATTTCTTGACTCTTTAAGCCATGACTCCCTTCTGGAGTTTCTGTCTTTGAGAGGTAACATGAAAGAAGCCAACCCCATTTTAGGTTGCTGAAGGAAAAGACTTTGGGAATTGGCAGTCTCTATCATGTCCTTATTCTCACCTTTCTTCAATAGAGGTTTTTGGAGAACATCCCCTTGTATTAGATTTAGGACTCTCTCTTTTGGTTAAATTGAGTTACCTCAATCCCAGTGGGAGAACTCCTTTACTCTGAATTGTCTGGTAATATTTTCCTTAGGGATGTGTGGGGTGTTATGGAGGACTAGCACCTTTGGTGTGAAGGCTTAGAGCCCCTTTTTAGGACTGCTCATTCACCTATGGTGTCCACCTGATTCACCCAACTCTCACCCACGGCTCTAAGAAGCTGTAGTGTGTGCAGTGGCCACACCCCAGTAAACTGTCTCAGCAGATGGGCTAAGCCAGATTCAGGGTAATTGACAAGACTCAAACACGTTGGTGAGTTAGGGGGATGTCTGCCCCAAGCACTTGGTGAAATGGACAGATGAGATGAATTTGTCCCAATAGCTATGAAGGTGGCTGAAATGGATGCTGTGGAAAGCTGCGTCAGGCTTCAAAGACTGCATCCTGGGCTATGGCCAGTTATTCTGACATTTTCCTGCCACTGGACGTTGATAACTTTGGAATGAAGTGGACATTATTCCTCCCTGGGCCTCTAGGTTGAGAGATATGTTAGGTTACTGGGCAGGGTTGGTTAACTTGCCTAGTAACAGTTTTTCTGTTGTTGGGCCCCTGTCAAAATGTTATTCCCCTTTGGTTTAATATCTGATGAATTGTTAACAGTCATTTTTTGTTTAGTCCATTTGCATGGTAACCACCTGTGGCACCCCCACCCCCAACCCCCGTACCTTCCTGATTGGCTACCTCTCCTGGCACCTGTTTTCTGTTAGGGGTCCTTTGCCTAGTAGCACCCTGACAACCACCTTCTGTTTGGGAATTCTAGCCCCCCTCTTGCTCTGTCAGAACTCTGTTGTGGAAACTGCAAGGCTGTACCAAATAGCACCGAAATGCTTAAAATGCACTCACCCACCACAGTTCGGGACTGTCTCCTTTGGGTCTCTACATGAGGCAGCCGCCAGCCTGGCTAATAAACAATGCTCTCGAAATTCCCAATTAATTTTGCCTGTGACTTATTAACTCCATCCATTTCAGGAAGAGAGAGTGAAGTTGACAACTCAATGAAATTGTGGCTCACTTTTGGGCCAGTCAATACATCACCTTGTGATGTCACTGGTCCTCTGAAAAAAACAATGGGTGAACAACATACTTTCCTATGTATACTTATTCTAATATCTATTTGTTACTGATTTGAATAAATGGGTTTTCTTGGCTGTTATGTGTGTTGATATGGAATTGGTATTGGGTGGGGAAAGGGGTCACCACCTTAGATATAACAAAGCTTGGGGTCTTGCTTCCCCCAAATAATGAAGTGATCAGAAGTTAGCTTGAACCTGAAAACCTTGTCCCCCAGTTTAAAAATACTTAAAGGAGCTGATAGACATATATCTAACCCTATATCCCCTCTCTGAGGACAGCAGAGTATTTTCTGGCCCCAACTTCTTTCTTTCCCTCTTGGCAGAAATTAGAAGTCTCCCTTGGAGAAGTAAGAGGGAAGAAGAGGCTATTCTTTCTCCCTTCAGGCCACACAGTGATGATGCTCTCCATACAAGTGGGGAACAGCCCTTGAATCACATGGGACCTCATGATACACGACCCTCACCAGGGATAATGGGAATCTTGGCATGGTGGAAAGATCTCTGCATTCAGTTCTTTTAATACCCCTGAGTCAAATAAGTCCTTGGGGAAATCTACACTGCACCAGTAGGATGATCATCTGTTTAACTCTCGATGTTCAACCCTATGGACAAGGCTGTGATATGGCTTGCTTTGTAATAAAAATGAGAATACCTATTTCCACAGTACTTTACAGTTTACAAGTTGCTTTCCTTACTGCAGAGTGAGCCTTACCTATGGGGGATGGAGGATGCTTAGGATGGTGATGGTAGTGAAGAGCAATGGCCAAAATTATTAGTTGTTTTTCAGCAGCAATTTTAGCTGTGGGACACCTAATGCTCATTTCTGGCCAGTAAGGGCAGCTAGGTGGTGCAGTGGATAGAGCACCAGTACAGGAGTCAGGAGGACTTGAATTCAAATCTTACCTCAGGCACTTGACATTCACTAGTTATGTGACCTTCAGCAAGTCACTTAACCCCTATTGCCTCATCCTGGGTCATCTCCAGTCATCCTGATGAATACCTGATCACTGGATTCAGATGTCTCTGAAGGAGAAGTGAGGCTGGTGACCTGCCCAGCCCTCCCTCGGTCAAAACAAAGTCAAGTGCAAGTCATGTCATCTTTTCTTTGATGGCATGGTCTTCTTTGGCAATGAAGGACGAACACACACACCACACTTCTGACCAGAAAGCTGAGTCTAGGGACACAAGAAGACCCAAGAGGCTCCCCTGTGGTTAATAAATTTTAGAAGCCTGCTGGAGTCTGCTAGTGGGGGAGGTGAACGTAAGTGGAAAGCAGAGAACAATAATCTGACCCTCCCCTAGGTGTAACTAGCACACCTAGGTGCTATTGTGACTTTCCTTTTGACTTTGAAAGGCATCACAGTATAGTGGGGAAAAGGCTGTATTTGAAATCAGGGTCCTCTAGGGTGAGACAACATGGGTTTAAATCCTGTACCTGCCACTTAACTGTGTAAGCTCAGGACATCATCTACCTCTCTCAACCTGTTTTTCTCAATTGTAAAAGGAGGGTGTTGGAGTAGGTGACTTCAAAAGATCCCTTCTAGCTCTGAATATGATTCTACGACAGTGAATACAACATGAAATTGTTATTTTTATCCTATGTTTAAAATTTGTTAGAAAACTTGCAATATTTTAAAAATATTCTTTAAATGAACAAAAAGCCATTCTCTTGCTTCCCAAATCACCCTAATAAGAAAAACATAACTCTTCTAACAAATATATATAGTCAAGGAGAGTAAATTCTCAAATGAGCCATGACAAATGTCTCATTCCAACCTTAAGTCCATAGCCTGTCTGTCATCACTAGTGTCTGCAATTAGGGGTTGGTCAATATTCTTACTTTTATTTGAATAAAATACAGGCTAAGAAAATTATTTGAATAGGTTGTTTTGTAAATAATACTATGTGGAGGTAGCTAAGTGGTACAGCAGATAGAAATCTGGGCCTGGAGTCAGAACTGTTTTCAAATCCAGCCTCAGATATTTCCTGTGTAACAAGGGGCAAGTCACTCAACCTTTGCCTGTTTTCTTAACTGTATATTGGGTGGGGATAATAGCACCTACCTTACAGGGTTGTTGTGAACTTCAAATGAGATAATATTTGTAAAGTGCCCACCACAGCAGGTATTTAATAAATGCTTATTCCATAAAAGTTGAGAGGACAGGGCTACCTGGAGTTTGAAAATCAAGCCTATGGAAGAGGGAGTGAAAGTATGAGTACGACCACTTTGGGGTAACACCCACCCTCTTTTTCCTTTTTTTATAACCCCCCCCTCCACAAACCTGGGCCCCACAAATAGTCTCTTAACAGTCTCACAAGGCTTGGTCATTATTAGGTTGTCCACAGCAGTTCATGAAGATAGTCTACTGACTATCCCAATCCCTGTAGGGAACACCCATGTAGGCCACAGAAATGCAAGACACCTAAGAACCCAACCATCTTCACTTTACAGATGAAGGAACTGAGGTTCTAAAGGTTTAAACAACTTGCCTAGGGTCATTCAGCTTGGCAGTATCACCACATTAACAATATATAATATTTCTATAGTGATTTAAAAATAGCAGAATGCCTTGTACGTATCTTCTAGGTATCACTGCCCCCATTTTATGGATGAGGAAAACGAAATTCAAACAAGACACAAATTTAGCCAAGGTCATTCTCAGTGAGTTGTGGAGATGGATTTAAACCCAGGCCTCTTCCCAATGGCAGATTCTGGATTCTATCTGTGCTATATGATGAGTAGCTGAGGAATGGATGATATTAGGGATCTCTTGAAGTAGCAGAGACAAAAATTGTTAAGAATGTGTAATAGCAAAAGATCATATATATTACATATATAATATATATATAATTACTAAGACAATGGAAAAGGCAAGGATGCTTTTAATCCACACAGAGTTATCATCAATAATAAATATGTATTTCATCTCCGAATCCCTAGGAGATAGGGAAGGATCAGGTGTTAGACCACTGAGGCAAGTTGTAGCAGTAGAAAAAGTCCTAGATTAGACGTCAGGAGACTACACTTCAAGTCCCAGCCGGCCAGTATCTTTCCCCACCAACATCCCTTCACTTTGGGACTTCCCTGTTACTGTTGAGGCCAACACCATCCTTTCAACTACATTCCCAATTTAGGTGTCATTTTGGAACACTTACTCCATTACCTTCAATTTATTCTGTCTGCAACTGTGATGGGGATGGTGAGAAAAAGTAGAATCAGGAGCCAAGTCTTTTTTTTCCTTTTTAATCATATCTATGATTTCATTGATATAAAAAACTCTTGATGATGAAATTTCCTTTTACCAATGCACACACAAAAGCACCTGCAATTTAGTCTTGAGTTGTTTGCCGGCACTGAGAGGTTAAGTCACTTAACCAAGGTCATACAACCAATATGCATCACAACCTAATACTCTTTAAAAAAAACTCAACACATCTATTTTTAGTATTTTTTCAATTGAAAAGCATTTATTTTCTCTCCCTCTCACTTCTTCCTCACCTGTAGAAAATGAAACAAAATCTTGCCTGGAAAGTGATGAAACCACTTCAAACTCATTTGTTGCTTGTTAAATTATCAGTGTGAGCATCCCCTGGAAACTGGCAAACCCTACAGACCTGAGAATGATTTATTGTTTCGTTGATTAGTATAGTATCTACATTTAAGTGACAGAAAAAAATCTCAATAATTCAGATAAAATGTAAAAGTAGGTTCTGCTTCCATTTTACGCCTGGATAACAGGTTGTAAACATTTACCAGCATACACCGGCTAGTAACAAATATGTACAGTCCGACAAAATAAATTCCCACATTGGCCATGTCCAGAAATATGCATCTTCAGTCTGACTCTTGAATCCAGCACTGTCGGAAGATGAGTAGCGTGCTTCAGCAGTCCTCTGGCGTTGGGGCTGATCACTGTATTGATCAGAGTTCTTCACTCTTTCAAAGTTGTTTTCAAAGTGTTGTTACTGTATAAATTTGGTCTTTGTTCTACTTACTTTATTCTGTCTATTCATAAGTCTTCCTAGGATTCTCCAAAATTTTTGTCGTATCTTACAGCACAATAATATTTCATTACATTGATGCCATAATTCATTCAACCATTCTCCAACCGACAGTCCTCCCTCCCCATTCCAGTTCTTGCCATCACAAAAAAGAATTACTATAACACATGGGTCTTTTTCCTCTTTCTTTGATCTCTTTAGGATATGGACCTAGTACTGGTATTGTTGGGTCATGGGTGTAAACAGTTTAGTGATTCTGGGAGATAAAATGCCAAACTGCTTTCTAGGGGTGCCCAGGCTTCCAGGCTGAGGTAGGCTTTAAGCAATAATATTATGTTACAAGGCCTCTGATGGATTGAAAAGGGGAAGAAGGCATTTCAGGTCAGGAACCTTAAAAAAAAAAGACTCAGAAGTTGTACAAATAGGATCAGATGAAAAGAGATCTGTTTAAGTAATGTGGGGATGGCTTTAAAGAGGGTGGCATGATTATAGTTTCCAAGTTAATCCTTAAAAGTTTACAAAATGCTTCCCCCACAAGAAGCCTGTGAAGCAGGTAAGACAAGTATGATTACCTTCATTTTATAGATGTAGTAACTGAAGCACAGGAAGGAGAAATGATTAGCCCTTAGTCAAAGAGCTGGTAAGTCTCAGGTGGAATCGAACCAAGATCTCCTGGAATTCTTAGAAGGGGTGGGGCAAAAAGAGGGTCAAAGACTTCTATTGAGGTGCAAGGATCACAAGAAGATTGGTGTAGTAGAAAGAACACTGGGTTTTGAGTCAGAAGATCTGGGTTGGAATCCTAATTTGCTGCATGACTTTGGGCAAATTAACTTCTCTTTGTTCTCAGTTTGGGGTTGGGCTAGATAACCCAAGATTCCCTTCGGGTCTAAATCTCCTGAAGTTAGTTAAATATGCTGTGACCCTGAGGAAAATCACTTAACCTAAGTCTCAATTCCCTCACCTTCAAAATGGGCATGATAAAGAGCATCTATCTCCCAGGGTTGTGATTAGGGTCAAGTCTGTACAGCACTCAGAGGAACTCTAGAATTCAAGCTGGCTATAACTTTGGCAGCCACCATTTGAGATTCTGATGGCTCTAGGCAAAGGACAGCCAGGCCTGGCCCTGGAAGGGTGGTGTCAGAAGATGTTGGGAATGTAGCCACATGGTGGCACTGTCCAGGAGGATATCTGAGAAGCCAGGCAGCCAAGAAGACTGGGGTGGCCAGATTAATCCTCAATTTCCCATTTTACATAGGAGTTCCTGATACTTTAACCAATACACTGACGACTATGGGAGATGGGCTCAATAAGTAGACAAGATTTGTTGGCTAGAGGAACTCAAGGGAACAGTTAGGGTTAGAACTGTTGCACTTCATGTGGGGCTTATTAAATCAATATGAAATGAACTGGACATGAGCTCAGAGGGGGGAAGTCACAGGTTGTAGGGTTGGGAGGCAAAACCTTGGAAGGCATCTAATTCGGGGATTCTTGACCATTTTTTGAGTTGTGTACCCCTCTACCCTTTGGGAGTCTGGTGAAGCCTATGCAATCCCTTCTCCGGATGTTTTTAAATGCATAAAATAAAATATGGAGGATTACAAAAAAAATTATACTGACATAGTTACAAAAAATTGTTTTTTTTTAATTCACAGACCCCAGTTTAAGAATCGTAATTCAATCCTTATATTTTGCATATGAAGAAACTGAGGCCTAAAGAGTTGAAGTGACCTCCCAAGTTCATAGAGGCAGCAAGAGGGGCTGGGATTTAAACACAATCCTACTTAGAATGTAGAGCTCTTTCCACTAAACCAAGTTGTCTGGGATCCCAAAGGCTCCTGATCACCCAGGCTCAAACTAGGCAATACCTTCTGACTTCTCTCTAAACAGGCAATCTCAATGGCCACTTCCTCCACGAAGTCTTCTTATTCTCACCTAACACACACACACACACACACACACACACACACACACACACACACACACACACACAAAAAAAAACACACAGATACACTCCTTGGTAATCTATCTCACATTTGTGTAATACTTTGTTTATCCCCCTCCCTAACGCATTTGTGAAAAATACTCTTATAAATAGCTGGGTGTCTTACTCTCCCTCCTAGAATGTACACTCCATGAGATCAGATAAGAGTCTAATATTAATTTGTATTTGCCCTTGCCCCCTTGAACAGGCTCTGCATATAGTGAATGCTTTAATAAAATACTGAAAGGATGAGTCAGATCCAATGATCAAAGTACCGTCAAGTCTTCCTTCCCAGAGATCCTCTTTTCTCCCTCTTCTTCCTTTCTATTGCCACTGCTTCTTGTTCCAGCTCAGACATTCACTCACCTAACTGGTTTCTCCAAATTATTCTTTCCCTATACTGATCAATCATCACATCTCTGGTTCAAAATTTATTTTTAATTGCCTCCTAATAACAGGGAAACATTTGGGCCCAACATTCAATTGCCTCTCAATTCTGATCCCAAACTACCTTTCCTGGTTTATTCAACGGAACTGGTATATTCCAACTTGCTATTTCCCAGATTACCCTGTTCAGTCTATGCCCATCACCTATAATGCTCTTCCTTCCTCCTGTCTGTCCTTTAAGAATCCACTCTCTATGTGGAATCTGTCCCAAGTCTCTGTAGCTGAGTCATCTTTCCCACCTCTGAAATCTCATACTATGTAGTAGACATTTCTATGCACGCCATCACTCCCTATTAGACCATGTCTCAGGTATTTGTGTGCCCCTCTCCTCCCCATTAGAAGTATTACACTACAAGGTCTCTTTCTCCCTGCCAAGTGCTGATCCAAACAGCTAGGGAATCTAACTTCAGTATGCCCCACCCCATGCTTCTGGCCTGCCCACCTCGGGGTAATTCCCAAACAGTAACATGAAAATGTAAAGTGTGGCTTTGTCAACGCTTCTGGAATGAAATGGTTCAAAGATAATGGATATGAGGGCCTAAGGGAACACATGGAAGTCTATTAGGATAGAATGGATAAACAATGAAAGTTATAAAGTCCCTACAATGTGTAAGACACATAGTTAAGTAAGACAAGGGACACCAATTCCACATTCAGAATCAGCTCTTCTCCTTCTGGAGGACAGAGAGGGAGAAGAGAGGCATATTGTTATAGTGGCAGTGTGGTCTTTGATGGGAAAGACTGGAGTTTGAATCATGCTGAATAATACACACTATTTGGAGAACTCTAGATAAGTCACCTTTTCTTGTACATGAGTTGGTTTTCTCATCTGTAAAATGAGATTTAATTATCTTTGTACTACTCACCTTACAAGGCTGTAAGGAACGTCATAAACCTGAAAATGCAACATACAAGTAAATTGTGGTGAACATACCATAGCACAGTACTGAAAGGCTTACACTGCACTTATCTTTACCACCAATGTGCCAGGCAACACCACAAGGACTATCCCCTATGACCATGACCACGATAACAATTCAATTCACAAGGGATTTATTAAATACCTACTATGTACCAGATATAGCACTAGGTGCCGGTGATACAAAGACAAAAACAAAATTGTCCCTGCCTTCAAGAAGCGTATGTTCTACCTATACACTTTGCCCATGCTATCTCCACTACGCCTTGAAAAAAGCAAGTCTTGCAGTCAACAGCCAAGTGGCACAGTGCAGGAAGCACTGGGCTGGAGTCAGAAGACGCAAATTCAAATTCAGCTTCAGACAATTACCAGCGGCAGGACTTTAGGCAAGTCACGTAACCTCTCTTTGCCTCAGTTTCCTCAACTATAAAATGGGGATGATAGTAAAGTACTTAGCACTAGTCAAAGATCATGGCCCCATTTCACTCTTTCTTATCATAGAATACAGAGATGGAAAGGACTTTTGAGAAGTTCAGCCAACTCTTATATTATCAGCAGGTGGCAGGATCAGCATTTAAGCCAAGTGCCCACACAGATTATCCTGCTCACTCAATATCCACCACCTGTAATACCTTTCCTTCCTCCTATCCTTTTGGGAACCAGCTTGACTGTCACTCTTTGTGTGGAACCTGCCCAAGTCTCTCTAGCTGAGTCATCTTTCTCACCTCTGAAATCTCCTATTATGTGGTGGGTATTTCTGTGCATGCCATCACTCCCTAAGGCTGGGAGCCATAACAGAGATAGCAACAGAGACAAAAGTTTTTTTTCTGGCTGTTCCTTTATCTCAAACATACTCTTCTCTGTTTTCTATTTGTATCCCTTTCTGGTTTTATCCCTAGATCGCATTTGCAGAGCTGAACAGAGATAGCTTGGAGGGAAACTACTGGAGACAAATCCTCTTAATTATGGGTGGACCTTCTCATCTGAGGGTAACAACTCACTGCCCACCTGCCTGTGGCATGGAGACCTATTTTTACCAGAAGGAACATGAAATTTTGAATCAGGAGACCTTGATTCAAAATTCCCAGCTGTTTAATCATGGGCAAGTGATTTTCCTTGTCTAGGCCCAAGTTTCCTGGTTTATAAAATGATGAGGTTGAACTTAATGATCTCTAGGTTCTTTTCTAGCTCTGATACACTGTAAATGTTTGAATGACTAATAACTGGGCAGTGCGATATTACCACGTCTATTGTAATATATTATGCTTGGCCCTGGCAGAGACAGAAAGATAAATGAGGTCTTTATCCTCAGGAAGATCTAAGTTCCTACTACTACTGGTAGCCACTGCCACTTGGAAGAAGAAAAGAGATGAAGCCATAACCCTCAAAACTGAGACAAAATCATTCTTTAATTATTAAAAATCATTCCTGGGCTGGGGGAGAAAAACAAAATCTTCCATGTCACATCAAACTCAGGAATTGATCAAAGCAGCCTCCTATAAAATTGCATGAATTCAATCAATGTTTGATAACAATATTAAGAAGGCAAGGTAAACAAATAGCTTAAGTATTTTATTGGTTTGCAACTAAGCCCGTTAACACTATATAATGAAAATGTACAAAGGATAACATTGTAGTTTTTTGGTTAGATTTAAGTCAAAGACATTCATCAATAGGCAATCTGCAAATGTGACTATTCCAAAAGGTCTCTCTATGCCATCTGATCAAGAACAATTGTCTCTGAATATTACCCACCCAGAAGGCATTGGCATACATTTGAACTAAACTCAGCATTTTTCAAAGTAAGCCCTAATTTAAAATTCTAGCCTATATTTAAACTAAAAACATTTAACTTTCAAGAAACAATAATAAATGAAACAAGGCATTGCTGTGGAATATGGTCCTTGACAAGTCACAGTAAAAAAAAGTACACTGAACTTCCACCTCCTCAAAACAGAGGTTACTTTCTGTCCTTCGACCTTGGAAATTCAAAGGAGAAGAACAGCATGTTATCAACTCAGGGCAGTTGCACCCCTAAAAAAAAAATCCAAGCAGCCAAGCACTGAAACATCTTGGAAGAATTTGGAAAAACCTGAATGTGGGATCAGAAGTTCTGTTGCTAGTCTAATGACCCAAGATGAACATACCGTTACTAACTGTAACAGTATGATGCTGGACCGAGCAGGGCCACCCTCATTCACTTGTGTGACACCGAGATAAGCTAAATCTACTGCTCTTGGGGAAGCCTTTTCTTCTGAGAGGTCAAAAGTGTTGGTGGAGCTCCTGGTTGTGTAAATGAGCACACAAGCCGCTGTGAGCTGCAGACTCCACATGTGTATTTTAAGGCTTGGAGTCGAGGTGTTTTCTTAGCACGGCTAGGCCGAGTCCATAGGTCAAATGATCCTTTCTCCAGCTTGTACTAATTCCATGCTGTATATAAAACCTACAAACACAAAAACCTCTCTCTGTCGTCATAATCACATCTACTGTCCAACCTAAATTATGATTAATATTCTGTGCCTGAAAATAGTCCCTGTATTTAATAATAATAGCTACACACAAAACAATCCACGGTTATAACTTCTATGGTCACCAAAACATTATTGATCCTTGTAGACCAAAAAATGTTTCTAACCATAATTGTCGTGCATCAAATTCACAGCCAGGATCCCCAAGATCAGAAAATTTGCACAGTACAAATAATAACTTAAAAAACACACTCACATATACAAATCCACACCTGCGCGCGCGCGCGCGCGCACACACACACACACACATGCAAGCACACACACGCATACACACACCTTACAGAACTGGGCTTGGGGAGACGTTCCATCTGCTTAGTGCCAATAAAGGCTTACGTTGCTAAACTGCTGCTCCATGTATTTTGTGTTTGGGAAATATCTCATGGTAGGGCACAGCTGTTTATTGGCTGAGCAGAAAAGAAAGTTATGCT
Source organism: Potorous gilbertii (assembly GCA_028658325.1). NCBI lineage: Eukaryota > Metazoa > Chordata > Mammalia > Diprotodontia > Potoroidae > Potorous > Potorous gilbertii. The sequence goes on from CM053771.1 coordinate 64,584,416, forward strand.
TTGTGGCAACCAGAAAGTTTCAAGGTCTTTCAAGTTATATAAAAATGGACCTGCAGAGATATTTTAAGTGTTCTCAGGATGCAAAGTTGGAGCTGAAATGTGATATCAAACCAGTTGCAAAAGTGTACAGCAGCCATCTCTTGAGGTCAGACCAGGTACCCAGATAGGCAAAGAAAATTCAAGACACGTCTGCAAAAAGAGAGTAGTAGTTATCAGCAAAAATACAGTGTTGTACTTTCTTGATATACAAATGGGAACATGGGCAGAACACTCTATAGCATACAGGTTTTAGTCCTCACTGGAATGAAAACTCTCAAGATTTAATCAAATGTGCTTGGGCCCAACTCTTCTGCACTTTCTTGGACTACTTTAGGCCTCCAAAACTGTCCTCCATCCACAGATGTCTCATTGTGCTACTGGGCTCTTAAATGCTGTGTCAGTGGTGTAAGTACTAACCTTGGGTCTGTTTTCCAAGAGCCATCTAAAGTAAGTTTAGAGAAACTTCTCTGCCAGAGGATCAATCAGATACTGGGAAAAGAATTTTCTCAGCTCTAGCAGCTCAAGATGACGATCTCCTAAAGTAAAGGAGGACTACAAGTCTAACCTGATGGAGGGAGCACCCATAAGGAGGAAATCACAGACCCGATGTACTAAAGTAAACTTTAGATATCTGCAAGTTCCACAATCTTCACAATCAAGAAATTTAGTCAAAGGACCAAACTGATGGGTATTAATCTGAAAAAAAGCCTAATATGGATTTCTTGAGTGGGTTTAATTGCCTTTTCTCACAGCATTCACATCAGTGGAAGGGAAAAGGCATCTGCCCTAATTGGGCTGGGGGATTAGATTACCTGGCACCTGGTGCTGCTGAGGGGGTCTTACCACTGCCCTCAGCAGAAGACCCTATGGGTCTAGGGCACACAATGTAAAAATCTTTACTCTTTAGAATTTTTGGAAAAAGAAAAGATAAAGATGACCCTGACAAATGAGTCAGAGGAATCACTTACAGCTTGTTGGCCTTGTCCCATATCGTCGCATGATCTGATCATGTGTGAATTTCACAAAAGATTCATATTGTTCTATGAGGGGAAAAGATACCGTTCCATGCATTGAATCTCAGGGTTCTAATCAACTCCACAGACTCCTTTCCCCACATTCCAGTTGGTCTCCAAGCCCGCCAGTCCTCCTACTGTCTAGGACCTGCCCCTTCCTCTAGAACTTCATGGCCAATTGCCTGGTGCTCACTTTGACCTTCTGTTATCATCCTAATTGCCTCTTTTTGTCTTTAAAAGCAAACCTTTGCTGAGTGCCTTCATAAGCAGAAGGTCACGCACTGACAATGTACTATGTTCTAGAGAACACTGATCGAGACAATTTCAACCAACCTCACCCCTCTCTCTGCATTACTACTTTCTCCACACAGACTCCAAGATGAGGGAACATCATAGGGAGAATGAAGCATGGTTAAGCAGGGCAAACAACAACAGAGAAAAGCCCTGCCAGTTAATTCCCAGCTGATTGGGAAAGGTTTCTTTGGAGAGGGAGTTTTCAAGGTGAAATAGACTGGAAAGCAGGAAAGCACCCTGACAGGTACAAGGGGCAAGGGGGCACAGGAAGGGAAAGCAGAGGAGGCTTAGGCTTAGTGCCACAAGTTGAACAAGAGGATATATGGGGCAGAAAAGGGACTGACCTGAATGGGAGTACAAGGAGATGGGTGGGAAATGAATAACTGAACATGTAGTCAATGGGAAGAGGGCTGTCAGAGACTTGTA
>CM053771.1:64592653-64695088 GCA_028658325.1 Potorous gilbertii
GTATTTTACTTCCCACTGCCCCTATCATATTCAAGTGTTTTGTAAACCATAAAACACTGTATGAATGAGTTATGAAAAACTACCTATTAGATATTGCTAATTTCTCTCCCTCCAAAGTTCCTGGATCCTATAGTTTCTAAAGAGTAGTCTATACTATCCCAAAGGGCAATCAAATTGCGCATACCCTCTGACCCAGCAATACCACTAGTTCTATATCCTGAAGAAATTTCAAAAAGGAAAAAGAACCTACATGTACGAAAATATTTGTAGCAGTTCTTTTCGTGGTGGCCAAGAATCAGAAATTAAGAGAATGCCCATCAATTGGGGAATGTCTGAACAAACTGTAGTATATGGATGTAATTCAATACCATTGTGCTGTAAGAAATGATGAGCAGGTGAATTTCAGAAAAACCTATTAAGACTTATATGTTAAGTAAAGTGAGCAGAGCCAGAAGAACACTGTACACAGTAATAGCAACAATGTATCATGATCAACTAAGACAGATTTAGCTCTTCTCAGCAATGCAAGGTTCTAAGACAAAAGGCTCATGATGGAAAATGCTACCTACATCCTGGGAAAGAATTACAGAGTCTGAATGTAGACCAACGCATCCTATTTTCACTCTGTGTATATGTGTGTGTTCATGGCTTTCCCCTTTTGTTCTGTTTCTTCTTTCACAACATGACTAATGTAAAAATATGTTTACATGATTGCACATGTATAACCTTTATTAGACTGTTTACTGTCTTGAGAAGGGGGGTGGGAGAGAGAAAAAAATTGAAACTCAAAATCTTATTAAAAATACTGAAAATTATCTTTACACGTAATTGAAAAACATAAAATACTATTCACAAAAAAAATACATAAAATACTATTTACAAAAAAAAGTGAGAAATCTATGCACTGGTTTGATTAGGATCAAAGGAAGTAAGCATATCCTCTAGGTTCTCAACATACTGGATAAGAGGAATGCAATAATAATTCTTTCAGGAAACTAGGCTAAGTCAGTTAAATGTTAATAAATGATAGCGTGGTACTTGAAGGATGTTCATGTTTTCACCTACTAGCACTGATCATTTTCTACTTCCTTTCAAGCCTGTCACATTCAGTCTATTCACATGCATCTAGCTAGCACCTTATGTGTGAATATGACAAAGTAAAAGTTCAGAAGCAAAATGATGTGCCCTTGGGAACACAGCTCCTAAGTTTCAGAAGCAGGATCTAAAATTGGTTTCTTTCCGTTCCATCCCACTGCCTCTGCCTCTCTCCCTTTCTCTTCATTGCCCTCACACCCCCAGAAAGATGTGGTCTCTTGCATTTCTGAACACAGCACTGCATACTTCTCTATTGGCCTGCACATTCTATCTTATATTGTGGATATCTGTACAAATGTTTTTCTCCCCTATTACACTGTAAGCTCTAAGAGGGCAGTGACTGTCTTATTTTCTGACTCCTCCACAACATTCAGCACTGTCCTTATACAATAAATAACAAAGAGCTCTGTATTATATACATTATCTCATTTGATCACAACTTTTTGAGATAGATAATTAAAATTATCTGCTAATAGCAGATATCAGCTGCTATTTTACAGCTAAGAAAACCAAGGCTCAGAGAGAACTCCCAGTCACACAGCTAGAAAAGGACTAACGAGGTAACTGAACCTAGCTTTAATTGTTGAATGAATAAATGAACAAAATGAGCTTTCTGGTCATTATTTTTACTGCTTTTCAAAGTGCCTGGGGTCACCTTAAATGTAGATGATTCTCCTATTTAGCAAGCATGGTGTAACCCAGTAGTTTACAAGCTCCTTAAGAGCAGGGATCATTATAAAGGTGGGGAAGGAGTCTGGGATGATCACGGTCTATCTCTGTGTACCCACCACCAAGTTAATGTTATTAAAGAGAACTACATGGACATAAGTTGTTAATACAAAAAGAACATAAATCATCTCTATATCTATGCCAAACTTCGAAATACACACACACACACACACACATACACACACACACACACACACACACACACACACACACACACGCACGCAAGCACACTTTAATTCCCTACTGCACTTTGTGGGTTCTCCAATCATCCAATCAAGGTATTCAGTTCCCAACGTAGAAAGCATACACAAGGTATTTAGATATAAACAGATGAAACCCCAAGGAAGATTTACATAGACTTATTTTTTAGTCTAAGCCATGTATACTTATCATCCATGGCTTAAATAGTCTAAAAGAATGTAAGATTAGCAAAGTTTTCATTCAATAGTTCTAAACGACTAATTTTGGCTCACTTGAAACTATGAGGTCCTCTTCTCTTTTGTCTCAAGACCAAAGAATTGTCAGATTCTTTACAAATATGTAAAGAAATGCAAAGACAAGAAAGGACAAGTGTGAGAAGAACAAATGCTGTGGAGAACAGAAGGTCTTTCATCAACTACCAGCTGCTACTGCAGCTACAAGGTGAATATACTGGGAAGGCAAATCCCTTGTACTCCAAAAGACTGACCAATACCAGTCCTGAAATGGCATATAGTTCAGGACAGGAAACATAATTTATATTTACCAGTGATTTTAAAACAAAAAGAGCATACTATATATGCCAATAATGTCTTTCAACATTCCACTCAACACTACACACACACACACACACACACACACATATATTTGTATAGTTAAAACTATACAAAGAACTAAAGGGTATTTTTAAAAAGAAAAAAAATCCCCTCTTCCTCTAAGTGGCAATAATGGAAATCACTGAAATCAATAATTCTCAGACTATTTGGCAAAGGGATATCCTACTGGATCCCACAAGCAGCCTGCATGAAGTCATAAGCCCAGTGGTCTTGGTCTCTATACCAGGGCAAACATAGAAGCACTGGGCATGAGACTGTCAGTGGACCAACTCTCACGTCCTTGGAGAATGATGACAGATTTCTTTTGATATTGTATTGTTTGATGTTATATTTTCTTTCTCTCACAAAGAGTTCTGATATAAATTTTTCAAATTATTATGAATTTAAATTTTTTTTTGTGAAGTTTGACAACCATTAAGCTGAAACCTTTAAGATAACTATTGCTATCCTGGTGTTAAAATTCATTCTTCATGACGTTGGTTTCGTTTGTACAAGCAGCAAAATAACTACTTCTACCACTTTCATTCTCACCCCACATGTTTTCAGTCTTCCATTCTGGAATCAAAGGTTTTCTTTTTTTAAATTCCAAAGGCTCCAGTCATACAAAATATACCCAGCATGGCGAGTCATCAGTAATTTTGTGTGATTTTACTGAATTTAAACAAAATATTTTCAGCATAAATAACTAAACATCTAACTAAACTGGATCTTTCAGCAGTAGGCTCACTTCAAGACTAACAATATCAATTGACTAAATATAGGATAGAAAGAAGTGATAAGACATTATTACAAGAGAAAAAAAAACTAAGCGTTTCAATGGAGGGTGAGATCAATACAAACCAAATATGTGACATGGCAGACAAAAGAATTAATTCTATTTTAGGTCACATAAATCAAAGTCAAATATCTAGAATGGGTGTGCTCATAGTCCTGCTATTTTCTGTACTCGCTAGGCATCTTTCTAGGACACTGTACTTAGTTCTGGGTGGCAGATTTCAAAAAGGATACTGACACAATGGGGAATATCAGGGCACCCAGAATGGTGAAGGAACTGGGGATGCTTAGCCTTGAGAGAATAAACCTTGGGGGTGCCTGGAGAGGTTCCCTATCATATATCTGCAAGGCTGTCACAGACTCAGAAACAAGAACTAGGAATAATGGTAGAAATGGCAGAGGTAGAGCTCAGTATACTTCTTCCTACCACTCCTGAGACCGTGTCATGACTGAAAGCCCTATAATGCTGGAGGATCTTCAAGCCAACAATGTCTTTACAACACGACCAGTTCTAGCACAGTATTCTGAGGAATACAAAGCACTTTATTTTCTTTGGATCGCTTTCACACATATTATTTCACCTGATTCTCAGATGTCCTAGTTTTGTACTAAATTAGTCTTACATCTTTCAACGGCTCATCTCCTCCCTAGATGTCCTACAAAAACTCAGCATATCCAAATTGAGTTTGTCTTCCCACTTAAATCTCTTCCTTCTTTCAACTTCTCTATTTCTCTTTAAGGTACTACTAGCCTCTCACATCTAGTAAGATACCAAGTCCTATAAATTCTACCTTCACAATATCTTTTGTCCTTTCCTCTATTCTTGCTGCCACCACACTAGTTCAGGTTTTTCATCATCTTTTGTGTAGACTACTTTAACAGCCCCCTAACTGGTCTCCCTGACTTCAGAAGTCTCTTTTCCCTTTTCCAGATCATGCTACTCCCTTGCTCAAAAACCTTCAATGGCTCTCCATTTACTTTGGATAAAATATGAATGCCTTAGCATGGCATTTAAGACACTCCCCAATCTAACTGCAATCTACCTTTGCAATCTTATTTCACATTGTTTTGTCTTAATGTATTCTATGTTCCAATCAAACTGGACTATTAGAACAGTCCCCTGGTTTCATTATGACATTTCTTGCTTCCATTTATTTGAGCAGGTTGTCCCTGATGTCTCCTCTCTAGGGTACTTGATGGCAAGAACTGTCATTTTTTCATTCTAAGTGTTCCCAGAACCCAGCAATAGTGCCTTGTATGTAGAAAGTACTTAAATGTTAGACTGAATGGAGAGAAGTTGGGGTAGGCACTCATCCTTCCCTTTTTATAGATAAGGCATGTGAAACACAAAGATGCACAGAGACATCTCCAAGGTCACACAACTCGTTTATGGCAGGGCCAGAAATACTCTAACATCAAGTCTGGCATTTTCTGAAACAAAGAATACGGCACTATTCAAGCAAGTAGAGGTAACTATAAAACTTATAATTACAGCACTTAAAGTGTTAAGGCAGAGATTCAAAGTAAGATTACTGTGGGGTTAGTGTTAGTGTAATGGAAGTGAGTTTTGAACTCAGTCTCCAATGAAGTGAAGTCTTGGTTTAGTGAAGAGGAAGGGCATCCTCCTGGTTATGACAAGATCAACAGAGAGAAAAAAATGGAAAAAGAATCAATGGGAAGGAAACCAGTTTGGCTTGAACATATGCCATTTTGGAAAAGAGTGAGAAACCTGGATACATAAGGTGTGGTCAACTGATGTAATCCTAGGATGGGGAGTTTGAATATGATCTGAAAAGTAGCAGGGAATGATAGGATGAAATCATATCTTAAGAAGACTGACAGCACAAAACAGAGTGAACTAGACTAAAATTATTGCAGTAATCTAGATGGGAAGGTGCGGGCTTGGACTAGGTTGGTGAAATGAAAGAGGAATGGAATCTTCTATTTCCAAAGAAGGAATGGCAGAACTGGACGATTAAAGGAAAAAAATGGTTAGCTATGAGTCTGACTTGGAGGATCAGGAGACTCAGCACTTAAAGGTTACTTCCCAAGGACTTTTTTTGACCCTATTTCAGGAAGTGCTTTGGCCTAACTAAATTTCGTTTTTAAATGAAGCATTTTTATGCATTCTTTGGCTCCTATAGAAATCAAGGCAGGCCTCAGCCGAGACTTTCCCTTCTCTTCTTTTTTGTGGCCATCTCTTCAACTACCTACAGGTCCAATCCAATCACAACAATCCTAGGGTAATCAATGACTTCTAAGCCCTGAGAGGCTACCGCTTTCAAACCAGATTTGACATAAAAAAATTCCTGAACAAAAGAAATTGAGCCAATCCCTTTGAATTTGTCGAAATGGGCTCTAACGTGTAGTCCTCTTGTATATCACCTCCCCCCATACCCGTCCCCTTCTTCTCAGGGCCACAGTTCCCCTAATGTAATCTGCAATAATGCCAGACGCTGTGCTGATGTGTTCCCTTTTCCAATTCCCCCAGCCCCCGTCTACGGAAACGCCCCCACCCCCGGAGCATCGCCTCGCCGCAATAGCAGAGCACTGGGGTGCAGCACACCGAGGATGAGGGCGGACCCCGGGAGCCCACGGACGCCCACCTACTCCAGGCTGCTTTTCTTTCTTAAGACTGGGCCCCGGTGGGTCACTCCGGGCGGTCGGAGGCTCACCGGCTGTTTCTCCCTCCCGTGCCCCGAAGCCCCCTGCCCCGGTTCCCGCTCCCCCTCCCCGGGCCTCGGCTCGGGCCCAACCCAGCCTACGGCCTTGGGCCCCGGCCCTTCCCCTCGGCCGCAGCCGCCCCCGCCCCGGCTCCCAGGGCCCTCCCCTGTTACCCGGGGTCCGCAGGCGGCGGTCGCTGCCGGGCGGGGAAAGCGGCGGCGGCTGGAGCTGGGGCTGAAGCGGCGGCAGCTCAGTGTCCGGGGGCCGCAGGCCCGGCGCGGGGCCCGGCAGGGGGGCGCAGCGCCTCCGCTTCGGCGAGCCGGGGCTCAGCAGCGCCGCCTCGAACTCCATGGGCCGCTTCAGCGTCGCCCCACACGCCATGCCCGGGGCCGAAGGACGAAGACTAGGAGGACGCGGAGGAGAAGAAGGAGGAGGACGGTGACGGTGGCGGCGGCGGCGGCGGCGGCGGCGGCAGCGAGAGGGCCCGACCTGCTCCGGCGCCTCCGCTCGGGGCTCTCGGATAGAGCCGGCTCCAATGGCGCCTCCCGCACCCGGCAGCGCCGCCGAGCCCCGCCCCTGTGACGTCAAGAAGACCGCTCCACCATCCATAGGGGGGAAGGAGGGTGAAACCATCCGGGAGTGCTTGTTCGAGAGAGACTCAGCCGGGAGGCGTCCCCTCCTGGGAAAATGGAACCGTCTAATGCCCGAGACGGGCGGGGGGGAGGAGGTGGGTAGAGAGAGGGCAGGGTCACCAAGCAACAGCCGGGTGGTAGAGTCTCCTCCCCCGCTCTTTCCCCATCCCCCGCCCCTCTCCCAAGGTCTCGCCCTTTATCCCCACCACGCTCCTGGGCTCGGGGTGTCCCGACCCCTCCTGTCTCGCGCTGGCCCCAGGACTCAGGGACCGGGGAGAGAAGTCACAGCGAGGGGCCTAGAGCGGGTGTTCCCACGGGCGCCGTCCGGCAGGGGGCGCCGCGCGGCCGCCCTGGGGAGCGGGGGATGGGTGACCCTGACTCACGTCCGGAGAGCCGCCACACCCCGACCTCACCTCCCCCCTAACGACCCCACCCCCCGGCGACTGTGCCGCGCCGCAGGGTTCAGCCAGACCGCTGCGATTGGACACCTCCCGGCGCCCCTCCCGCATCTCAGGGAAGAGACCAGGAAAGTAGAGAGGACTTGCCTCAATGACCCCAATGGAGAGGCCTTGCCTTCCAGCCCATTCCCCACGTCTGGGCTGCGTTACTGGAGTGGAAGGGTCCGGAGGGCAGGGCCCAGCCGAGGCGGAACGAGCCCGGGGCCGCACGACGCCCCCTGCCTCGCGGCCGGCCCTGGGGCTTCACACCTGGACCACGTGGGCCCAGGCCTCTAGCCAGGCCGAGGATTGCCGGGATTCTCCAAGGCTGAGAGGTTTTCAGTCTGAATACAACGCTCTTTCCCCTGTGCCTCCTAAGCCATTAAGGGAGCTGGATATCTGTCCTTTCTTCAAGAAGCCTGAAGGATGCTTTAGTGTCTGGTCACTTTTGACTTTCGGTCCAAGTCCATGGTCTCATATGGAGGTGGAGATGAGCTGGTCTTCACACGGCTAACTACTGCAGCAACCACGTGCGTGTATGGGAAAATAGTTATTAAGTCTCTCATTTCTCACTCAGCCCCCTTGGTTGACCTCTCCTTATATTTTCTCTTGCTGTTTTTTGGTTATTTTCCAGTTTTTTCACATGCCCTAAAATCCAGAAACTCACACTGAATGCAGCTTTTTCATTTGGGGTTTATTTTTAGTAACTAGCGGAGATAATCCTCAAAGGACTGTAAATTGGTGCAGATGTTGAGAACAGTTACCTGAAAGTCAATATAGGGTAGAAGAAAGAGCAAAGATGGTGCTTATCTGTATTGGCAGAAGTTCCTCAGCTCCTATAAGGAATTAGAAGACATGGATGGGTTTCTGTCTCAGCTCCTTCACTTACTAAGTGTATGTAATCCTGGGCAAGGTAGCATGGTTCCATTGAATGTGTATAAGGAGTCTGGCTTGTAATCCTTGTAATTATGTGGATCTGAGCAGTTTCTCTGAGATTGTTTTCTCTTTTGTAAAATGGGCGTAATATCATTCTCACCACCTACCTTCTAAGGAGTTTTGTGGTAGAAGCCCTAATAAAAGGGGAATTGTTCCTCATCCTTTTAAATGGTATTTTGGCTGTCATCTTGGAAAAATGGCAGCCAGACAATTTTTCATTAATATTGCTTGAAAAAAAAACTTTATCTTACAAGAAAACATTAATTGTAAAGATGGTAGACCATCAACATTTCTCTAAAAGTGAACAATTCAATGCCTCTTTTTAATGAAATGGGCTATCATCTCCTCCTTACCTTCTCCTCCTTACCTTCTCCATAGACTTCTGACTTATTTCCTTATAGGAATACAGGAACTTCTACCAATACAGATATGTACATTTCTGCAATTTAGAATCTTAGAGAATTGCTTAAGACCATAAGAGATTGTGACACTCTGATCAAGACAATAATTCAAGACAATTCCAAAGAACCAACGATGAAAATGCTGTCCACCTCTAGAGAGAACTGATGAACTCTGAGTGCAGATTGAAGCCTACTTTTTAAACTTTGTTTGATTTTCTTGTTTTTTTGGTGTGTTTTCTTTTGTGACATGGCTAACAGCATAAAAACATGTTTTATGTGACTTCACATGTTCATCCATGTCATATTGCTTGCCTTCTCCTTGGGAAAAGAAGGGAGAGAGAGAATTTGGAACTAAAAATTTTTTAAATGAAATTTTTGTTTACATGTAACTGGGAAATACTTAACAAAATAAATATTATTTTTTTAAAGAAAAAGAGGCTCACTACCAGAGTCCCACAGCCAGTATGTATGAGGGGCAGGATTTGAGCCCAGCTCTTCTTGACTTCAGGATTCTTTATCCACTACTCTATAATCTCTCCCTTTTTTTCCCTTTTAATTACTCTTAATTAATTAATCTTAAAGATAGAGGAATCATCTCAGCCAATAACTGTATACATGTTACCATAATTCTCTAAAACCTGGCCTCAAATCTTTTGGGTGTCTTTGACTTTTTTTTTTTTAATCCTCATATAAGTCACCAAATCTTGTATCTAGACATCTTTCTTCTTGGCCTATGGAGACGATCCTAGGTTAGGCCTTCCTACCTTTTACCTGAACTACTGCCTCCAATTTCTTTCCCCCTAATCTATTCTGTATGCATTTCTGCATGCTGAGGGAAAGGGACTTGGCCAAGGCCATACAGATAATGGGATAGCTAGGTGGTGCAGTGGATATAGTACAGGCCATGGAGTCAAGAAGGCTCATCTACCTGAGTTCAAATCCAACCTCAGACACAAGTTATGTGATCCTGGGCAAGTCACTTAACTCTGCCACAGTTTCCTCATCTGTAAAATGAGCTAGAGAGGGAAATGGCAAACCACTCCACTATCTTTGCCCCAAAAAACCTCCAAAAACCTAAATGGGATCTTCCATGATGGAAAATGACTCAACAGCACTACAAGTATAGTGAAATTTAACAAAAATGTAAACTGAGCACATTTCTCTGAGCAAGGTAATTTATTATCAGGGGATGAACCTGAGAATAAGGTGAGTCGATGACTACCTCAGTTTCTAGCCAAAGACCCCAAACAGCTGGACAGCTTCTCTTTTATAGATCTTGGGGAGGACCAAACAAAGAACAGAATGGGGTGGGTGATGTCTTGGGATTGAGGATAATATGATTGGCTACATAACTGAGGCACAGGGAACAGTATGATTGGTTGGAAGTTTGGCGATGAGAGGCTCACAATGATCTCCTCTTTATTCTGTCCTAAGAAGTGTTCATTATTTGAGTCTACCTGCAATATAGTGGCCCAGACGTTTTGGACAGCAAATCAGACCTCCTTGAAGGATAGTCTGTGGTATAATAATATTAAGCCTGACTCCTTATGGCAAACTGCACCCCACTATCATTAGCTAAATTCAACAAGGCAAGAATAGAACTGATTAACAACAGAACTGAATTTCTAAACTTAGGCCATTACAGGCCAGCTGAATTCTGAGCTAAGTTCAGAGACAAGAGACCCATGACTGAAGCAGTAACAGGACAAAATCAATTAAGTGTAAATAGGATCAATAAGAAAATGGTGCTGATTGAATTTTCTCTCTCAAGCAGAATTCAAACTCATGTCTTCTGACTCTGAAACCAGTACTTTTTTCATTATTCCAAGATGCATCTTCCTTTGCATTAATATTACTCTAAATAATAATAGAGGCAGTCGGTGGTGCCATAGTGCACAGAGTACTAGGCCTGGAATCCTGAAGACCTGAGTTCAAATCTAGCCTCAGAGACTTTACTAGTTGTGTGACCTTGGGCAAGTCATTTAACCTCTGCCTGCCTGAGGTTCCTCAGCAGTAAAATGGTGATCTTAATAATAGCACTTCTCAGGGTTGTTATGAAGATCAAATGAGATATTTGTAAGGTGCTTATCCTGGTGCCTGCCTCATACTAGGCACCATATGAATTCTTGTTTCCTTCCCTTTCCCTTTTTTCTATTACTGGTTTGTAAAGTATTGCTTTTTGTTTACCCAGACTGAATTCCCTAATCCATACTACTCTCTCTTTATCCCCCACATCAGGAAAAGTAGAGTGAATATAGGACTGAAACCATACTGCCCCCAACTTCTGTCTAGGGATGTTAGTTATCCCATATAGTGTAATATTTGACTTAAGGTTGTTCCCATGAAAAGTCCTAAGGAAAATTATAATCAGAGAATGATAGAACTGAAAGAACTCATCTGTCCAATCCACTTTTTAAAAAATTGTCTTATGTTTATTAATATCTTTTGTTTTTTAATATATCCTCTCCAGGATGTATATATATTTGAATATATCCAACCCTCAGGAGCCATTCCTTATAACAGATTTTAAAAGAAAAGAAACATCAGCAAAAACAATGCATCAACCATATCTGACAGTATATGTACTATTTTATAGCCATCCTGCCAAGCTTGGTTATTATAGTTATGGAATATTGAATTGGGGAAGGAATGGAGTGAGGTTTGGTGTTCTTCTGCTTTACAATACTGTAGTTGTGTGTATATTGTGCTGCTGATTCTGTTTTCTTCATTCTGCATCATTTCATTGAAGTCTGCATATGCTTCTCTGAATTCTTCATAGTGATTTTAAAAAATAATACAGTAATATTCTATTACATTCAGAGATCATGTATGTAATGGGAATAAATGGAGGGTGGTCTGGCCTTTTCTGGGGAGATCTATTACTCCATTTAACTCCAGTTAAACCCATGCAATCCTCTTTGTTTTAAACCTATCACTCTGGAATGAGGCAGTTAATAATTCTCTTGTACTTGGACTTGGTCAGACAACAGAATACTGAGTTAAGTTCTAGGTGCCACATCTTGGGAATAGACATGTTGTGTTTGGACCTGGAGGACAGAACTAGACTGGGGGTAGTCGAGGAGAGGGAAGAAGGCAGCTTTAGAGTTGATATAAGGTAGTAATTCCTAACAATTAGGGCAGTCTGGAAGTGGAACTGCCTCAGGAGCTTGGTGTGTTTAGCATTGCCTAGAGAATTTCCAGGAGAGTTTGGATTTAGTCTGTTTTTGAGGGGATTTCTGTTCAGTGATTGAACAGCTAAGTGGTACAGTGGATAAAACACAAGACCTGGAGTCAAGGAAGATTCTTCTTCCTGGATTCGAATCCAGCCTCCCACACTTACTAACTGTGTGACCCTGGGCAAGTCATTTCACCCTGTTCGACTTAGTTTCCTTATCTGTAAAATGAGTTGTTGAAGGAAATGGCAAATCACTCTAGTGTCCTTGCCAAGAAAACTCCAAATGGGGTCATGAAGAGTTAGATACTAAACCTCCTAAACAACTGTTCAGGGATTAATGTATTAGATGGTCTCTGAGGTCCATTCATAAAAAAATTTGAGATTTGGTGAGGGCAGGATCGGACCCCCAATCTTTTCAGTGCCAACTCAGTACATTTTCCATTATACTGTATTGCCCTTTGGAAGAATCCAACGCATTTCTGCTGTTCTACGCTCTCAAAAGAAAAAGCAGAGATGCTATAGAGGAACATGGGGAAGATGGGGTGGAGGCTGGTTAATCCTTACTCTTTCTTTCTCCATTTCTAAAAATCCCTTCCCTTTCCCAGCTGTCATGCAGAAATAGTTTCTTACCCTGATCACAAAGGGAAGGTTCACTAATTTTACCATCCTTAGTTTCCGCAGGATTTGGAAGGCTGGTAAGGGGAGCAGGCACTGGGAAAGACACACAAAGTAGAAACCACCCATAGAGGAGAACACATCTACAATGTGGGGAAGGTGGGGGGGGGGAGGGCTTTCCCTCAGGGATTCCTTTATGGGGATTTCCTTCAGGAATTCCCTCCCTCTGGGCTGGACAAGTCTGGGAACCCATCTTGATTCTTCCAATTTTGCAGTCTGTGTTTAGGGAGGGACTTCCCAAGTTACTCCAAAGGGCGGCAATATCAGGAAGGGGAGAGGGAGAATATTCGCTTCCTGCCTTCTTCCTCTCCCTGAATATTTCTGATTTTCTCTCTGGGTCTTGGAGACGGTAAGACAGTGACCCTTCCTTCCCTTTGTTATCAGGGTAAGAAGGATGTGTCTGAATGGAGACTCGGGAGGGAAGAGGGGTGGGGGGAAGGCAGGGGGCGGGGTGGGGTCGTCTCTCTATTGGCAGGCTCCAGCTGATCCCAGGAAGTGGAGGAAGGACTCTTGACCTTCTCCAAGGAGTGGGAATGGAATGAATGTGAGGGAAGAAACTGGTGTTCTGAGGTTGACAGACAAGCAGATTTGGGAGGTTCGTTGATAATAATGCAGTGCTTGATAGGAGCAAGAAATATTAGTAGGCTATTGTTCGGGTGGTAGGTTCTTTGTGGGAAATTGTCTTTAGTGGAAGTCACATGTTTTTGGTCTGGTTTGATCATTAACATATTAAATTTTTAAGTGGTTTGCAGATTCTTTTAGACTTTGAGGAAAGAACCCAGATCATGACATCTAATCCTCTCATTTGGTGAATGAAGAAACTGAGGCCCAGAGAAAGGGAGTAATTTGTCCAAAATCACATAGCAAGTGGCAGAACTCCAAACCCCACCTTCCAACACTCTTCTCAAAGAGCATTCCCAAGAAAAGCTCAGAACCGTTTTGACCACCTTGTTCTTTCTTCCTGTTATTCACTAGCCTCCTCTGAAGACTAGTTTTGGGTCTCTGAAGCCTGAACCAAATACATCTTCATTTATCTCTGGATAAATCTTCTAATAGACTAATTAAAAATTAATTAGAACTCTTCTAATGGACCAGTTCATATTTTTATGGTGGGAAATCCCTGAGTTCTTCAGAAATTTTTTTTCCCTTCCTTGATTTACGGATAGGCTCATCTGTGTATTTTTTAGGCCCCTTCCTCCCATTAGAAACAAAGTTTTCAGAATAGGAGCCTGACGATTTTTTCTTTATAGTACTACTTCTTTAATTTGCTTCCTTATTCTTGGTCTACTTCTCTGTAGGAATTTTTTTTTTTAATCACTGAAGCTAATTGTGTTTCAACAGGTTGCAGAGTAGAATCACAGAACTGTTAGAGCTTACAGAAAAACAGGAATATAGATTCTTAGAATATATAACTATGAGAGCTAAAAGAGACCTTAGAACATACAGTGTGAGAATGCAGATGGTTCAAGAAGGAAGTAACCCTGGGATGTATTGTCAGAGTTGAAATAGGTCTCAGAACATAGAATCCAGAATATCAGAGCCGGACGGGAACTTCTTGATCATCTGAACTGATCACCAATTTCCTCATTTTAAAAATTATGAAACTCAAGCCCAGTCCACACACTGAGCACAGCTGGGACTGACACCAAGTCTTTCTGACTTTCTGTCCAGTGTTTATTTTCCCATTTTATGCTACCTCATTCTACCTACCTAAGCTAGGCTGTCAATGTTTTGGAGAAACATAGAGATGATTTGGAAGTGATTGAAAGATGGTATTTATAATTATAAAGTAATTTATAATCAAGTTTTAGATTTGAGCACTTTTGGTGGGGAGAAGAGGGACAAGTTGACCAGCAGAACCCAGCTCTACCTATGAAATCTTTGTACCCTAAAGAGGACCCTGATTGTGAGACCCAATAACTCAAAGTAACACTTTACCTTTCTGTCACCATGCCCCAAGAAAGGGATCATTCATCCCTTTGTTGAGGTTTGCAGTGCTGTACTCCATAATACCTACATGCTAGGTCGCTCAAATGACAACTCAAAACTTCTTAAAGCCAAAAAAAGACAAAGTTTATTAAAGGTTCATCATATTGGGTTGACTCTTAAGGAACCTAAGCATTTGTAATGCTTGTATTCACAAACAGGCCAGATAGAATCTCAGCTAGACAGAGTGAGCTGGATTGAATCAGAGCGAGATTGAATTTAAATACAGAAAAGACTGAGGGAAGCATCCAGGTGTCACCAGGTAATCTGGAGTCCCAGGGATGGTCTTGATAGATCAGACCCAGGGAGGATCCTGATGGGAGTGACTGGTAATAGAATCCAAGGGTATTTACATTGGGTCAATATGATGGATATCAATAATTCTCTCTCTAGGCCAGTGGCCAGACCAATCAGTGAATCCCCACCAAGTGCCCCTCAAATCCCCTTGGCAATTATAGAAAGCAAAGGGAGGAGGAGCTATAGAGTATGTCACTACTTATTGGTGGGCATTTTTGGTTTTCTGTTTAGTGATAAGCTTGGGATTTAAGTTAATGTTATACCCAAACATAAGTTTATGTATTGATCATGTCCCAGTCATATATATGTCACAATATTCCTGTTATGGCTTTCATAAGTCATGGTATATGACTCAGTGTCTAAGTTATGATTGTTAACAGGTCACCATGTTTGGGCTTCCACCTTTCACAGAGTTTAAATTTTTATGACATTTCACTTATTACTGTATTTTATGGCTTTTTCCCAATAGGAACTCTACACCTTCCTTATCATCTCTATGGAAGTGACTCTTCCAAACCATTTTATCTTTCCTCAAATTCCCCTGACTCCCCCTCTCCCACTCTCTTACCTGAAAACCTTGCCTCATATTTTGCAGAAAAAATTGAGGTCATGGGTTCCCTCTTCTTCCTCAGTTACAACACAGGTACCTTCTCCTACTTTCTTCTCCTTCATCCCTGTCTCACATGATGAAGTGTCTTTACTACTTATCAAGACAAACCCCTCTACTTGTTCAAATGATCCCATTTCATCCTGTCTCCTCCAACAGAAAGAATGTTTCCAGTCATCCCCACTCTTTCACTTATTTTCAATCTTTCCTTCCCTACTGGTTCATTTCCTACTCCCTACAAGCATGCCCATGTCTCCTCTATCTTGAAAAACCTTCACTTGATCCTTCTATTCCTACTATCATCCTATTTCTCTTCTTCCCTTCCCTTCCTCAATAAGGCATCTATAATGGATACCTCCATTTTCTCTCCTCTCATTCTCTTCTTAACCCCTTACAATTTGGCTTCCAACCTTATCATTCTATCAACATTCTTCTTTCCAAAGTTACTAATAATCTCTTGATGGCCAAACCCAATGGCCTTTTCTCAATTTTTATTCTCCTTGACCTCTCTTTAGCCTTCAAAACTATTGATCACTCTTTCTTCTTTGATACTTTCTTCTCATTAGGTTTTCAGGAAATCATGATCTCCTTTGCTGGATCCTCATCCAGATCACACCCTCTGGTGTTCCTCCGGATTCTGTCTGCTGGGTCCTCTTCTCTTCTCTCTCCATAATACTTCACTTAGTGAAATCATCAGCTCCCATGTATTTAATTACCATTTTTATGCTGATGATTCACAAATCTACCTTTCCTGCCCCAATTTCTCTGCTGACCTCTAATCTTGCATCTCCAATTGCTGTTTAGATATCTTGTATTGGATGTCCAATAGACAATTAAAACTCAATATGTCCAGAACAGAACTCATTATTTTTCCTACTAAACCTTCCCAGCTTCCTACTGTCCTTATTACTATAGAGGGCAATCCCATCCTCCAAGTCCTTCAGGCTCATGAACTATGTACGAGTCAACCTGGATTCTTCACTATCTCTCATCCTCCATATCCAAGCTATTTCCAATGTCTGTTGATTTCGCCTTTGCAGCAACTCTGTAATTCATCCCCTCCTCTCCTCTAACACTGTCCTCACTCTAGTGCAGGCCCTCATTATCTCGTGCCTCCATTGCTACAATGGCTGGTGGATCTGCCTACCTCAAGTTTCCCCACTCCAATCTATTCTCCATTCAGCCATCAAAGTGATTTAACTAAAACGAAGGTCTCATCATGTCACCCTCCCCTCCTTCCCCCTGCCCCCCACTCAATAAACTCCACTGGTTTCTGATTGCTTCCAGGTGCAAATACAAAATTATCTGCTTGGCATTCAAAGCCCATCAAGACCTAGTCCCCTCCTACCATTCTAGTCTTCTTGTGCCTTCCTCCCCTACAGTTAGTCTTTGACCCAATGTTACTGGCCTGGTTGTTCCACAAATAAGATGCTCCATTTCCTGGCTCTGGGCATTTTCTCTGGCTGTCCCTGCATTCCTGGAACACACTCTCCCCTTGCTATGACTACTGAGCTCCCTGGCTTCCTTTAAGTTTCAGCTAAAGTCTCACCTTCTATAGGAAACCTTTCCCAACCTTTCTTTATTCCAATAACTTCCCCCTGTTCATGATTTCCTGTATATTCAGTCAATAGTGTGCTTTGTATGTATTGTTGGCTTGTTGACTCCTCTCTTAGACTGTGAGCTCCTTGAGGGTAGGAACTGTCTTTTGTGCTTAGCACAGTGCTTGGCATATGGTAGTCACTTAATAATATTGAATTGAATTAAATGTATGCAATAAATAAAATAGAAGGCAGTCTGAGAAGGCAAAGAGGCAAAGGCAAAGAGGCAAATAATGGGGAGAGCATCAGGGAAGACTTCATGGAAGTGGCATGTGACCTGAAACTTCAAGAGAAAGTGCTGGGCGAATTCTTCCCAGTACCTTTTTTGATGGAGGAGGGCACATTTAGAATGCATCTGCTGTGGGCAACGTCCTGAGCTTAATGCTTTAGGGGATGCAAAGATGAAGATGCCTGAATGCCTGTCCCCAGAGATCCAAAAATGTAGGCCTTTCCTCTTTGTATGGGGATGATATAGGAGAAACAAGCCTAGACTGAAATATCTTTCATCCCTCTGACATCTGCCCCTATGTAATTTAGACAAGTCCTTTTCCTCTAGTCAGGAGTCAACTGTGAACCCAGGTCTTCCTGACTCCAGAAGGATTAAAACTCAGAGGGACCTTAGAGGCATCAACTCCCTCATTTAAATTAGAAGAAAGAGTAAATGTTTTATTTATGCCCTATTACTTAATAAGCCATGCCTAAAGATGCATACTGTTTCTATACTTATTGCCCACTAAGTGATAGGTCAGTACTTACTGTTCACTGAAAATCCACATCCAGTTCTGTGCCTATTGCTCCCCATTTGCCAAAGGGGTCTTTGCTGATCTTCTCAATTTGACAGATAGGGAAACTGAGTCCAGAGAAGAAACATGCCATTAGCATGTAAGTATGTACTCCTTGTGAGTAGTGGCTGTATTCATTCATTTTATTCGTATTCTTAGTGACTAGCACAGTCAGGCACACAAAGGGCTCTTAACAAATTACTTCTTAACTGACTGACTGCATCACTGGAGTTTCTGAGAGGGGGAGTTACCTGGTTAGCCTAGTGCTTTGGGAGTATCATTTTGGCAACAATGGAGGGTGGACTCGAGAGGAGAGAGACATGAGATCAGTTAGGAAGTCAACAGTATAGGAAAGGTTATGAGGGCCTGAACTAGTGTGGTAGCTGAAATGTAAGTTGCATGAAAGGAACAGATATGAAAGATTAGAGATAGACATGACGAGGCATAGTAGTTTATTGACTATGGAAGGAAAAGGAAGACTTGTGGAGGTCTTCAAGGTTGTGAATGTGGATGACTGCAAAGATAGTGCTGTCTTCATCATACATAGGGAAGTTAGGAAGCAGGATGAGTTGGGAGGGGGAAAGATAATGACAGCAACCTCATTTTATATATGAGGAAACTGAGACCCAAAGAGGGCAAGTGATTTGACCAACATCACAAATGCAGTTAGTGTTAGGGGTATGATTTGAATCTAGTACCCTGACTCCATATTGAGTTTGAGGTGCCTATAGGGTATCCAGTTGGAAATGGACAATAGATGGTTGGTGACCTAGGATTCGGGATAGAGATGGAAATGTAGATCTGGGAGTCACATGATAGAGGTGATAGTTGAACTTGTAGGAACTAATAAAATCATTGAGTGGAGAGAAGACAGCTGAGGACAGATCCCCAGGGTACATTCTTAGTTGGAGGAAGTGAGACACTAGTGATGGTACCACAAAAGTAAATGAGGAGTGGACATTTCTCCCACAGGCAAGAGATATAAAGGAGAACAGTGTCAGGAAAACCCAGGTAGGAGAGAATATTCAGGAGAAGAGAGTGATTTCAAATATAGCAGAGAGGTCAGGAAGAATGAGGGCTGAGAAGGGGTCATCAGATCTGGCCATGAAGAGAACATTAGTAACCATGGAGGGAGCAGGGGCATTTGAGCAAGAAGGTCAGAAGCCAGATGGCATGGAATGAAGAAATCCTTGGGAGGCAAAAAAGTGGAGACCTTAACGTTAACAGCTTGAAAATGATTTCCCATTTACCCTAGAGATATCTTGTACAGAACTGCTTGCATGTTGTTACCCCTGCTAGAATAGGAGCTCCTTGAGGGCAGGGATTATGTGTTTGCTTTTATTGGTATCCCTAGCTCAGTTCCTGTCACATAGTAGGTGCTTAATTGTTATTGATCATGATAGTATCAAACGAAGGCTTATCAAATGGGCACTGGTGAAGAGGACGGTTTGGAAGCAGAAAAAGCTAAAACTTCTTGGCTCTGTACAGAGGAAAGAGGTGGTTTGGTTTTTTTTTTTTTAAATGTATTGGCCCACCCAGGGATCTCATCTAGAAGGTCCCTCTACCTCTGCTGCCCTTATAGGGGACTGAAGTTTTATTTTGCTTTGAGAAGGCCCAAGAAATTGTACAAACTGAGGTTTGTGAAAGCATCTATGGTTTTAAAATCTTTTGCACATGTATTCAAAAGGTCAAAATTTATTCTCAGGGATGCAGTTTCTATTGGGAGAAAATATCACACTGAAATGACCAGTTCTTCATTTCCCTAGCTAAAAAAGCCTCCTTTCAGCCCACAACCACAGAGTGATTGCTGCAAGACCCTGCAACTGGCATGTAATAACAGTTTCTCGGATGGCAAATAACTCTCTTAATCTCTTTGGCCCCGAAGTCCAATTTGTAGTCTGTACAATTACTCTGGCTGCCTAGCAACACCACCACAAGCCCCAGGGCCAAGCTGATCTGGGCAGCAGTTGTACCAGACTAAGCACTGCCTGCCACCCAGCTGCTTGGACCAGAAACCCACATCAAGTGAAAATTCAGTGCGGACACAGTTCCATTGGTTGAGGGAGCAGGGTGGGGCACTAAAGGAATTGCTGGGTTTGTTTTTAAAAAATAGATCTTTCTTGTCATTTTAGACTGAAAGGTCTTATTGTTTGTGTGCATCAAAGAAGGCAGAATAAGTGTGAGAGTCAAAGTCGAGTCCATTAAGTGTGGAATGATTGTGGATGGCACCCCTCGGTGCCAATGTCAGCTGTCCTGGGCAAAATAAGATAGGAAAAACTAGAGGGATTCAGTTGTCAGAAGGGCCCCAGGGCCCTCTGCAGGTACAGTCCTCTCTGCAGATCATTCTCCTCATTCTGAGAGGCCACCTAGGGAGAAGCAGAGCTGAGCCTGGGATGCTCCGGAGGGACCCCTGCCCCAGCTCTCTGTGTCAATCTCATGATTTAGTCCCTTTTTGTCCCTGCCTTAGTGTATGTTCATAATTTCCCAGTGGCTCAGCCTGGGCTCCTTCAGGGGACTGTCATGTGGTTGGGGAAAAGGAGTGGGGGAAGGGACAGAGTGATCTCTACCTGGCAAATAGACTGATGATTTATGTTCATGCTGCTAGACCCAAGGTGATGTTCTCTGTGAAGCCAGGAATCCAGGGTCTTTTTTTCAGCCAGATGCAATTTTTCCATGTTCCTTCAATGAAGGAAATGTGACAAAGCGGGATGTGGGTCAGGGCACAGCGAACGGGGGCAGAAGGAAATACTGCTTTGTAACATGAACAGTTATTTTGGAGTGGGTAGTCAGTCAGCAAACATTTATAAAGAGCCCACTATGTGCCAGGCACTGTGCTAAGTGATAGGGATAAAAAGAAAGGCAAAAGACCTTTCCTGCCCTCAAGGAGTTCACAGTTAATGTGAATGTTGGGAGGGAGAAGGAGAGACAAAATACAACTATGTAAAATGGCTAGCAGTCAACACCTAGGTTATAATAAAAATATAATAATAACATGTACTTTTCTAGGACTTTAAAGTTTACAAAGTGATTTCCTGACAATACTGGGAAGTAAATAGAACAAATGGTTTTTTAAACTTCTATTTTTTTTTTTACTTTTTTTTGTAAATAGTATTTTTCCAATTACATGTAAGGATAATTTTCAAACATTCCTTTTTCAATAAGGTTTGGAGTTTAAATTTTTTTCTCCCTCTCTCCCTCTTATCCCCTCTCCCCTGGATGGCAAGCAATTTGGTCTAGGTTATTCACCTGTGCAATCATGTAAACATATTTCCGCATTAACCATGTTGTGAACGAGGAAACAGAACAAAAGGGAAAAGCCACAAAAAATACCAACAGAAAAGTGAAAATAGTATGCTTCAGTTTGTATTCAGACTCCATAATTCCTTTTCTGGATTTGGGTGGATAGCATTTCCTTCCTGAGTCTTTCGGAATTGTCTTAGATCCTCGCATTGCTGAGAAGAGATAAATCTGTCAAAGTTAGCCATTGAACAATGTTGCTGTTATTGTCTATGATGTTCTTCGGCTCACTTCGCTCAGCATCAGTAGAACCAGTGTTATTACTCCCCTTCCATCCACCCATCTTACAGATGAAGGAACTGAAGTTCTGATTGCCGCCCAAGGTCACAGAGCATTGGGAAATGAGGAAACCACAGAATTTGGACTCAGAGAGCCAGATCTGCTACTTACCTTTATGATCTTATCTATATTACAACAGGCAACTCACTTCACCTCCTTACATCTCAGTTTCCTCCTCTGTAAAATGGGGCACTGGACTAGGTGGTCTTTAGAGCTCCTTCAGCTCCAAATCCTCCAGGCATGGTCAGTGGTGGAAGTAGATTTTGGACACAAGTTTCCTGGGTCCTGCCACTAAGGA
Source organism: Potorous gilbertii (assembly GCA_028658325.1). Classification (NCBI taxonomy): domain Eukaryota; kingdom Metazoa; phylum Chordata; class Mammalia; order Diprotodontia; family Potoroidae; genus Potorous; species Potorous gilbertii. The sequence continues at coordinate 64,614,131 of CM053771.1, forward strand.
CAGAGGAAGAATGAATGGAGTTTGGCAGGAAGATCATAGGCAATAAGCATTTGTTAAGTGCCTCCTGAGTGCAGGGCACTGTGACAGGCATTGGGAATACAAAGAAAAAAGGAAATTGTTTTGGCCCACCAGGAGAATCCATTCTACTGGAATATGTTATATTGAATTCAGGAGGACCTGAGATCAAATCCTGCCTCAGACGTTTAGCAGCTCTGTGACTCCAGTCATCTCACTTCTTCTCCTCTTAGCCTGTTTTTTCATCTGTAAGATGATAGCATCTACCTCCCCAGGTACAGGACCAAATGAGATAACGGATTTATAGTCCTTTGCAAGCCTTAACATTGTATACAAATCTAGCTATAATGGCAGAGAGAGGGGAAGGGAAAGAATATGTACACAGGTAAAATAATCTCTTTCTCTTTCTCTGTCCTTCTCTTTCCATCCATCCATCCATCCATCCATCCATCTATCCATCTATCCATCCACCCTTCTCTCTCTCTCTTTCTTTCTCTCTCTCTTTCTTTCAAATATAAGGTGGCTTTGATGACTGGGAGGGCAAGAAAAACTAGTGGGAATCCCTGGGAAGACCCTCCATTGGAGATAAAATTTGAGCTGAGACTTGAAGAAGCTAGGGATTCCAAAAGACTGAGGCTGGGAGGAAATTCATGGTTTATAGGGAATAGAAAGCATGCCAATTTGCCTGGAATGTATAATGTATAAAGGGGAGTAATATAAATTTAGTCTAGAAAGATGGCTTGGAAATGGTGAAGTTTTTTTTCCAAAAGAGTTTGCATTTGATCCTGGAAGCAAGAGGGAACCACTGGAGTTTCTTGGGCGAGGGAATGACCTAGTCAGACCTCTGCTTTAGAAATATCACTTTGACAGCTATGTGGAAGATTGGACTGGGCAAGAGACTTCAGGCAGGGAGACTGGTTAGGAAGCTATTGAAATAGTCCAAGTAAGAGGCAATGAGGGCCTACACTAGGATGGTGATTGTGTGAGTGGCAAGGGGAGAGATGTGAGCTATGCTGTGGAAGGGACCTTAGAAATCAACACTTTCAAACTAGCCTTTTATACAGAAGGGGAGACTAGGGTGGGGAAATGACGACTAAGGTCACAAACTCTGAATCTAGATTTCTGATTCCTAATCCAATGCTCTTTTCCTTACAGTATTGTCTGCCTGGATTAGGCTGAAACACAAACCATGTCCATTTTTACTCTAAAATGACAAAGAATGGTCCAAATTCTTTTGTTATATAAAAAAATGTCCCAAGAAGGCATGGACTGAACTCTTGAAAAAAAGAATTACAGACATTTTGGGAAATTGTAACATATGTAAGACATTTTTTTTACAACTACCCCTTTTAGATTCAAAATCATTTTGCAAGATGGAGACATTTAAATGAATTCCATCTGCTTGAAAAAGTTATAGGATGTAAACAGAAGGTAACTAATGATGTACAGTTATCCCTACCACATCTTGACTTTCCCCATTGAGGTTTTGATATTTCATAGGTCAGTATAAGAATTTAAATGGGAGCTTTTTGGGGAATTTTGCAGAAGCCATAGATGACATGTAAAGGCCAGCAGATGAAATAAAGCCTATGACCAAATATTTAACCCAAATTTTACAATAAGGTACTGTAAAAGAAAAACAAAAAATTCAGATTTCTCTAGTACAAAGGGAGGATCAAAAAATTTTTTGTGGATTTTCCAAATTTCAGAGAGGACAAGAGCACCGTGAGTGCCTATTTCCTGTGATGTGGAAGGGATAACAGTGTATGGGTGTGTACATTCAATTCAACAAGTCATTTGAGGGGTTGGTTGGTTGTTGTCCTTCCTTCTTGAAGAGGACCAAAATGACATCACTATGATAAACTCATATTTCAGTGTGTCTGACTGTGGCTGATCAGACCAACATGAGCTCAGAATGCTCTACCACAGATTGGGCAAAGATAGTCCGTGTGAACATTTGGGATGCATACTCCAAATTTGTGCATCCTATGCTATTTTGTGCTATCTCAATTCTGTTTTACTCATGGAGCACAGCACCCTTTCTGATATGGGCATGCCATGCTGAGCAGTCCTGCACCAGCATCTCCCATGTTGCACAGTCAAATCCAAAGTTTTTGAGAGAGACTTTGAGAGTGTCCTTGTATCACTTCTTCTGACCACCATGTGATTGTCTGCCCCATGGAAGTTCTCCATAAAATTGTCTTTTTGGAAAGTGTACATTTTGCATTTGAACAGCATGGCTCGCTCATCAGAGTTGCGCTCTCTGAAGCATAGTTTGAATGCTTAGCAGTTCAGCTCGAGCAAGGACTTCAGTGTCTGGTACCTTATCCTGCCATGTGATCCTCAGAATCTTCCTAAGACTTCCACTTCAAATGGAAGTGATTCAGTTGCCTGGCATGGTGCTGGTAGGCTGTCCATGTTTCACAGGCATAGCACAATGGCTCTGTAGACCTTCAGTTTGGTAATCAGTCTAATAACTCTTCTCTCCCAAACTTTTCTTTGGAGCCTCCTAAACACTGAGCTAGCTGTGGCAATGTGTGCATCAACCTCATTGTCAATGTGTACATCCCTGGAAAGTATATTACCAAGGTAAGTGAACTTATCCACAGGATCCAAAATTTCTCTATTTGTTGTAACCAACAGTTCCATGCATGGATGGTGTGGTGGTGGTTAATGGAGCACCTGTGCTTTCTTGGTGTTAAATATTAGGCCAAAATTAGCACAGGTAGAAGAGAATTGATCCATACTTTGTTGCATCTCAGCTTCAGAGGTTGCATTGAATTCACAATCATCTGCAAACAGAACACCATGCACCAACACTCCCTCCACTTTGATCTTGGCTTGTAGTCTTTTCAAATTGAAGAACCTACCATCAGTACAATGGTTGACCTTGATGCCATGTTCATCCTCATGGAAAGCATTTGACATCATGGCTGAAAACATCATGCTAAAAACACGGGAGCAAGTACACAGCCCTGTTTCACTCCGTTGGTGACTGGGAAGGCACGAGAGCATTGTCCACTATCCAGAACCCAGGTAAACATGCCAACGTGTTTGGGGAGACAACTGAGAAAGGGCTCCCCAATAACTATTTATCAGAGATATTACTATAAAATTTCTTTCCCAGTTTTCTGTTTCCCTCCTGATACTGGTTGCATTGGCTTAGTTTGTACAAAACCTTTTCAATTTAATGTAATCAAAATTATACATTTTGCATTTCATAATACATAATATCTTGTTTGCTCATAAATTCTTCTGTTCTCCATAAATCTGACAGGTAAACTATTCCTTGCTCTCCCAGTTTGCTTATAGTAACAGCCTTTATATCCAAATTATGTACCCATTTTGACTTTATTTTGGTATATGATGTAAGATATTGGTCTATGAACAGTTTCTTTCATACTATTTTTCAGTTTTCCCAGAATTTTTTGTCAGATAGTGAATTCTTGTCCCAGAAGTTGGTGTCTTTGGGTTTTTCAAACAGTAGATTACCATAGTTACTGACTACTATGTCTTGTGTACCTAACCTATTCCATTGATCCACTACTCTATTTCTTAGTCAGTACCAAGTAGTTTTGAGGATTGCTGCTTAATAATACAATTTAAGATCTAGTATGGCTAGGTCACCTTCCCTAGCATTTTTCTTTATTAATTCCTTTAATATTCTGGACCTTTTGTTCTCCCAGATGAATTTTGTTGTTATTTTTTCTAGCTCTATAAATTTCTTTTTGGTAGTTTGATTGGCATGGCCCTGAATAAGTAAAGTAATTTAGGTAGAACTGTCATTTTTATGATATAGGTTTGGCCTACCCATGAGCAACTGATTATTTTTTCATTTATTTGATCTGACTTTATTTGTGTGAAAAGTATTTTGTAATTGTGTTCATAAGCTCCTGGGTTTGTTTTGGCGGGTAGGCCCCAATCAATTCTTCTACACTCACAAAAGGATTACGCTCGGCATATTAAAATTATAGGATACTTGAGATAATAATTACAAATCTGCTACTTGACTTTCTTGTTAAACGCGTCACATCCTTATTACAAATGGCCCTCAAAGATGGCTCCCAGAATGAGCCCTCAGAGGCAGCCTTGTGACCCAGGGATCTTCTGACCTTGGCATTTGCACCTGTTGGCAGATTGGGCCCAAGAAATTAATACACCTATATTCTCTTTGAGAATGAACATTTATGGAACATGAGTAAAAATATACCAGTATTACTTTAAAAGTAGGAGTTCTTAACTTTTTAGTGTGCTAGTGACCTTTTTGGCAGGCTGGTGAAATCTAAAGACCTTTTTCCAGAATCATATTTTTAAATAATTAGAGGAAATTCTAAATTTCAATTAGAGATTAATGAAAACAATAACATCATTTTTCCCCATCCCAGTTTCCAGACCCATGGAAGCTTGGGTTAAGAACTCCTATTTAAGAAAAAATTTTGCCTCAATCCAAATTACCACCTACCAGACAACTTTTTGGCTAAGGGAATTTGGTTCTAATGCAAAAAAACAAGTATAAACACACAAAACATGCATGCCCCAAGGGGGGAATTGCACCTTTCCAAGCAGAGATCTAGAAAGGCTCTTAAAGCTCATGTAATGACTTGCTCAAGTTTGTAGAGTTACCAAATAGCAGGAATGATGACTCAATGACAGGTCTTCTGACTTCCAGACCAGTGTATTTTTCCACTGGACTCATAGGTCCTGAAGTTCTACAGAAGCTTTAGCTAGATGGCCTGGGGACCATCATTCCAAGGTCATAGCAATCTTTCAAGTGACCATGGGGAAAAGAACCACTAAGCAAAGTAGCCAGGGACATGAGGGCATGCTCAGTTTCAAAAGGGGTCATCTCCCAGAGAAGAAGACCTTTACAAGCCAAGCTTTCACCCAAGGTCTAGGGCAGGGGTGGGGAACGTGCAGCCTAGAGGCCACAGGTGGCCTTCTAGGTCCTTGGGTGTGGTCTTTTGACTGAATACAAGTTTTACAGAGCAAATCCTTTTATGAGGGACATTTACTAGCTATTTGACATGTAATCTCTGTTTGCTTTCGTTTCCTCAACTGTAACATGGGGCTGATAATAGCACCTATCTGCCAAGGTTATTATGAGGGTCAAATGAGATATCTGTGAAGTACTTAGCAGAGTGCCTCGCACTGTATAGAGAGCTCATAGTTTGTGCTATTTAAATATTATTCCCTTCTCTCTCCCATTGCCCTAGATTACCTTCTAGATCTGGATATATCGGATCAGTTCCCTTCCCTGATCTTGTTTATCTGTAAAAGGAAGGGGTGGGACTCAGTGACCCACAAGATCCCCTCTAGCTCTGAAAACTATGAGCCTAGAGTGTATTTTATACTACTTTAGTTATTTAATGGTATTTTCAGACTATTATCCTAATCTTTTCTGATGTCTTAGGAAATATTCTTGTGGGTCTTCTATATTATTTTGACCTACAGAGCCTTTTCATCCACAGAGTTTCTTATGATTAGAATGTGCCATCTTTGTTTGTAGATTAAAGCCATGAGACCTTAAGAGTTCAGAGACATACTGGCTACATTGAAGTCTCATCTATTAATATCTTTCACCTGCACATTGCTACATAGGGAGTAGGAGAAATAAGGGTTGACAGGTAGGTTGAATGCCACAGGCTGAAGAGGATACTTATTTGCCTATGATGTTTTAGGTGGTGGCAGTGAGCGATTCTGATGGCTCCCAATGAGAGCTCCCTCTTTGGGGATGCTCCTGGTGTTTTGTCACAATTACATACATGATGATGAGACTGTAGAGATTATGATAGTGCCAGGCACGTGGAGATCAGTTAGTTGAATCACCAAGCTGCCAACCCTCAACCCAGAGGGAAAGGGGCAGGGAATCCAACCCCTAGTCAACGAATCAGGGCAAAACCCCCGGGATTCTGCCAGTGACGGTGCTGGCCCCTACTCCAAGGCCATGGTCATGTGTTTTGTCCTGATATGCATCTATGATCTGGCAGGTGGTGGGAGGGCTCAGGAGAATGATCCCTGAAAATATGACGGAGATGGGGAGGAGGCATCTGAATATGGAGGAATACAAGAAAAAGAAAGAGAGGAAAGAAATATGGAATAAGCCAAGGAAGAAAAAAAGGGGACACATACTTAATATGTGGTGTCGAAAGGTCCATGAACCCATCTCAAAGTGGATCCTTCCTCCAGATGCTCGAGGAATCTACCTACAGAGAGCCCGATGTCTCCCACCCCCTGTGTTTATTGCCATCGTCAGCATTCTCCAGGTAGATATATGCTTGTGGGGGTGGGGAGAAGAGGGGAAGAAGAGGATGAGAGGGAATCCTCAGATAAGCATCTCCAGAGGATAGAAACAAACTCTGCAAGCTACATCCACAAGGGACAGGGGATAGAATGAACGTGGATCAGAAGAGAATGAGTGACAGACAGAATCCTTACCAAGGAATGGTCAGATACCTCAGACTTTTCCATGTTCTTCTTTCTTCTTGCCCTTCCTAGTCCTGACGATGCCTCCTCCCACATCACTTTTACCCCCATCTCTTGATCTCAACAATTCTTTGTGGGGGATAATTTCAGAATTCTACCTTATTTTAAAATAAAGATTAATCGATACCTTTTGTTTTTACATTATAGTAAATTCTGGAATTCTCTCCCCCAGGACCCCAATGCTGACCTCTCCCTTGTAGTAACAACAACAACAAAAAAAATAAGCAAAAACCACCTATAAAATGACTTTGTTCTGATAGTACATCTTTCAGTTGAAAGAAGGAGGAAGCCATGTTTCAAAATCTGTTCTTGGGGAACAAGATTGGTCATTCCAATTACTTAAGAGTTCCTGCCCACACATTTGCTGAGAGATTAAATGACACTTCTCAAAGGATTTAACCACAGATAGAGTGGTGATGCCAGTGACCTGTTGCTTAGACAATATAATTATGGAGATTGCTTTTGTCATATGATTTCAAGGATGTGGCAAAGTCTTCCCCAGAACACCCGTCACCCCAAATCTGTTCAGTGATACAGAATGAATGGTGTCATTGAACAGAATGAATGAAAAAAACAGTAAGTGCTTATGAAGTGTGCCAAAATGAGATGAATATACTATCTTAAGTGACGGTAAAGTTTAAATGATTGATAATAAGGTTTTTCTCCCCAAGAACAGATCCTGATAGGGACAGCGGAGACTGTCTGGAGTGGATGAAAAATAGGGTAGGAATGGATAAAAGGAGAAGTACAAAACGGTAGGTTGAGCATACTGAAGATACATTTGCATAATTTTACAATTTTGTTTAGAACTGGCCCTGATTCCACTAATATCTGGAGGAAGGATGATACACAGGGCTGGGGAAGGGCATGAAATGGTCACACAATTCATGTCTTCTTATTCCTGACCATCTATTGCCAAGTACCTTATTTGTTTAGCAGCCACCCTATTTTAAATAAAGGTACTTATATCTATGGGTTGAGCTGGGCCACTATCTGGACTTGGATGAAGTATCATTAACATTATTTGTCACTGCTTGCCAGCTTGCTATTTTCATTTACTACGCCTTCTGGAAGCCCCAGGAACAGTGGAACAGCCCAGACATAGACATCTGGGAGAGTCCATTCATCTATCGGCCAGACAAGAGGAAACAGGCTTGGAGGTTCATCTCTTACATGATGGTGCATTCTGGGTAAGAAATAAGAGATGGGAACTGATGCTGACTGTTAGAAAGAATGTTTTACATATTTGTATACAATGTTATATATGTGTGTGCACACATGTAAATGCACATATATACATATATATGCACATGCACACACATAAAACATATTCAAGGGAAAGATAGAACTGCACAGAAGTCCCACCACTGCTACTTAACTACATAGATGATTTGGGATCAAGTTATTTGTTTGTCTGTGCCTCAGTTTCTTCATCTATAGAAAGAAGAGAGCCAGACTAGATGATCTTTAAAACTCCTTATCCAGCTCTAGATCCTAAGTCCTACAAGCTTCAAAGCCAAATCTTGTTTTTCTCAGTCCATTTCTTTTTGCATTTTCCTTTTGAATTAGATTGTGTTACTCATCCAGCTTTTTTCACCATTTAGTGAGTTCCAAAAATACATTGACCTCATCTTCAGGAACACAGATGCAGCCAGTCTTGCTTGGGAGGCTACCCATTTTGTTTTACGTAGCTTTTCAGCGTAGACTGCTTTTTTGCAATCTTATTTGTACATCCTAGCAATTACAGTGTGCGAATGAGAGTCAGTGCTGGAGACAACAAGGCTTCAGGTGACAAGACACTTTGGGCCAATGTAGTTTCCACAGCAAGAAATAGGGTCTCAGTTTCCAAGCCTCTTTTCCCAAGGTCATAGTCATTAAGACCCTGAGATTTTTGGACTGAGTTGTGTGGACTCTTCAACTCAATTTGCTGAACACCTATAGTAATAGGTTTTGGGTACTGTGAAAAATACAAGAGATAGATAAAATAACGTCCTTTTTCTCAAGGACCATAGATTGAGGTGAGGAGACCAGACTCAAACTGTTAAGTAACCTGAGGCAGCATGTGAACCCTGAGGCAGCATGTGAACCCTGGCTCTGACACGAATGTGACTTTGAGTGAGGTCACTTTTGAAGGTCTCAGTTTCCTTATCTATGAACTAAAGGGGTAGGATTAGATAATCTTTGAGGTGTCCCTCTCAGCCCTGTGATTACATAATTCTATGATTAAGCATCAAAATTCCATGGTACAGATAATTAGTGTTATAGGTAAGGGAGAAACCAGTTTGGGAAGATGTCACAGAGGAGGGGGGCCACTTAATAATAATCATAGTTAGTATTTATGTAAAACTTTAAGATTTGCAAAGTGCTTTGCATACACTATCTCATCTGTACGGTAGGTGCTACTATTTTACAGATGAGGAACTGAGTGAGACGGATTTGAGTGACTTGCCCAGGATCATATATCTCATAAAGGTAGGAGGCAGGATTTTTTTTAACTCAAGTCTTCCTGCCTGAACTCAGTGTGGCACATGATAAGTGTTTAATTAATGCTTATTGATTGATTGACTCCTGCCTCTAAATCCAACTCTATGTGCCACCAGCTGCCTAAGGGACTCGTAGGAATTAGATGAAAACCAATATTGTTCCGAAAATGCAAGGAATTCTAACTCAAAATTAAACAGAAGTTCAGAGATTGAAGGTTTTGTTGTTCAGTTGTGTCCGACTCTTTGTGAACTCATTTGGGAGTTTCTTGGCAAAGATACTGGAGTGGTTTGCCATATCTTTTTCCAGCTCATCCAAGAAGAATTGGGAGCTGTCAAACAGCTATTAAGTAGAAATCTGGAACTTTAGCTCAATCCATCTGATCCCAAGGCCAAGTGTTTTCTCTACTACAATGAGAATTCCTTCTCACCCTGGGGATTTCAGGGGTTTTGTGGTCCTGGGTCCTGTATGGTTCAGCTTGTTCTCTAGCCTGCCTGTACTTTATTCCCAACAGCCCTTGGGGAGTAGGATTTATTTTTTCATGTATTTATTCATTCAAAAAACATCGGGCATGTATGTGAATGTGACTAGGGCAAGGTTTCCCTCCTTGTGATTGGCTGCAGTTCTGGAGGAGAGAGGGGGGCATTGGAAAGTCTCTTGAACTCTTTGTTAGGTCAGTGCCTCAGCTACTGCTCAGTCCCACAAGGAACCTGAGTGAAAAGCAAGCATGGGCTTAACAGGAAAGCTGAGTCAGGTCAAACCAGTCTTTCCATGGCAGGGGTGGGAGTGAGAAGCCTGTTAGTTACCCAAACAACCCAGAGATCTGCCCATACCTACCCACATTGTGTGGGTGGTCCTGTGCCGGTACATGCATGAGACCAGACAGGAATGGAAGACAAAGCTTTCCATAAGGCACTGTTCCTGTTGAGTCTAATGGGAATTTAGTGTGAATGTGAATTTTTCTTCCTTGCATCCTTATAATGTCATTGATTTAAAAAATAAACAAAGTTGTGATCTCAAAACAAAACAAAACACCAAACAAACCAGTGGTGATGGTGGTGGTAGTGATAATGATGATGATGGATAACTGGATAACCAGCATAGATTGGGTGTATTGTGGAAAGGGGGACTGGTTAGTTACAGGTTTTACTAGAACACCATTGACGTCTCTTTTTGCTGCAGTTCTTTTTTCTATAGACCCCTAAGCACAAAGCAAAAACAAAAAACCCTGAGCTACACTGTTATCAAATTCTGGCAATAACATTGATGGCAACCTCTAGGTTAAGCATACCTATAAAGCTGAGATGATATCTCAGTGCCTATGTAATCCCTCAAAGAAAGCTGCTGAGTGGTTTGCTGATGACATCACAGGCTTTCATATCCACATGCTGATGTTGAGATTCTTGTTTTCACTTGCAGGTTTCAGCATATTTGTGGAAATGTACTTATGCAGCTTCTTTTGGGACTTCCCTTGGAAATGGTTCACAAAGGTCATCGAGTGGCACTGGTCTATCTGTCAGGAGTGATTGCAGGTCGGTATTCTGGGGACAGACACAAACTCAATGTGGTATTGGTTGGTTGGTCGGTCTATGCAGTGTGGACAGAGTTAAGTAAGCAACGAGCAGATAGCACACTGGCCTAGCAATGGGCTGAATTTTTCCTTCATATCTGTCTTGTATAAAACTCCAAGTGCAGTCTATAATTGTGTACTCAGAGAATATCAATGAAATTGAAGAAGTCAGAGAGTAGAAATGATTAACAATGAAACTTTTTAAACTTAAGTGGGAAAAAACTCTTTCCATAAGCAAATATATTCTGTCACAGTAATGCTCTTTGTTTATGTATAGCTATGCCCCTTCCCCCCCATCTCCCCCTCCCCCTCCCACTCCTTTTCAAAGATCTCTTTTGGGGATGCAGTCTATATCTGGATCAATATGGCATTTATCAAGCAATGACTATGTGCCTAACACAGTGCTAGGGGCTCTAAAGGATAGAGAAGTGACAAGACATGGTCCTATTCTCAGAGAGTTCAGGAAATAAAATGAATATATCTGGAGCCATTAGAAAACTCATGAAGGTCTTGATTATGTGGTAGTGATGAATGACTCCCTTAGTTGCTGAGGGAAGAATAGGAGAAGTCAGGATCCATGCTTGGCCTCCATGAGGGGAAAAGAGAGACCAGTATGTGTACAGGTGTACCCATAGAAATAAGCATGGCACATTAAGAAGACAGTAAGGTTCTCTTCCACCACTGGATGATGCGACAGGGCAGGAAGCACTGGGGAGCAGCAGTGTGAGGGGGAGTAAGCAGATTGTTGGCATCAGAAGAGCTAGGTTGTGATCCTCACTCAGCAGTTCTTATAAGCATGGGACTTTGGGCAGGTTCAACCTGCCCTTCTCAGTTTACTCATTTGTAAAATGGAGGTGATAACTGTTGTGAGGAAAACTTTTTATAAGTCTTAAAGCACTATGGAAATATAAATAATTAAATATGGCTGGAATGAATGAGTGGGCTCTTCTTTTATTAGCCAGGCAGAGGAATTTGAGTTAGATGACATAGGCCAAAGGGAGCCACTGAAGGATGACCATGGAAGGACATGGGAAAAGGCAGAGATGAAGGAAGAGAGCTTAGTGATGTAGACAAAAATGTATTCAGAATATCCCATGGTGATTAGTTAGCTTGAAGAGACCTACCTTGAGTTGCCAGGCCCTTCTCATATATATTGCTTGTATTTGACATCAAAGATTGGAAAAAATAGATTTGGAGGCCTTTGTTGGTGTGTTAAAATATCAGCAAGTAGCAAGAACATCTTGAACTTCCACTGTATCCTAAAGAAGTGCGGCTCTTGGTTCAATTAATTTATTAGACATTCATTAAGTAGGGTGTGTCTGGCATTGTGTTAGGTGCTAGCAGAGACGCAAAGAAAAGTAAGACTGAGTCCCTGTCCTCAGGTGGTTCACAGTCAAGGGGAGGTGATATAATACATATTTCCAGGAATAACAATAATGAACATAGAAGATTTGGAATCGAGGGTCTGGGTTCAAGTCCTGACCCTGTTATTTACTAGAAGATGCACAAATTTAGAGACATCTCCACTCAGTTCATGTGGACTATTTGTGCCTGACCTCTAGTAGAGTGTTCTGAGCTTATATTGGTTTCATCAGTCACAGTAGGACATACTGTCCTTGATCGCAACACAGTGATGTCATTTTGGTCATTTTTGATAACAAAGCCAAAAACCACCTGCATAGCCTTTGGCAAGCCGCTTAATCTCTTTGGGTTTGTTTTCTCATTTCTAAAATCAGGGTACTAGGTTCTATGATCATATGCTATAACATATCTGAGGAGAGAAAGAGAATTTTCAGCTTGGGACTATGAATGAATGGGATCAAGGAGAGCTTCTTAGAGAAGTGGCCTTGGAATTGGGTTTTGGATGGGTGGGTGGAGATAGGAGGATGGGCATTGCATTTGTAGGGAACAGAGTGAACCAAAGTGTGAAAGTGGGGAATGTGTTCAACAGGTAGGGGAAACCACAAGGAGTATACTGGAGTGTAGAGTGCAAGGCCAATGAGATAAAGCAGGAGGGAGGGGTAGGCTAAGGACAGAACTTGGCTTAACATTAAGGAGTAGCCACTGAAGAATTTTGGGTAAAGCAATGAGTGACAAGATCAGGGCTGTGCATTAGGAGAAGGATGAAGTCAGAGAGGAGGAAGACCAGAAGTCGGAAGACCTGTAGGTAGTCTTGGTGATACAATAGTCTATCCTCCCTTTGGGGTTTTTACTTCTGGTGCCTCTGATTGTCTGAATTTCTTTCATTTCTGTAGGATCTCTTGGGAGTTCTGTCTATGATCCCCTCCAAGCTCTAGTGGGTGCTTCAGGAGGTGTCTATGCTCTCACCGGAGGCTATTTCATGAATGTTTTAGTGGTAAGAACCCTTTCAGGGAATGGAGAATACCAATTGGCAGATTTATTATGATTTTTTTTTACCGGTATTTGGTTGAGGGATGACAATTGTTACCAATATTTACTGAGCATACATATTCAACTAGAGTGCTATATAAGTGGCAAACACTGGTTTCTAAACAGGACCAAGTCTTGAATAGAAACAAACTAGTCATATTTTAAAAATACAACCAGAGAGGGAAATGGGATTATTAACAAATTCCTTCCAAATATGAAAATCAATTAGAACAAACAAAATTTAAGCTGCTTTTCTTGTAGCATCTTCCCTGTGAATAGGGTTTTGGTTAATTTGAAAGGGAAAAAAGAAATAATTTGGTTTAATACTTGAGGATGGAAACTTTATATTCTCTTTAATTTGTCTGCCTTAAATAATGCTTTCTTTTGCAAAATGACTAGTTAGCAGCAAGTACTATTCTCTCACCTACTTATTCCTTCGGGCAAATCAATCACTTAATCTTTTGTATTCCCCATTCCTGGATCTACAGCGTGAACAGTAACACATGTATATATATTTTGTTGGATTGAATGAAATAATGGATGTAAATATGGAATGTAAATGAACGGACATAAATGAAATAATGGATGTACTTTCTAACCTTATGACACTAGAGAAATGTAAGCAATATTAATATTAAACTCATGTTTCATGTTGGTGATTATGAGAAGTTTTCTGATCATATGTAGTATCTTATACTTTTGCTCTTTTCTCCTGGCAAGAATTTTAAAAACATGGTTCCTTTGTTTGGACTTTTCAGACTAATGCTCCTCTTATTCATTGGTGAGTATATAATCTTTGTTGTTATTTACATTTTTAGTTTTAAAAGTTCAATGTAGTTAAACCACCTCTTAAAAAACTGAATGTTAAATCAACTACAAAGGACCTAGGAAGGAAGATGCTATCCACTTCCAGAGAAAGAACTTATCAATAGAAGTACGCAGAGTATGGATTTACATATATATTATATAGGTTTATATATAGATGTAGACATATATGACTGTGTTATAATGTATATTATATCATGTTATATAGGTCTATATAGATATGAGTGTATATGTGTGTGTGTGTGTGTGTGTGTGTGTGTGCATGTATATGTCTGTGTCAAATAGTGGCCTTCTCTGGTGCAGGATGAGGAGGGAAGGAGAGAGGGAGACAGTTTTAGAGCTTAAAATGTAACAAAAAAAAAGGAAATTTTTTTTTAAAGTTAAAAAAAAAGAAATATACAAAATAAAATTTTAAAAAAACCCTGAATGTGTAATTTAGGTATGCTGATATGAGATGACCAGTGTATTTTGGTTATTTACTCCAAACAACAAAGCATAAATTGTGGGTGTGTTTAAATAGGAGAAAATCTTAACATGCTTTCCAGGTGTTATTTTGATATGAAAAACAGGTATTTCTTTAAACTGTTAACTTTTACTATTAAAGGAAATAATTCTTTTAGAGGAAGCTTTTGATCCTTCAGAAAAAAAATAAAAGCTTAAAAATATAATTTGTCACCTTTCTCACTCATATCATATCAACTATATCATCTCATCCTGAATCTTTGTTGTTAAGTTATTTCAGTCTTGTCCAACTCTCCGTGACCCCTTTGCATTTGTTTTTTGGGGTTTTTTTGGCAATGATACTGGGGTGGTTTGCTATTTCCTTCTCTAGCTCATTTTACAGATGAGGAAACTAAGGCAAAGAGAAGTTAAATGACTTGACCAGGGTCATATGGCTAGTAAGTGACTGAAGTTGGATTTCAACTTAGGTCCTCCTGACTCCCGAACTGTTGCTCACTGGGACACTTAGCTTGACCTAGGTGTTTAGGTGGTACAATAGATTGCTCATCCTGGAATCAGGATGGCCTGAGTTCAAATATGGCCTCAGACACTTAATGCTGTGTGACCCTGGCCAAGTCACTTAACCTCTCTTTGCTTCCGTTTCTTCCTCTGTAAAATGGGATACAATCACACCTATCTCCTAAGAGTTCTATGAGGGTAAAATGAAATATTTGCAAAGTGTTTAGTACAGTGTCTGGCACATAGTAGTTACTATTGAAATGGTAGCTATTACCTGTTTGACTTCAGTTACCTTTTTGTACTTTAAAGATGGAATAGACCCCAGTTATCATTTAATAGAAAATTCTAATTTTACTCTGAGTCCCAGAGAGGCTAAGTGACAACTGGTAGCTTTTGCCTAACCTGCTGATATTCCCAAAGCCTTTTTTTTTTAAAATGAATTTGTGGATTAAGGTAGCTAGAAAAATTTCTTCTAAGAAACCTTTCTTAAGAGACTGGCATGTTACATAGATCATTCTCAGCAAACCTAGACTCAGTTTTGGCTCTGACATTTCAACCTCTTCCAGTGAGGAATCTGATTAAATTTTCAGAACCTGAATAAAGGTTTAGCAAGGGAGGAATCCGCATTTCCCCATGCCTGACCTCCCTTCTGCAACTTGTCTCATCCTCCTCTCCTCATATGCTCTCTTACTCTTAGTATGAAGATACCGTGATCAGAATTTGAAAGGGGTGAATAAACATCCCAAATTCAGCCATTCACTTCTTTATTTTTTGTATCTTATATCTTTAATGTTGCTTTAGTGGCTTAAGGTAAGAAGCCCAATAGAAATCTCCAGATTATTTTTTGTGTTTCAATTATCCATGCTCTCCTAATAATAGTGATGAAATACATGCCAAGTTACATGCCAAGCACTTGCTGATCCTGGGGAAGGGGCAATATTTAGACAAGAACTAGTCTTTCCCCCAGAAAAGCTTATGTCTCGTCAGGGCTGAGACACAAGTACCAGAGTGGATAGAGGGCCAGGGTCCAAGCTAGAAAGACCTAGATTCAAATTCAGCCTCTGATTCCTGTTAGCTGTGTGATCCCCGAGCAAGGCACTTCACCTCCATCTGCCTTGGTTTCCTCATCTGTAAAACGGTGACAATGATAGTAGTGGTGCTTGCCTCAAAGGGTTGTGTTGTGCTTCAAAAGAGATAATGGAAGAGAGTCCTTTGCAAATGTGCAAGTGTTATGTAAGTTCAAGTTATTATTATTTCAATGTACAAGAGAGATGCAGACTCAGCACTATGTCTTAAGGGGAAAGGTCATTTACTGATGGGAAAAATCATCAGGGAAGCCTTCCTCAAGAAGCTATAATTTGATTTGAAATTTGACGAATGGGAAGGAATTTAATAGAATGAAGTAAGAGGCCACTTTAGGCAAAGGGAAAAGTACGATGAAGAGCTTGGAGACATACAAACCCAGTTTATGCTCAGAGGGCAGAGAAGAGTCCAGTTTGGCATTGGTTCAGAGGATTTTAGAAGTGGAAAGGACTTTGGAAATTAGTCCAACACCCTCATTTTCCAGATGAACAAACTGGCTCAGGGAGGTCATGTGCCACAGGTGTTGAGTGACTATTAGAGCTAGGATTTGAATCTGCACTGTTTGCTTCAAGTCCAATCTTCTTTCCAGTTGGCCCAAGCAGAGAGTGAGAGGAAGGGAGACTTCTGTGTGTTAAGTGCCTACAAACTGAATAACACAATCTTAAATCAGACTGCCTAATGGCCATTCCCATATTGTACCATTTCATCCTTTATCACTAGAAAACAATTGGAACTGCAAAAAAGCACTTCCAATAACAGACCCGTGAGTCATGCCTCCCTTTGTTTTTTTTTTTTTGTGCCTTGAACCCCTTTCAACAACAACAAAATATCTTGTGAACTCCTGGGGTAATTTAACATGACACGTAGAATATTCTTTACAATTATTTACCACTTAAGGTGCTCTTAAGGGATTTAACATGAACCCGTTGGACTGTCACTGTGAACCATGAAATGAGAATCCCTGCCCTAGAAGGGTAGGATTTGGATTGATGAAGGGTAGTGATGTTGCTGAATGGTGGTACAGGGATTTTAGGGCCAAAGGATCTGCCACAGGTTCTGTAAGAGGTAACCATGGGGTCGCAAACTCTCGCAGGAGACAATCCCAAATCAAAATGAGAGATTATGCTCTGGGGGACAGTGTACTGTGCTTAGAGTCAGGGGACCAGGTTTTGAATACTGCCCCTGATATTTATAACACCCTAGGAAAGTCACTTTTCTTCTCAGGCCACAGTTTCTTCATTTGTAAAAGGTGAAAAATGATACTTATTATATTTACCCTCCAGGAGTTCTTGTGGGGAAAATGCCCAGTAAACCTTAAAACACCACAGATATGTAGAATATTATTACAAAACACCTAAAAAAGCAGAAGTAGATATGTTTGAATTCTTGTTGGGGAGATTCATCAGAACTCATGACTTCAATATACCTCTTTGAATGGCATATGAGGGGATTTCATTTATCCATAGTTTCCTTCTCCCAATACTGGCTCAGCTAATAACAGAATAACTATATTTGAATAAGAGGTCAGAAAAAATAGTCTTGTCCTAAGATGTTTTTCAACTTTTAAGTAACTACAAAGGGTAAGGTAACAGCTGTTGTTTCACACATTGTTTCATGGCTTAGATGGTAACCAAGCTGTCTATAGATTTTTGCATCACAGCCTGAACATTTTATGTAGAAGCAACTGTGCACAATTAGGTGGGTATCTGGAGCTTATTTAGATCAGGGTAGTGCAAGCTCTGACTTTGGGGTCAGAGCATCTGATCTGACTTATAGCTCTGTTGCTTCTATCTGTGTGATTGATCTAAAGAAAGTCACCACACTCCTCTGAATATCGTCATCTCTAAAACAAGGAAGGAGTTGACCTATCTTGCAATTAACATCTTTTCCAGCTTCAACCTCTACTGTCTTAGACCTTTCTTTCTATAGAACAATTTTAGATAGGAAAACATTTACCTTCCTCATTTTTTAACTTCCCACAAACCCCTCAAAGTACCTCAAAGGTAAAACATATTTCACTTTATACAAACCCCTCAAAGTACCTCAAAGGTAAAACATATTTCACTTTATACAACAAATATACTCTTGGAAAAAATAACCTACAAGTTTTTATAAGGTAAATCCCATTTTTAAAGATATATTTGTTATTGTAGGCATAGCTGCCAACAAAAAGAATCAAATAAACAAATTGAGGCAAAATCCTACCCATAATTCCTTATCCTTTTAAAACAGAATCAAAAGAACTACATAATTGAATAAGATAGGATGCCTTCCTCCCCTTCCTGCCCAAGTTCATTAGCTTTGGTCCTACTTTCCTTCTTTCTCAATTATATCATATTTTAATTAGTAGGAGGAGAATTAAATTCTTTTTGTAACAGTCACCCAACATTTGTAGATCTGTAGAATTTTGCAGAAATTTCAGTGTTTCAGTACAGACTTGAGTGATAACCTAAACCCTTATTTTACAATGGAGAAAACAGAAAGCCCTAGTTGGGAAGTGACTTGCCCAAGCAGGTTGGGGGTGAGGCTGGGTCTAGAACTCAGGTCTCTTAACTCAACTTGAACAGCACTCAGCCTACTCTCTTAAATTTTTTTTCCCCTAAAAGTTAGAATTCTTAGTTTTTTATGTAGACAGTGGATACTCAGTCTTTTTTTTTCTTTAATGGCAACAAATAGGGCTGGAGATAAAATTTCTCTTTTTGGTTTTTTGAAACAATATGAAGCTTTTATGAATTGTCTAGTATAAGTGATAGAAAAAAGGCCTTACCAATACCAGGTTCATATCTCAGATTTGCTACTTTTATAATCTACATCACCTTGAGAAAGTCCCCCAAGTCTCTGAGCTTTAGATTTTTCCCTTGTCAAAGGAGATCAGACAAAACAATCTCTTAAGCTCCTTCCATGATGAGCCTATGGGCCTGTGACACAGATCCCTCTCCTCTAGGAGCTTACAGCCTAGTTGGGGTGTTTTGACCAATACACATGAAACAAGGAGCAAGATGAAAAGACAGTTAAGTGCTATGGAAGTTCAGAGAATAAGAGGTCAGTGTGGTCTGCAATCATCAGAAAAGTCTTCATGGAGGAGGTTGTAATACCACTGCAGTACTCGCAGTAGCTGCTATGGATATACATGCGTATTTCCAGGTTAAATTCACAAAATATAAACTGTCTTCCTCAAAGACGAAACCAAAATATTTATACAGATACCAGAAAGCCAAATCCATCATAGTAACAAAGAAATCTGTACACATCATCAATGTAGGGAGTACAACCATCCCCAAGCCTTCCTTCTGGGCAGGCCTCCCCACAAACAAGCTCCCTTAGGCAAAATCACTCCCTCTCTCACTCATGATAGCTTCTCTTCTCTCTCCCAGCTCTACCCTTTCAGCAAGCTCCTCTCACCATCAGCTCCACATGACTCAGGCTGTGGGCTGGGCTAAAGTAGGTCACATGAACCTATTAAGGGGCAGAGAAGATCTTCAAATTCCCTTAACATTAATAGGGTTGGATTTAGTGTAGAATCTTGAAGGACAGGCTGCAAAGAGAAGTGGTGGAAAGTCAAACCCAAACTGGGTTTCACTTTTCTCATTTGTCAAATGAGAGGCACCAGATTCTATCTCCAATGTTTCTTCTAATAAAAAAAAAACAAAACTCCTCTGATTTTATGGTAGGGAAGGTCAGACTGCAGGGGGCAAGGGAGTCCAGATGTGATGGGGCTGGTATCATTTCCCTGTGAATGCCATATTCCACGTTAAGGAAAAAAAGATTTTGTTAATTGGTGTCAAGGGTTTAATTATTTCTGATGTTGAGAATTACTATGGGAACAAGGACAATTGCTTCAGAGGAAAGATTTAGATTGGTGATGAAATTAAGAGCCACATATTCTTTTGAATGAAAATTAACATTTTAAAAACACTGAATTTTTTTTTTGGGAGATAAAATTCCTCATCTGATTACACTGTAAACGTTGGGCATTTTTATGTGATTCTTTGTGTAAAAAAGAAATTTAAAAAAAGGAGAATTTTGGTAGGAAGCAAAGAAAAGAAGCACTTAGGAGTTAGTCTTTGCTCTTTTCTGGTCTGGCTGCAGTAAGTGCTGGGTTAGGGAGGGATCATGGTGGTGCAGTACATAAAAAACCATGCTGGGAGTTAGGAAAACCTGAGTTCAAATGTGATCTCAGTTACTTACTGTGTGACCTTGGGCCAATCAGTTAACCTATTTACATCCATTTCCTTATTTGTAAATTTCCTTATTTGATGATAATGGCACCTGGTATAATAATACCTGCAGGGGAGGCAGTCTCAGGGTTCTTGTGATCATCAAATGAGATTATATTTGTAAAGCACAGATAAAACAAACACTAGCTATTATTAGGCGGCACAATGGATAGAGCCCTAGTCCTAGAGTCAAGTTCAAATCCAGACAGACATTTACTAGCTGGGTGACCCTGGGCAAGTCACCGAGGTTTGCCTCAGTTTCCTCATCTGTAAAATGAGCTGGAGAAGGAAATGGCCAACCACTTCGGTATCTTTGCCTCAAATGGCCGTCAGAGAGAGTCAGATAAGACTGGAACAACTCAACAACAACAACAATTATTTATTATTTTTATTAATATGTGGCAGGAGGCTGACAACTCCCAGACTTAGCAAGAAACTTTCCATTTATGAATTATGAAAATTCAGAAGTCAAAAACTGAAAACTTCACAGAAACAATGTGACTTTATCTTTTTGTCAATGGATCTTCAAATGCTTTTTGGCAAAAACATGCCACTTCAGGATAATATACAGGATTCTTTTCCTTTGAGAATAAACACTCACAAATCCTCCATGGTGGGGTTTGGGGGTGGGGCACTGATTTTATTCATCTCTGCGATCGTCCAGTGTAGAAAGCATCTGTGTCACTTAAGAGATTAGTAAAAAGAGGTGAATCAAGAAAACAAACCTTTTCAAGAGGGGCTACCCAATCTTGTCCATTCCTTGCCACATTTATGTTGAGCATTTCTGAACATGCTAGACGCCTTAGAGATGGGGAAGAAAGAACACCAACACTTTAGAAACTCAAGACATTCTAATATACCATGAATAATTAATTAAATAAGAAACACAGAAAACACTTAACTTGGCTTTCCTGGGGAGTATACACTTTAATGGTTCTTGGTTAAATTGATTGTATATTTTAATTCTGAAGTGCATTGGTGGCTAGACTCTGCCTGCCACCCTCCTCCTTTGTCTCCTTCATCTCTCCTCATCCCCTTCCCCCCAGCATAGCATAAAACTGTTGAGTATATTTTAACAGTAATTAATGGGCTATAAAGTGACTTTCCTAAAGACTACTAGAAGATGTGAAATAACAGATTTTTTACTTTGGGGAAGGATGAAGGAAAGTCTTTTAAAATAAGAACCTTAATTTTTTTTTTAACAGTTGGAAACTCAGGCTCAAATCATGCTGTTCTGTATATCTGCAAGGAAAATAAATTACAAGCAAAAGTTTAGGCAGAAGGGCTGGAGTCCCTAAGTTTCTTCAGAGGCTAGAGCAAGGAAGGAGCAAATTCTAAGGAGCAGAAAAAGATTGTTGAGGATACATAAGCATATGTGATACAAGACAAGTTACTAAAAAATTAGGATATTCAAAACTGCAAAGATAGTTTGGGGCAAGGGATTCCGTCCTGTGGTGAAGTAATCAGGGTGTTTTCTTTTAAACAATTTGGCACAGAAAAGAAGTTGCAAGAACACTCAACTATTTTTCTAGGTCATCCATCACCTTACATATGTTTTGCCATATTTGATCAGCAAGGGCATTTTGCATTCTAAATGTTAATTGAAAGATCAGACAGGAGGATGCTTCAAATGACCACATGGCCATATTAGTTTCTAGAGACAATATCTATGATCCATATTTGTGTTGACTGCAATGACAAGAATGAGAATTGTAGCAGGGTCATGACTTCTGTTTCTATTACATGACTGCAGCATTGAAAAAATACTTAAAGTTGGGCATCAATTACCTCTCCACTGGGTTGATGAAACATTCCTTGGGTTTTTCCTAAGAACAGGCCTGTACCTTTTGACCTCTTGGGACACCATAAATTTCTAAAATAGAGACTGGGCACATGAGGTCTGATGTGAAATGTTTTTTTTAGTTATTCTCAAGTGCCAGGGCCAGAGTCCACTTTGGTCCTGGCCCCTGAAATATATGCTTTGTCTGTTCCCCTTCTTCAGACCCTGTGTCTGTGTTGCTTTTGTAGGAACAGTTTAGAGAAGATAAGGGGTGTTTTGGGTAACATTTGGGAAATGTCACATGGTCTACGAAGGCTTCACCAGCCTGTTTTTCCTTCTAGTTGTTTTTGACATGGGATTTGCCCTCTACAGAAAATTCATTGCTCCAGCAAGTGGGCCCCCGGTGAGTTCTATTTACTGTTGTTGATAAGTATTCTAGTCTTGACGTCTATTTTTGTGCCTTACCCTCCCCCACCCAAATTAAAAGATTTGAAAATGGATATGAAAGGAAGGATGGTGCCAGATGATGCTACAGGAGGCTTATGCCTGCTACTCAGTCTCCAAACACTGCCTCAGCAAGTGACAATGTCTACCCCTTATCCCCCAAGCCCCAAGGACTAGGCTCAACAGTTCCCCCCAACTCTGAGCCACAAAATGACCAGAGCCATCACAGAAACCAATGACATGGTAGCAAGACCCTAGAAGCAATTAATTACTGAAGATTGCAAAGGTTTCTTCCTTCTCTCCCAATCAACTATAACTCAGTGACCATTTAGGTGGTGAGGATATGTAGCCTGACAGAAATGGGGTCCCCAGTTGGTGATGGTGCCATCCTCGCTTCTTTAAGCCCTGGCCCCTCCCTGATAGAACTGAGCCTTTCCTGCACAGCCTTGTCCTTCCCTGAAATTCTGGGGTTTATTACAGATACAGGAGAGGGGAACTTTTCTGTGATCTGCATTCTTCAGGATTCTAGTCTGAAAATATGCTGTAAGTGGAGAGAAAAGAGTTTCTGGATTTGTATCTCACTTCTGCTTTTTATTATTTTTCTCCTAGGGCAAGTCTTCCTCTCTGGACCATTTTCCCTTTCTATAAAATGAGGAAGTTGGACTAGATGACCTCTAGGGTCCCTTCTGTCTCCAAATCTATGCTTCTATAATGATAATCTTGGCCCTGCTATATTTAGCCTACCAAACTTGAATAAACAATCTCCAATCCACAGGAAAATGGTCTTTAACAGTTAGACTGTTATTTCAGATGGTTTTTACAATATGTTTCTTCTATGTGGAAGGGTGGTTGTATCCCTGTGATGGAGAAACATGGCATCTCATTAATGCAGAGTGGTATTCCTGCAGACTCTGCTCACATAAAGTCTCCTGGTTGAACTTACTAAATGACTGGAGAGTCAGAGAAAGTGGCTGGTCTTCTGCAGGATCCTGGACAGTGGGACCAAAGTGACATATCCCTGGTCCGCATATTTTAGTTTGCGGTCTTTGGTCTTGGTGCAGGAGAACATGCATACCTACATCCAACCAGTTAGCTGGGTTTCTCTGAGATGCTTGTCTGCACTGGTCCTCCCGATGCTTAAGGACTGTAAATAACACAGAATGTGAGTTTCTTCACTTATTTCTGCTTTTTTCTTTTTCCTCCCAAGGTATCCATTGTAGTTCACATTGCTGGAGGCTTGGCTGGGATGACTGTAGGTTACACTGTATTTAGCTGCTTTCAAAAGGAGTTGCTGAAAGACCGGATGTTCTGGGTTGCAATCACTGCTTATTTTGTTTGTGTTTCATTTGCTGTGTTTTTTAACATCTTTTTATCACCAGCAGACTGAACTACCCATAAGGAATCCAATTTAAAAAAACCCACTCATGAGAACACAGAGGCATCTTTGAAAGGCAAAGGGGAATTCCAATAACTGTTTCTTTCGTCTCTCTCACTCTGTTCCTCGTGAGAACCTCTGTTTGGAAGGCATAGGTAGAGGCTCCATAACAAAGGAAAGGAGGACTTGGGTAGCCCCATTGGACCTGCTGGGCAGCAGGATGGTTTCCTTGATGCAAAAGAGAAGGACTTCTGCTATTCGTAGCAGATACATTCTGGAGATCCCCACCAATAGGAGACTACAGATACTATACTATGGAGAGAATAAAACTTTTGGTTCCCCTTTGGCTCCTTGTCTGATGGTTGTATTATCTTTCACCTTTCACTTTCCACCCAGCTGCTTTCTTGGATTTCATCATCTCCAGAAACTCATCATTCTACGACATGAAATCCACTTGGGAACTCTCACCTCCTCAGGTCATTTCCCATCCTGGCCCCAGAGCTGGGCACTCCTCACCCCTTTAGGCTTCTTTTTATGTGTGGTCTCTCTCATTAGGTTGTGAGTTCTTTGAGGGCAGGAACTGTTTTATGCTTATCACTGTATCCCCAGCACTTAGTACAGTGCCCAGCACATAATAGGCACTTAATAAATGTTTATTGACTATGATTCTGACTTACTCTTTTAGCCTCATGATGAAGAAAGGGGTCAGTACTGAAGTACTGAAATATATTCATACTAAAGAGGTAATTCCCGTTCAGTGTTCAAGTATTAACAGCCTTCAAGAGGGAGGCAAGAGGAAGTTGGTATGTTGGACTGACAGCATTTGTAGGTTGCTCCTTGGTGATGAGAGAATTGTAGGAATTGAGTGAGCCACACTGGCTCCATCTTGTGACTCACTTCTGGAGCCAGCTCAGTTCCCTGTATATTCAAATATGGGTCTAGCCCAATTTCTGTCTTGTGAAAAAACTTTTTAAAGTTATGAGTTGTGAGAAACCTTTCTTGCATGGTTTGAACCTAGCCCTATATGGGATGCTTAGAGACCCCTAGGTTATGCTGAGCAGAAACCCAGTCAGATCTGAAGATCCAGGCCAGGAGCTTTCTCACAGTCATACATCTCAATCAATCATACATCTTATTTAAAAACTGCCCTTCCTGGTCAATCAGTTAGTTTCCTTTTTCCTTTGATAGAATACAGACACTTATCTGTTTTGATAAGGCTTTCCTGTACTGATATCTAAGTGTTCATCATAATGCTTTATGATTTCAATTCAAAGGTCTGGCTATGGCTGGTTTGGGAATTCAGAAGAACTACTACTGACTCTCTGAGAGTGTAATGGAAACTGTACTACCGTCATGCCCTGGACTCTGAACTGCTGTTTTTCATGGAAAGCTTTTTTTATCCTACTGTGGCTACTGGGCCCTCATAAGACCCATGTGTGGGACTGATAACTGGCAAAATGAGTGACTTAATCTTTGAGATGTCTCAAATTCAGCACCCAGACTGCTAACTGAAATAGAGTCATTTAGGTCAAATTAATATAGGAAGCATAATCAGTTCTGCCAATGGCAAAAACATCTCTTGCGCTTTGCTTTTTCAAAAACATTTTTCACATTAGTCATGCTGTGAAAGAAGAATCAGAATAAAAGATAAATATAATAAAAAAAGAAAATAGTCTGCTTTGATCTGTATTCAGACTGCATAGTTCTTTTTCTGAATGTGGACAGCATCTTCTATCATGAGTCCTTTGGAGTTGTCTTGGATCTCCTTGCATTGCTGAGAAGAGCTAAGTCTATCAAGGCTGGTCATCAAACAATGTTGCTGTTACTGTGTACACTGTTCTCCTGGGTCTGCTCACTTCGCTCAGCATCAGTTCATGTAAGATTTTCCAGGTTTTTAAAATTTTATTTTTTATTAATTTGTTTTCAGTTTTCTATAATCACTCCCATAAGTCTTAGATTTTCTCCCCCTCCCTCCCCGCTTCCTCCCCGAGGCAGCATGTGATCTTATTTGGGTTTCTATTCTTAAGCACATTTTCACATTAGTCATGTGGCATAGAGGAAACCATGAGAAAAAACAAAACAAAACATAACACGAGAGAAATATTCTGCTTCATTCTGCTTTCCAATTCCATAGTCCTTTCTCTGGATGTGGATGGCATTTTACCTTGAATCCTTTGGGAAGGTTTTAGGTCCTTGCATTGCTGTGAAGGGCCAAGTCTCCTGAAATCTGCCTGCTCACCATTTCTTATGGAACAGTAGCATTCCTTTATATTCATACACCACAACTTGTTCAGCCATTCCCCAATGGATGAGCATCCCCTCAATTTCTAATTCTTTGCTACCACAAAAAGAGCTGCTATAAATATTTTTGTACGTATGGGTTCTTTTCCTTTTTTTATGATCTCTTTGGGGCACATACCTAGTAGTAGTGTTGCTGAGTCAAAGAGTACATACCGAAAAACATCTTTTGTAATGAACAAATAGCACTTATGTCAAAGATCTCTTTATGCATGGTTCCTGCTCCCTGATAGGGCCTTGTAATTCTTTTTTATTTTTCAACATGAGGATTCTAGAATATCAACATGGAAAGACGTCTTTGAGTCCATGTAGCTCAAGCATGAATTCTTTCACCCCTGAGGAATCATCCAGACTTCTCTCCCATCCAGACTCACTCCCTTTTATTTTATTTTAGATCTTTCATTATTAGGAAGTTTCTTCTTATCCTAAACCTAAAGTCATCTCCTTGTAACCACTCTTCTTTTTTCCTATCACTCCCTATCACTGCTGTCACAAAGAGGCTGCATGTGAAGTGAGAAGACTTGTAAAATGGAAATGGCAGATTAAATAATATCTGAGATCCCTTTCAGATTTAAATGTATGAGCTTAAAAATTTGCTCTTTTCATTTCCTATTTGAAGATAGTAAATATGTTCTCCCAACTTTATTTTTCTCCACATCTAAACATCTTGAGGTCTTTGAACCAATTAAAAAAATATCATTGGAATTTTGAGAAATTTTAAGCTGGTATTTGTCAGATAAATTCCTTATGTTAAAGTATGAAAGAATAGGAACTTGCTTAGCTTAGGGTGTATAAGAAATGGAGACATGTTCCATAGCTACTGCAAGTCTTGACTAGAATGAAGTACGTTAGTTCCACATATTATAATCTCTTTGCCTGGTCACTAATGGTTCCTAATGGGTTAAACTGGACATAGGAGTAGGATTTAGCTAACTATAAAATAAGAGATGACTGATTAATTAGTCTTAATTAGAGGTTAAATGGAGAGTTATTGGTCATTCAGCTCTAGAAACTGGGGGCTGTGCTTACAGCCACAAATATAAGAAGAAACATTGGGCCCTATTTATTAGGCAAAAGGCAACAAAACAGCATAAATCATTGTCATCCTGACTCCTGTTTTTTTCCATCTCTGGACTTGAAAAATGCTCTGGCAACTTGCTTGAAGTGGAGGTAGTGTGTGAGAGCAGAACGACCATCATCTTTGGAATCAATGCCTCTTCTGTCCCTTCATCCTCCCCGTGTGACCTGGGGCAAGTCCTGTATCCTCATTTGTAAAACAAGTAGGTGGGAGTCCATGTCCTCTGAGGTCCCTTCTAGCTTTACATGTACAGGATACCTTCTAGGGAAATGGGACTGTAATCACATTTTGCTGGAAGTGATAGTGATACAGAAAGCAAAATTGATTTTTTGTTGACTTTTACCCTTAGTTCATAAAATCATCACTGCCCTGCGTTGCATGGAATATTCTAATAAGCCTTGTTGCCATTGGAAGGGAGTGGAGTAAACTTAGAGGGTAAGCTGGGTGTAGCTGATGGTTCAACCCTTAATGATAACTGATCCTCCAAAGCAAGGTAAGTTTTTTATCTTAGTAAGGAGTGGCCAATTAGAATGATAGGAGTTTTTCATTATATCATACTGTTCCTTTGCAAAAACAGAAATAAAACGAGTAAAACCATTTGAAAGGCAGACTGATGTACTAGACTGAGTTTTGATTGGCAGATAGGAGCCCTGGCTTTTCTACTAATTAATTTTACAACCTTAGGCAAGTTGCTTCTTTTCTCTGGGCCTCAGTTTCCCTCTCTGTAAAATGAAAGTGTTGCACTAGATGCTTTCTAATTAATATTCCTTGTAGCTCTGAAACTCAAGATTCTGTAAATTCACTGACGCATTTTCCTTAATTCAATTATATATGTATTTATTACATGCCTATTTAGAGGTAGCTATGTGGCACTGTGGATAGAGTGATAGGCTTGAAATTAGGAAGACTTGAATTCAAATATGGATTATTTACTTACTAGCTAAGTGCCCTTAGGAAAGTCACTTAAAAGTTATTTGCTTTAGCTTCCTCAGCTGTAAAGCTGGAGTAATAATAGTACCTGCCTCCCAGAGCTGTTATGAAAACCAAATGAGATAACATTTATGGAAATGTTTAGTATATAAATGATATTATTGTGTGCAAGGCTCTATGCTAGGCATCGGTAAATGTACTGAGGATGTATATTTAAAACCTCTTTTTTTTCAGTAAAACTATAAATATTAAGAAATTATATTTTCCTCCAATGTCCTTTCCAGAATTCTGGGGGAAAGTGGGTATTAAGGATGAAAAAGCTTTTCTTAGTGAAACAGATTAAGGGTGGCACTATAAGAAAGAGTAATTCTAGTCTCGTTCAGTCATTGCTTATTCACCCACTTTAGTGACTTTCTCCTTTAGCACAGTATCTGGCACGTATTGGGGTTTAATAAATGTTTGATTGCTTGATTGAGAAAGGATTAAGATATCTATAGATAGGATGGTGTTTGAGTGGTCCAGAAGAGAATGGGATTGAGCCTTGACTTGGATATAGATGAGTGATGAATTAAATAAAATTATTTCTGGAAGACAAGCAGAAATCACATAGTATGAGTATTAAGGTTTTTTTTTAATCATACAAAGAACTTGCTTTCTTAAAAGGAAGACTGCATCCTGTTCTTTACATAATAAAGGAAAATTCTTAACTTGGGGACCATGAACTTGTGATTTTTTTTATTTAAATATTTGATAACTATATTTTAATATAATTGGTTTCTTTTTAAATTTTATGTATTTTTATTTTCTGTATTAAAAATATCATTTGAAGGAAGAGTCCAGAGGCTTCACTGGATTGCCCAAGGATGACAAATGAATGACAAAAACACTAAGAACCCCTGTAATACAGCCACCTACATGATTTTCTCTCTTTTTAGAATTTGAGATGCTTGGAAACTTGCTAATCTTTGTATTTCATAAAAAAGGAGAATGAGAGTAGTCTATAAAAATCTATTTTTAGATTAAACTGTTTTATTATCCAAAAGAGATTTATGTAAATATTTAAATATGATGAACATTTCTATAGCATTTCTTTAATGGAAAAAAATGATGTCTTCTCAAGGTCCTTTCCAAGGCTCTGATTAATAGCTCAGTTGTTGAGAATAATTAACTGGAGTCGCTGAGATTTCAAACTTTTTTTGCAGGTGTCTTATTTGTGTGGGTCTCATTTTGTGACACAATTTTCCAGAAAGGATGGAGTTGAATTTCAACTTTTGTGATCTTTTGTGATATTCATGGCACGCTTTGAGACTCCTACTAAACTTAAAACAACTGAAATGAGCTACTAGTTACCTATGGACACTTGTCACTTAAACAATCTGTACCTCTGAGACGTCAGACACTGTTAGTGTAAAGTAATTTCAGAGCCCTGTCTGATGATCTGAGAAGTTTAAGAGTTTGTTGCAATGGGAAATCAAAGGTTAAGAAATTTATATTATATCTATAAAGTAATTGCCATGAATATATGCACATTTTTGATGGATTTCTGGAAAACCTTCACTTGCTCACAATGTCACTTAAGGAATGAATAAGTAGAAACAAGAATCTCTAGCTTGAGACCAGGTTTCTTTGCTTTATATGGGTTTTACCTAAATGCTTTCTTGAAATGTCACAGATACCCACGTCTAAACACAGTTTGATTGCTTTGTATCAAAGTCAATAGAAAAGACAATATTTAGATTATTAGCAACTCTCTCTTTTAAAATATTCTGGAGTTTGGCTACCTAGGTCTTAAGAGGATCAAATAGGGACTTTGGAGGCAAAATAAAATCAAGGATGAATGTGATATTTTTTTGTAAGACTGAAAAAAGGATTTTGGTACCACAACAGGCTTGTCTGGCTATATCCACATATCCAAACAAGACACTACCATCTATACTTATCACTTACACCTTGTTAGTGGAAAAATAAACAAACTAATCAGCATTTCCCAATTTAAATTACATCTTCTGCATTTCATGCTTCTCAAGACAATCACGGGGGAAATGATAATGGTTTGGTTAATGAAAATGGTAAAGAGGATGCCAAGTATCCAATGAGACGGATATGATTGATACCATAGATAGCCATCTTCAATGCATTTGCTCCAATAATAATAAACAGGTAATATATGCTAGGAACAGATGTTACCACACGCAAAGATGAAAAATGAAATTAACAGCAAACAAGGCAAGCTTGTCACCACTTCTGTCCTGGAGTTACGAAAGTCTGAAAATTCAAATTCAGACGGTCTCTCCCGAAAGACAGTCTGCAAACCACTGAAGTCAGGGCTACCTGCAAACAGAGGGTCTGAGAGAGGATTGCTTACCAAGGAAAGTGAGCACAAACTAAAGTCAAGTCTTTCCCCAGAGATACTTTCAATGGTAGATACTCCTGACCCTTTAGGAAAGGCAAACTCTGAAATGAAACAGAAGAAATTCTGACAACCTGAGGACTTGCCCTTCCTTTCCACTAATGAGCAGCTTCAGCATTAAGTGTATTTCCCCTGACCTGTACATCTGTATGCTTTGTGATCTTTCCCACATGCCTATCACTCACTATATGACAGTCATTGCAGCAACAGCCCAGTGGAGTGTCTTGAAGATGGAAAGCCAGGAGGCCAGAATCACTGGATCAAAGAGTATGTGTCTGGGAGTAATGTGTAACAAGAATGGAAAGGTAGGAGGGGGCTAGGTCAGGAAGGGCTTTGAAGGCCAAACAGAACATTTTGTATTTGATCTTAGAGGTCACAGGAGCCACTGGAGGTAACTGAGAAGGAAGGGGTGGGGAGGGAGGTGTGAGGGAGTGTGTGTGTGTGAAGTGGTTCGTCCTGTGCTTTAGGAAAATCGCTTTAGTGGTTGGATGGGGGATGGAGTGGGGACCCCTGAGGCAGCCTACATCCACTAGCAGGCTATTATAATAGCCCAAGAATGGGTGATAAGATGGTGCCACTAGAGTGGTAGCAGTGTCCTTGATTGATAAGCAGTCAAAAGATCTGAACAGGCAGTTTTCAGAAGAAATCTAAGCTATCAAAAGACAAATGATAAAATATTCTAAATCATGAATAATTAGAGAAATGCAAATGAAAACAACTTTAAAGTACTATTTCACACTCATTATATTGGCCAGGATGACAAAAATGGAAAATGACAAATGCTGGAAGGTACATGGGAAAATAGGTACACTAATTCACTCTTGGTAGAGCTGTGAACTGATCCTTTTTGGAAAGAATTTGAAACTATGCCCCCCCAAAACGACTAAACTCTGCATATTCCAACTCAGTGATACATCTTTAAGAGATCCAAGAAAGAGGAAAAGGACCCATGTGTACAAAAATATTTATAACAACTCTTTGTGGTGGCAAATATTTGGAAAGTGATATGTCCATCAACAGAGGAATGGCTGAAGAAGTCATCGTACATGAACGTGATAGAATACTATTGTGCTCTAAAAAATGATGAAAGGGATGGTTTCAGAAAAACCTGGGAAGACTTGGACAGTACAAAGTGAAGTGAGAAGCAATGATTTAGAAAGTAACTGCAATATTATAATCAACTTTGAAAGACTTAATAACTTTGATCAACATAACGATCAATCCCAATTACAAAGGTCTCAAGATGAAACACGTTCACCTCTAGACAGAGATCTGATCAACTCAAAATGCAGACTGAAGCATATTTTCTTCTGTTTCTTTTTCTTGCATTTAGGGGGGGATATGACTAATACAGAAATTTGTTATCCATGATTATACATATTTCTAATGGGTTTTATTTTTGTCTTCTCAATAAGATCAAGAGAGGGGAAGAGGGAGAGAATTTGGAGTGGAAAATAAAATAGAATTTTAAAAAACAGCTTTGAGGTGGAATCAGGATGACAGAGAAGCAAGAAGATGTATAACAACTCTCCTGCCAAATTTCCTCCACAAATATTTAGAAAATATACCTGACTGTATTCTCATTGGGGAATCCATGACACAGTGATTCATTTTTCCAGTCCAGGTTGGTTTAGGGAGGCAGGTCCGCAGATATAGGGGGCCCAGGTACTGAAAGAGGTCAGAGAATGGGCAATATGGAAAGAAAAGATCCTGGAGTCCCCTGACCTAGCACAGGGAGCAGGAACAGGTGCCATCTGGCAGCTCTCTCACCTAGTACTCAGGTCCAGATTACAGACCAAGCATGGACTGAGGAAGAGACCTGTAAGGAAGTGTGGCAGAGAGGAGCAGCTATGGCCATAGGCCATAGGCCCTCACTGGGTACTGAGCAAGGAACAAATTCAGAAGCAAACAGGCAACGTGGCTCTGATGTGAAGAAGTGAGAGGGAACTCAGTTCTAGCCTCCAGCCCATGGTGCAGGCTGGGGTGGGGGTCCCAGACTCCCAGAGGGGGAGCAAGCATTTCAGTTACTCTGAATCTGCAGAGCCTCCCAGTGGGCCAACAGTGGCTGAATCCAATAGCAGTCTATAGAAACTCTCCACCAGGGACAAGCTGACAGGCTCAAACCTGGGTCAGGAATTTGCAGAGCTCAGAGCAGGACGACAAGAAACAGACTTTGCCCTGGATCACACCACTTTGGAAGCACTGAAAGCTTGCAGGCCATATAGCCTGAACTGTGAAAATAGCAAAATACAAGATGCTGGAAATTTAGTCCAGACGCTGCCCCCAACAGAAATGTGCAGAGAATAGCTTAATATAAAACCCAAAGTCAAAAAGCAAGTTGGAAAAAAGCCCCCTTCCCCCCAAAAAACCAAAACAAAAAATACCAAACAGAATCCTGCTGGGAAGCATCAAGACACAAACCCGGAAGAAAATGACTTGAGAACATCTACAAGAAAAAACCTCAAAAAAAATGTAGCATAGACACAAGTCCAACAAGAATTCTTGGAAGAGATAAAGCAAGACTTAGAAAAATGACCTACAACTTGATTTTAAAAATCCAATGAGGGTGATAGAGGAAAAAATGGTTAAAAAAAATAGCTATAGAAAAACAAAAATAGAAAAGAGAATTATAGTTTGGAATAAGTACAAAATCTTACCTAAGAAAATAAATTCCGGAAAATTAGAAGTTAATGTATCCCTCCATAAAACATCAAGAAATATTAAAACAAAGTGAAAAGACTAGGAAAAAAACAGAAAAAATTAGGTATTTTATAAAAAAGGAAACTTATTTTAAAATTCAAGAAACAAAATATTTGAGGACAAAGAGGAGCTGAATTACAACAGCACTGACAAAGGTAAGAGGTTTTGTGACCATGAGGAACAAGTGAAAAAATAGGTAAGCTGGAGAATATGACTTAGCAGAGGAACATGATAGGCATCTATAAATATCTGAAAGGTGGCATTTGGAAGAGATAAGATTTATTCTTCATGGCTCCTGAGGAATTAGGAGCATTTGGGGAAGGGGGACAGGGAGGAGAGTTGCAGGGAGGAAGAGATTAACAACTGTCCAAAAATGTTATAGGCTATTTTGTTGGTAATGAGTTGCCACAACCGAAGGTGAGGCTATCCAAGAGACATCATACAGATATGATCATATCATTTACATGAGTTTCTTTGACTTCTGAGATCCCTCTAATTCCAGAATTCTGTGATTGAATGTTACTCAAACAGAACCAAGTATGTTTATTCTAAGTGAAATCAGATTTGGGGAAAGACTCAAGATATTTAGTTCTAAGGCTAAAACGTATGCCAAATCTCTTCCCTCTATCAGGGATACCCCTAAACAGAGTGAGTGGGATATTGAGAGTAGCTTTTCCTTAGACCATAGAATTCACTTCCACCCCCCACCCCCAGTTTATTATTCAATTAGTATTTGTGATGTGCCAGGCACTGGAGATACAGACAAAAATGAAATATTCCCTTGTCCTAAAGCTTACATTCTATTGTTGGAAAATATGAAGAAAATTAAATTCCAGACATGGATGATGTAATTTCAAGGGGAGGGCACTAGTAATTTGGGGCAGAGCAGAAATCGGAATAGGTTTCTTGTGGGATTTGACACTTAAAGTGAGTTTTGAAGGATGCTAGGGAGTCTATGAAGTGGAGGTGAGTAGGGAGTGCATTCCTGGCATGGGAGACAGTAGGTACAAATGTTAGGAGATGGAAAATGTAATACTGCATGGGGAGCAGGAAGACCAGTATAGCAAGTGCTGTATAATAACCCTGGAAACGTATGTGTGCCTCAAATTGTGAAGGGCTTTAAAAGTCAAACGGGAATCTGGATTTTATCCCAGAGGCCATAAGGAGCCACTGGAACTTTTTAAGGAGAGCCATATGGCTGGTGCTTCAGGACTACCTGCTTGGCAGCTATGTGGAGGATGGATGAGAGAAGACAGAGACTGATCATTCTTTACCTGATATGTTGGGACATACTGGGTCACTTCTTTAATTTATACATCAAACTGATAAGAATAACTTACCTTCCTAATGATATTAAAAAAAAAATCAACAAACATTAAGCTCCAAATACGTGTGAGGGAGTGTGCTGAACACTGTGGACACAAAGATGAAACAATTCCTATTGCAGGAGGTGACATCCCAATGAGGGAGTTAAGTATCCCATTCCAATATAAAATTAATAAATATAAATGCATACAAAGTAGTTCAATATAATTTGGAAGGAATTAGGAAAGGTTTAGTGAAAATGGTACTTGGGCTGATTTAAAGGGAAGGGAGGACCCCAAGTGGGTACTTGGGAGGGGATACATTTGTGCATGTAGGATGGTCACTGCAAAAGCAGAGATGGGAGACAGGCATTGTTAAAAACTGCACTCTTCATCTTCCTCACCTCTATTCCTTCTTTTAATTTCCTCCTTTTTGCCAGTGCCACCATCATTCTTTTGGTCACACAGGCTCATTTTACGTTATCTTAGATTCCTCCCTTTCCTTTTCCACCCACACTCCCATCAGACTACATCTCCTTTCAAACTGTCTCTCACATCTATTAACTTTGCTCCATTCCCACTTTCCCATAACTGCTCCCCTCCCTTCTAATTTCTCCAAAGAGCTCCATGATTCCAAACTGATCTCTACTTCCTTTTACCCACAGCTGACCGTGTCACAGACAGGCTAGTCTACTTCTCCACTCTGTCCCCACACCTTTGCTCATGTCTCCATGATTGAGATTCACACACTATCAGCAGTTCAGATTCCTGCAGCCTTCAGGAGCTAAAATGTCATCTTTTGAATATGAAATGTTCCCTTTTACACAGTGGTGTGTTGGTAAATATTTAACAATCAGCTCTCCGAAAAACAAACATATACACACGTAAGTAGACATAGGTTTATTACAAATTGTATTGATATAAAGGATTTGTAGCATATGATTTACAAATAATAAAATATGCAAATACTCTTTATTGTAAATTCTACAGAGCTAATTAATTCTTACAGAAGGCTTTTAGTAATTTTTAATTCCTGGCCAAGATGGCGGAGTGAGAGCAACGACTCACCTAAGCTCTCGGATAAACTCCTTCAGGTACCTCCGAAAGGAGAATCTGACCAAAGTTTGGAGGTGTGGAATCCAGTGGGAGGCAGAAGGTGACAGTTTTGGAGCTCACGTTAGACTGGAGGATCCACGGGAAAGGTCTGTTCCGTGGGGGTGAGCCCACAGCGCACAGCGCAGCGTGCCCAGCTCAGCGGAGCAGAAGGGACCCTAGAAACCTGAGCTGCGGGCAGAACCTGAGGAGCGGCACCGAGGGTGGGAGACAAGCCGAACCCAGTCCGAGAGCCACGGAGAGCCAGATTTCAGCGCAGCAGCTCCTGAGACCTTCAGCCCAGGGATCAAACCTCGGTAAGCCACCTACTTGAACTTCTGGGAGCCAGGATGGCGGAGTGATCTGTAAATGCTCTCTCCTCCCCCCTTGATGACCGTGAAAGAACCATAAAATATTTCCTCAGAAAAATCCCAGATCAGCAGAAACAGAAGGAGGCCAGTCGTCTCAATTTTTAATTCCTCCACCCATAGCTAATCTACAGATACGAATCAACCCTGATTTGACACATGCAGTGGCATCTTGATCTGCTTTCCCCCTAAAATTTACTGTTATTAAATCTGATATATGAGCTACTGCTAAACCATTCCTCACTCTTGCACGAATTCTATTTGTTAAACTTTGAAAACAATTTCAGTTTCAGTCCTGAGTGCAACATTGTTAGCTTTTTAGTTATCTGTACAGCTGTAGGACCTGGGAACGTTTTTTGATTGAATTTATTTACAAAACCTCAGAAATCATGCAAATCAATTTCATGTTTAAAATTTCATTTCAATATATATATGTGTACATATACATATGTATGTATACGTTTTACTAGCAATTGATAGTGAAGTTAGTTCTTCCTAAGGCCAAGGAGTTTATTATATGTTAAAAGGAATGTCTGTAAATTTATCTGCCTTTATCAGATCTCCAACTTGAGATTTATACTTTCCAGTACCAATTTAAGTTTCCCAGAATTCTTACGTATGGTATGGCTTTTTGTGTTTCTAGAGCTCTTGATTAATTTTTGTGTTTTCTGAAAGTTAGTCAATTTTGACTGCAAATAAAATGCAGCAGTTGAAAGTAATGAAAATTCTTCAAGAATGACATTCATTACAATAAAGTCTTACAAGAAATTAATGTTAGCTTACTTCTTTGCAAAAGCAGAATTCGAATGAAGAAAACATGGATAATGCATGGTCCGGGTGCCACGCAGCGGTAGCTGCTTGAAATCTCCATACCATCCATCCGTCTCATCCCAATACTCCCCCAATTTTAGATTCGTTAGCTACCATTTCTAGACTAGTTTGATTTTTGTTAGACTGATGATAAACAATAAATTTTATGCAGAATGATTAACTTGCTGTATTTCAGGTACTGAATCATCAAGCACTAATTGCAATCGGTGATTCAAACAGGGCCAAATGACAATTTTAGGAAAAATTTCTGACTTTGTAGTTACTTCAGACTTTCTTCCCAGCACTTTATTAATGCAGTTAACTTGGTTTTTCAAATATTCATTCTCAAAGCCACAATCATTTAAAGTAGAAAATAATGTCCTGAAACATACTCAGCTGTGGCTGACAGCAAGTCTTTTAAATTAATACTACTACCAGTGTGGAAATTGACTGTACTAAGCAATGGAAATAAATCATTAGGATGATTTTCTTTAAAATTGTGGATGCCTGTCAATTATAATATAGATTTTGGCATTCTCTTTTATACATTTTTAAGGTATTTTTATCTTAATTTCTTTTACTACATGTTCTGCTGTCTTCTTGTATTATCTACCTAAACGATTCCCTATTGTAATGTTCTCCTGTAATTCTACTGTTTCCTCAGTATTGATAAAAGGCCTCTTACATTTCACTAAACTGCAAACAACGCTGAAAGCTTTTAGGGCAGCGTTACAGTTTATTATTATTGTGTTATTTATTATAGTCAGTTCTGAACAGGACATACATATTCCTAAAAATCACTATACTATGTAAAACTGCCCAACGAAAACCACAGGGCTTATGGAAAAAATGGGATGAGGGATACAAAACTAAAAATTTTTGTCAGTGACATTAAAAAAAAAGAAAACTTTTAAAAAGTAGCAGTTTTATATGCATTAGTTAAGAAACACATAAATACTACAATAGTAGCTGAGACCTCCAGTTGTGGCCCCTGTTCATGGTGACTGCTCGAGGTCTCCATGAACAGTAACTCTGGGAAAGAAGTCAGGGTGCACTGGGGAGGAAGAAGGAGGGCTGGTCTGATCCTCCGTCCATAGCTCCTACTGTACTAGGAGACAGATAATAAATATGCTTTTACTTTGAAAAAAGACCTGCAATTTGCTTTTGAAAGTGAGCATGGGAAGGGTTGTAGCTGGTGAGTTATTGTAAAATGGTGCAGGAGAACACACTCAATGAAATAAGGTAACTGGCAGATGTTTGAGGTCTGTGTGTGGGCATTTTGTGCTTAGTTCAGCTGGATGTAATTTGTTTCTTGCTGATGAAATCATGCATAAGTAACCATGAAATTTGTACTATACTCAACTTGTTTCCTAATATGTCAACTGCATTGGAACAAATTAGAATTTTCAAAATAAGCACTATAGTAGAACTGGCTTCATTTAATTTCTGTACTACATTGGAAACTGAGTCATTACTTTCAGCAAATCTTGAATGTTAGTATTGGCTTTAGAAATATATTATTTCCTAATTTTTTCCCCCACAGAAAAGCTTGCCTAATAGTTTTCTGATTGCTATTTGGGGTTACTAAATATGTGCTACACTCCTTGGACACACGGAGATGTTTTTTCTGGTTATTCTGAAATGCTGACCTGCCAAACAATCCTTATACCCTAATTTACTTTCTTTTACTTTAAGCCCTTGTATTGTTTTGTTAATATAAAAAACACATGATTATCTGTTTCTTCCTCTGACGAACATGATGGTTTTTCTTCAGTGATTTGAAATTTGGTTATTGGCTTCGTTGTTCCACACTGATTTCCATTTCTATCATTTTCTTTATGTTTTCACCTTCACATTTAAAAAAACTTAACAGATAACTGTCATTTTGTCATTTCATAGATCAGAATCTGAAAAATAATTTTGTGTTATGTTAGTAAAGTTCCAGAATACCATTTGGGAGTTAATTAAAAAATATCTATTAATTTTTTTATATAACTTTAGGAAAAACAAATTTTAAAGTAAAATATTTATTTTTTATTTTACACCTGTTATTTCAGTGTGCCTTGCTACTTCTTGTAATATTCACTATTAGTTTTTGTTATTCTATTATGAACAATAATGTCAAAAAATCAAACTATGAATACTTGATTACGATCCAATTCATCACTGTTGAATGAATAGAGTTCTGATCTGGTCATGTTGGCTGTGATTTTCATTTACTTTAATGAGGAAAACAAAAGTGAAACAATGAAGACATGTTGGAATTTCACTCATGACGACTCACTTATTTGAATTGGATAACCCTTTCTGAATACTGGAAGAATATTTCCTGACTTTTTTTGTATATGTTAACAATGTAATGGCTTACAGACATGATATACTTTTAAGTTTAATCTGTATTATCAACATTTTTTCCATTAGTTTATTAAGTTAGTAATCAGTAACAAAATAAAAACAAGTCCTGCTTTGTGGTGTTGCTGATTTCAGGGGTATAAAACAAGATTTGAAGTAGTACACTATAATACAGTATCTCTACCATACACTTATAATGGATAACACTTCAAGGGCATTAGGTAATAGTAAAAAAAAAAAAAAAAGGAAATGTTGAATTTTGCCTAATTATTACCTGTTTTTAATATAATTCATTTTTTATAAATATAATTTGTTTTAAATAAAGGATCTGTTTGCAAAATTCCTGAAAAATTAAGTCCCCTCCAAGAGGTGCCTGCACACTGATGCTATATAGTAACTTGTTTCTAGGAGACATTCTATCTCCTGACTCAGCAGAGTTTTTAATGGGCCATCCTGCACATGCGCAATGAATGGTTGGTTTCCTTCCTCATCCCATGTACTGTCTTCTCTCGCTTAAGTCCCAACTAAAATACTATTTTCTACACTTTTCCCAAGCCCTTTTAATTCTAGCACCTTCTCGGCTGATTACTTATCCTGGATATAGTTTGTTCATAGCTGTCGGCATGTTGTCTCCCTTATTGGATTGTGAACTCCTAGAGGAGGGCAAAGGGCAGCTTTAGGTCCTCCCCCCAGTTTAGCACAGCTCCTACTACACAGCTTAATAAATGCTTACTAACAATACCCATTGTAATTTCTCACCTCTGAAATAACATATCCATTTGTACATCTTTTACTGCATTTTCCTGTTATCAATCCGATTATACATAAATTTCACCAAGGCACACGTCTTATCAGACGATCTCAACTCAGTAAAGGATGAATGGATATGCTTAACATATTTTCAGCACAGGCATCTTGTAAATAAAGAGTGGCAGGTGTTACTATGCCCTTTATCATCTCCCCTCCACCTTAACTCTAAGGAAATGGTAACATTAATATTATTTGGCTCCAGGCGCTGTATCTTTTTCTATTTTTAGCAGTCCCACCCAGAAACAGAACTGGAAACAGCTGAAGTCAGAAGGTGTCATTAAGACTGAGCCACAGCTGCGGGCAAATAAAAACACCTCGACTTGCCTTTTCTTGGTAAAAAGGGTCCACCAGAGGCTGCGTTCTCCAGATTAAAGGGAGGCGGTGAGGAAAACCCTTTCTTCGTCAGCTTTAAGGCACCGCATAAAGACGTGGGGTTAACAGATTCCTGCCTTCAAGCCCCCCCCCCGGTGCCTTCCTCCCCAGCAGGGGGCTCCCTAGCGCCATTAATGGCCCTCCGGCAGAGATGCCAAGTAGGCCAGAAAACGAAAAGGGAAGGAGGAGCCCCCTCAGAGGGCCAGACTCCCCCTTCCCTCTCCCCGTGGCCAGCAGCGCCCTGCTCGTGGTACGTATTACGCACGCATGCAGGCATGGCCCCCCCCCTCCGTTCCAGGGCCGGACGATCTGGCTTCGTCCCCCGCCTCTCTCCCAATGCCCCTTCCCACATACTCGGAGGGAGAAGCCTGGGCTGGTGCTCTGGGCCTCAGCTTCCCCGTCCGCACGAGGAGAGGGGGCTGTCGCAGGGCCTTCCACGCCGGCCTTCTCGGGCCCTACGAATGGAAACCCCAGGGTCTATCAGCGGTCCCAGAGGTCGCCAGCTTGGCGCTGCGGGACTTTGTGCCCCACCCACCTCCCGACTCCAGGCTTACCTTCCCTAGTCGCGACAAGCCAAACGAGCTCTAGGGTCACGACACGCCCCCCTCCAGATCAGACCGGAAGAGGAAACCCGGCCTTAGGAAAGGCAACAACAGGCAGGGGTGGGCCTACCCATCTACGCAGACTCCCTGGGCGCTGGAGCGCGGGAGCCCAGGGGGTGGGAAGCTCTCAGCGTCCCGGTCACCATGAAAACAGGCCCCGCCCCGGCGCCACGGGCTCCTGGGCCTCCAGTGCGCAGGCGTACGCGCCTGCAGGCGCACGCGCAGTTCCTGTCCCAGGAACCCGGCAGCCACGGTGTGGGGCGCGCAGGCTACGCCGCCCGCTGCCGCTGTCACTATGGCTCATTACAAAGTGAGGGGACGCGAAGGGGTCGGGACCTGGACGCGGGGCGAGAAGGGGCGGGAGTCCGGGAGCCGGGGGTCTGGCCTCGGGAGGGGCGTGAGTCGGGACTTGAGGGAGGCGCAGATGGAGCCGGGCTGGCGCCGGCTGACGGACCGGGGCGTCCTGAGCTCCTCCTCCCCGGCCCCTGACCCTGACCCGCGGTGTCTCCTCCTCAGGCCGCCGACTCGAAGCGGGAGCAGTTCCGGAGGTACCTGGAGAAGTCGGGAGTGCTGGACACGCTCACCAAAGGTGAGCCGAGCGGCCGAGCTGCGCCCCAGCCCGCGGCCCTGAGCTGCCTCCTCTTGGGGCGCGGGGGCCCTTTCTGCAGAATGGGGGGTAGTGGTGCACGCTCGGACCCGGGATCCCTGGTTCTCAGAGCTCGGGCTGCCCGGCATGCCTCTGCTGTGGGATGCCCAGGAGAGGGCAGGGGAAGAGGGGGGTGCGTGGGAGAGACCCGAGCAGAGCAGGTACGTCTGCACCTGTACCAGGGTCCGGGCTGCTGTCGTAGGGCCTTACCCAGGCCTCGGAGTACGCCGCCAACCGAAGAGAGGACGACCGGCTTGCTGCCCCGTGAGGCTCAACCGCCCGCTCCCTGTTGTCCCCCACCCCTCCCCTTTATATGTCTCAGCTTCCCCTTTGCTGGCCTGGGAGTGGCGGCTGTTCCCCGGATTAGGCCAGAGGGAGAAAGATTAACTTCAGCGGTTCTTGCAAATCTAATAGTTGGCTGATCTGGGAAGAGGTGTGACCCCCTCCCCCATCTCACCTCGAGTTTGGGTTAATTCCACCACGCCTTAATCTGGAAAACCTGAGGGTAGGTACAGGCTGGAAATCCAGTTGGTAAATTTAAGGCTAGTTTTTAAGCTATTTAATGTGACTTAAGTCACTTTTTTTTTTACGATTACGCAGTATAAAAAGTTTTAAATACAAAGTAGTATGGGGATCGGAAAAGCTTCATCCACAATTGAAATTATTGAAAACGGTGGTTTGTTTAGCTACCCAGAAGAGCCTGCTTTCTCTAGTCTGTCGAAATACACCTTTGTACTTTTGGGGGGTTTATATGAAGAGGCCCCCAATTTCTATCTTGCAGAATTCTGGTTTAAGTCGGGGGTGGGTGTGTGTGTGAGTGTGTGTGTGTAGTTATAAAATTGCCATGTTGTGTCCAGTTCATTAAAGTGGAAACCTATTGCTACAGTGTACCTTCCGTTTTATCCTCATCCCAGTTGGATTCAAGATTGAGGATGGAAGTTGGATAGATAAGGGAGCAAGGTAGAAGAGGCAAGATCAGAAGGTTGATCAAGGCATTTAAGTCACTTCAACAATCTTGAATTTTCATGGGGAGAGAAGCATGACAGACAAAATTAAACAGAAAACTGTGCATGTGAAAGTAAGACTTACCTTTTAGATCTGTATTTTAGAATCTGGTGGTTTGAATAGAGTTCCTATCCTGGGCATCAATCCAGCGGCCAGTATGACTGCCTCCAAGTCCATACACCACAAT
The DNA here is from genome assembly GCA_028658325.1 of Potorous gilbertii. Lineage (NCBI taxonomy): Eukaryota > Metazoa > Chordata > Mammalia > Diprotodontia > Potoroidae > Potorous > Potorous gilbertii. The sequence continues at coordinate 64,656,719 of CM053771.1, forward strand.
CCTTCATGTTCTCTTCTATCTCTCTTTTTAATAGATTCCCTACATTTTTCCATTAGTTATCTGTGGCAGGAGGGAGGAGGAAGAGGAAAGAACGGGACTGGGAGAAATAGAGCCTGTCAAATATTCTGTCTTCAGTTCTTTGGGAAGGGTTGTTGTGGGAGTAAAATTAGATTTGTTTTCTTGGCCTTGGAAGGCAGAATTAAGAACAATAGGTGGAAGCTGCCTGAGAGACAGATTTTGGTTTCAAGTCTGGAAAACTTCAGAACAATTAAAGATTTCCAAAAGTAGATGTATTGTTTTGGGAGGTGTCGGGTTTCCCCTCAGTGTAAGTCTTCAAGGAAAGGCTGGATGACCACTTGTTGGATGTGTTGTTGAGCAGAGGCTGAACAAGATGGCTGTGACTCCAGTGCAGATTCTGTGATTTGCATTCTGTTCTCTAGATTCCTTCCAAATAAGTGTACTTTTCTAAATGTCTTGTTCCCATACCTACCGATATGGGTACATCTGTATTTGCCAAAATTATTCAACATGGATAGTACTTTTCATAGTATTTTCGACATTAGTTCTTTTATTAATCCAATTCCATAAAGGTTTATATCTGAAGTGTGAAGTGCTGGAGATACAAAGACAGAAAGGAAAACAGCTTTGCCCTTAAAGAGTTCACATTTGCTGAGTTTATGGTTCCCTTCTGATATCTTGTCAGACTTTCTTTTGAAGGATAGTTTGAAGCCCCTAGCTTCAGCACTCATCAGCTGTGTGACCTTGGGCTAGTACAGTTTGCTGAATGGCTTTTTTTCTTGCCCTGTATCAAGAGACTGTGCCAGCTCCTATCCTGTACACCTTTCAGAATTACAGGTAGAATTCCAGTTTGAGGCCAGTCTCTTCCTGCCTCATGGACAGGCATCTTATCAGTGGAATCATATTTGAGGATCTGAACACCAGGAAGCAGGCTTTATTAACTTGTTTTAAGCACCTTCCCTTTTCCTTGAGTTAACTGCATCACATTTTGAAAAACATGTCAGATTTTATTATATTGATTATTATATAGGAATTCTAGTAGTATGCATAATGTATAAATAATATACCAAAAAGAATTGTGAATAATGTATTTACATAGGATTTCACATTTCATTTATTCTATCCACTCTAGCATGGTAGTGGTCATATGGACCACTTAGTAAAGAATCATCTTGGTAAAGAATCTTATTTTATGTAACAGGAGCTGCCATTTCTTGAGCTGTCCCTAGCTGAGCATGTTGATTACTAGTTATTTAAGTTTTTAAAGAAAAGTTCCTTAATATTTCTTGCATTGAAATTTTACTTAGAAGAGTCCTTGATTCTTTCAAGATTTCTTTAAGTAATTCTTGTAAGTTTTTTAAACTAAAAACTTCAGTCAATAAGTCTTATGGTATTTAACTGCTACTTTTTCTGCCTTTTGATTTGCAGTATTGGTCGCCTTGTATGAAGAACCAGAAAAACCCAATAGTGCATTGGAGTATCCTTTGTCCCACCTGACAGTCTTGGGCATTTTTTCTACATAGAAACCCTTGTAAAATGTTGAGGGGGAAGAAAGACTTTATAATTTGTCCATTCCAGTTCCTGAGTTGTGAGGTTTTGTTGAATGTCTGGTTGATCTGTGGGGAAATGACAGCAAAGGCAGCTGGGCATGGCTTAAAAAAAAAAATGGACTGAGCACAACTGTCTGCCTGACACTGTGATCCTGAACCTCTCAGCATGTTGGACAAGATGCTTTCTCCAAGGTTACCTTCTAGGACCTACTCTTTTCCAGGCACCATGCTAAGTATCCAAATAGGTATTGTGACCCCTATTTTACAGCTGAGGAAACTGAGGCAAATAGGGATTAAGTGACCACGGTCACATGGCTAGGGTCAGACGCCAAATTTGAACTTGTGTCTTTCTGACTTTAGGCCTACCACTTTGTGCCGCTCAGCTGCTAATAAAGGGAAGGTTCCTACCCTGTAATCCGTGATTATTGCATAAGAATTCCAAGAATGTTTATGTATCACATAAGAGCTCTCATTTATAGAGTTTGAAGATTTACGAAGTATTTTCTCCATAACAACCATGTGAGGGAGAATGAAGGGCAGTATTAAATATTATTCTTCCCACTTTATAGATGAGGAAACTGAAGTGCAAAGACATGAAATCATTTGCCCAAGGTCGCAGGTAGAAGGATCAGAGGGGGTATTTGCATCCAGGTCTTCTGATCTCCAATTCACTAATCCAGGCTGCTTCACAACACACAGTCACATCATATGTTATGTTAGTCATTACTGGGGGACATTGCTGTTAATGCTCCTTCCCCGCAGCTTTCCTCAGTGTTTTAATACAAGAATATTCTTAACTCCACTATTAGTTTTCTAAAGCATCACTTAGGAGCTGCGACTCCAGAAAATCCAGAAATAGAGTTGCTTCGCCTAGAATTGGCAGAGGTGAAAGAGAAATACGAAGCTGTAGTAGAAGAAAACAAAAAACTGAAAACAAAGGTAAATGCTGAATTTTAAGGCACCCCTCCCTCACTATTCCTAACTATGATATAGTAAAACCTTACAACTTTGAACATGCCAAAGAGAGGCTGTTCCAAGTCAGTTAAAAAAAAAAGGCAGAATTATAAATTGTTAGGAAAAAAGATGTAAGTTTTACTGTTTTCAAGTATATACAAGTAATCTGAGGTTAAAGGGTTGCTAGTATTAAGAACACTTGTTCACAAGCAGGTACTAGTGTTAAACTGAAAGTTCTTTTGGGACCTACTTTAATGGGAAGATATGAATGACTTTAATAATTAGTATTCTTTCTAGGTGAATATGTATTAAGTTATTTTAATGACTTTTCTTAAGTAGGCCAAACTGCCCCTTGAAAACTTGTTTTCTTTATTTGAGGAGCAAAATCTTATTTTCTCAGCACAACGACAAACCTCAGCTTGGCTCTTAATTTTCATAGGCTCCAAATTAGTGTTGTCCAAATCAACCAAGTTTTATTCTGTCTTGAATCTGTAGTATGTTTTTTACATATAATTGTAATACTTGTGTAATTTATAATGTTCATTTAATATTTTTCTCTTACTAGACATTTTGTCAGATGTTTATTTTGTCTTTCCAACTCATACCCAAATCCCACAGCTAACTGACAGGACCCAGGTCTTCTTTCTGAGTCCTGACCCAGTATTCTTTTCATAGGACAATTCTTCAACCTAGAAAATATTCTAGGTAGCACCTGTGATAATACAATGTGCTGATGCTAATTTGCTCTTTAGTTTTTTGTGCAAGTCAAAGTGCTGGTAAATTCTGGTGGGCTCATTTATCAGAATATCCTACACATTTTTTTCTCTGTACTTATTTTAGGAAATTTCTCCTGATAAATCATTTAGAACTACAGACTTGGTGGGCAGAGGAAAAGTTTGCCTTCCTGCAAGTCACAAGTGTGTAATGTGGTCAAAATGATTTGTCGTGAGAGTCCTAAAGTTGTATCCTCAAGGAAAATGAGCAGCAATCCTCTTGAAGTGGTGCTGCCAAAAGCTGGGCATGTTTTTTATTTTGATAAATGAAAATATTTGAAAATATCAACACTAAAATCTGCCTCTAGTGGATTTAATTCAATCAATCTTAGAGCCTGGAGTGACTTTTAAATGCAGGAACTGAAGCTAATGTAAGTGTGCTGCTTCCTAATTAGACCGAATATGATCAAGTTATTGCTGCTGGTTTTGTTGCCTTTGAGTTGCTTTTTACCTAGTTTAGAATCCAACTCACCAAAGCTCCTCTGTCTTTGCCCCATAGCTTGCTCAGTATGAACCACTTCAGGAGGAGAAGCGTGCTGAATAGGATTCTTCTCAGTTGAACAGGCACTGAAAACTGGCTTTGTACAATTTGCATAGTTTGTATAGTATATAATCAGTCTTTTATGGACAGATACTATAGAACTCTTCTAATATGTTAAATTCACTTATCACATTTAATTGTTATAAAAACACTTAGAATCACTAATAAATAAACTTAATATAATTTTCTTTGGCTCATAAAGCAGGAAAATCAAAAGTAAATCCTGATCAATTCTAAACACAGCCATCTAAATTGTCTTCATTACCTTAAAATCATTTTCTCTGATTAAAAATGACTGTACTGTTGTTACATTTTAACCGAGCAAAAATGAACATGGAGCTGCCTTGAGTTGATTGCAGGATGGAAGCCCAGACAGGATCATGCTTTGTAAAGCTGACAACTTGTAGCTTTGAGGGTCTCCTGTGAGCTTGGCCTGTACCTGAGGAGATGCTGGGGAGGCAGCCACAGCCTTGCATGGGTTTCCCTGGAGCCCCTGTGGGCTGTTGAGATCTGTGCCATGGATGGCATTTCAGCTTGCATTGGCTGGCTAGTCAGTCCTCGCTCCTCTATTTTGCTTTCGTGATTGTGCTCCGGCTGCTGGCTCTCGTAGTGCTTTGTAGTGGGCTTTCCTGTGTTCCTCCTGCACCTTGGCATTGGCATATTTGTTTTGCAGCTCGATATACAGTGGCACTTTCTGAGCCAAAGTTCATGGAACTTTAAACAGAGCCAGACCTGCAGCTACTAATGTACTGTGTAGCCTTGGGCAAGTCTTTTCTCATGAGACCTCAGTTTCCCCTCTGTAAACTGATGGGCTTGCTCTCCATGGTCTCCAAGGTCCCTTCTAGTTCTGATGTTCTGTAATTCTTGTGCCCATTTCTTCCCTATGAAACATGCTTATTTATGTTCAGCACTGATCAAAGGCAGTCCTGAAAGGAGACAGTTCTAGAACCCTGGTACCTGTAATTCATGGTCATTTGTAGAGGGTATCTCACCCCTGTAGTGTTAACCCCTTTAATTTTTCATCTCACCCTTAGTATCCCTGTGAAGTAGGGAGAGCAGGTTGAGATAGGAAAGAAACTTTTTACCTTTCCCCAGGTTTCTCTTAGGTTACCCAATTACTGATCCTTGCTCTGAGCCCACATAGTACTTAAGTGATCTCATTTGGGGGTCACTTCACCTCTTGGGGCCTCAATTTCTCATCTATAAAACAAAGGGGCTGGACTAGATGACCTGAGCTACCTTCTGGTTCTAAATACCATTGCTTAAAACTATACTTTTGTAGATGGTACAGTGTCTTCTAATAGGTATTGGGAGTATGAAAATGTCTCCTCTATTAAGACTGATTTGCTGCTTAGTAAGAACACATTACAACCTCTGTTGAAAGCTATTCCAACTTGATGGTACTAAATCTAGTTAATCCAATGTGCCTTGCTGGTCCCACTCTTTACATCTGTGGAGGTGGTTTAAATGCAATAGTGTTAATTCCTCTATTTTTTAGTAAGCACCTGCAATGGGTAAGGTGCTGTGGATTATAGAAAAAATGAATTCAATCTAGTCGTAGAGAGAAACTACCACTGACTATACTCCCAGACCCTATATAAAGTGACACAAGAGAAGGAAATGAGGTATTAAATTCAGTTGGAAAAAACAATTTTACCTTTTGGGGAAAAGTGGGGTGAGGTTGGGGCAAGCAAATTACTTGCGTTTACCTAATTTAAGTAAATGATGAGAAGCCTCCATGGATGAGTGTGGGCAGGTTAACTGCTGGGAACTAACCATTTCCTTTTTGGAGGGGGTTATTACAGTGGCAGATGTAGGGCATACATCTTGGAAAAAGTTGCATGAATCCATAGCGCAAGGATCCACAAATTTCCTCAGTATGGATTCCCCCTCCACCAATGTAGATTTCTGCTCTAATGCTAGTTACGTAGCCTTTGAGAGTTGCTGTGGCTGAAAAATCCATTATGTGGCGTTGTTCTTGAAATTTAGATTGACTTCAGATGAGATTACAGCCTGTCACCGGGTTCCTACTTCAAGAACCCCGGGTCACCATCAGCATTTACTCTCCATTTGTTATATGATGTGGTAAAATATGGGTTGGATGGGTGATCATGTGGCTAATTAAAGCTGGTTGAACTTTAACAAAGAGTGTGGATTTAATGGCTCTATATCACCTTGGGAAGTCTTCAGTAGCACACCATTGGACCCTGTCCTTCTATCGGGGTTTTCACCAGAGATTTGGATGAAGATCAGAAAGTATGCTTATTAAATGTGAAGGGCTGACTACTGCAAATGACATGACCTCAAGAGATTGGAATATGGGACCAAAGTCACTAACCTGAAATTTAACAAGGTAAATGCATACTCCTGCAGTAAGACAGACGTTAATTTGGAAACTGTGTAAAAGATCTAGGGATCTTAGTTGACCACAATGGTCAGCATGAACTAACTTATGTTAAGACTAGCTGTTTAAAACAGCTGCAATAGAATATCCTCAGAAATTAACCCCAGTGTTATTCTGCTGTTGTGACACATCTGAAATACATCTGAAGGAGGGCAACCAGAGGGCTGGACATGACCAGTTGGGGGCATGCCACATGACCAGTTAGGGGAATGTTTAACTTGAAGAAGACTTAGGACAAGGAGATTCCTGATAATCAATATTTGAAAAATCATCTTTTATTGATCTCATTTTGTCTTCTGATATTTAAAGGATGCCATTTCAAAGTGGGAAAAGAATTGCTGTGTGCCAGAGAGCAGAAGGAGGAGTAAATGGGAAGTTGAATTTTTCCCAATACAAGAGAAAAAAATTAGAGAGTAGGTGAGGAGAATGTGATCACTGAAATCTAATTTTCCTTCCTACTTTATTTGACAGATGGGGTATCTTAGGTTCAGAGAATAAGTACCTTGCCTTAAAGGTTAGATTTTAAATAAGGGATTCAGACCCAAAACTCCTGACTCCAAATCCAGTATACTTTCCTGTCTGACAACTGGAAAAGGCTGCCTTAAATGGGCTCCTGTTCGTTGAAGGTATTGAAGTGAGGAGGCTCTCTTTTAGGGATGTTGGTATGGAGGGTATGAAGATGGATTAGCTGAACTCAAAGGTTGTACAGAACAGAGAAGTCTATTCAACTTAAATTGAAGTGGTTCACCTGAAGGACATGTACAGCTCATGCCTCCTGCCTAGATCAAAATAGGAGAGCACAGCCTGACCAGAAAGAGAAGACCTGATGGAATCCTTAAAGGTCCACCGTGGTAGGCAGAAGAGGCAACCTTTTAGACAGAACTAAATTAGGAATTTTTCTGACACAGCCTCAAGTTAATGATTAAAAAAAAAAAGATTTTTTTCTTAACAACCAAGTCTCAAGTAATATTTTCTATCGATGAAATCCTGGCATAGACGAATACCCAGCTCAGAGAACTCATCTTTATTTCCTATGTTTAGTGACTTAAATCTTTCTTTTTCATTAGGGTTGGGTTGACGGATTAAATGCTAGCATGCACACTAACAACCATCCAGTTACATGGCACTTTGAGGTTTTAGGCAGAGGTGGACAGGCTCAGAGAGGGGGTGACTTGTGCCCCTCACTCCCAGACCCGCAGTTACAAGAGCTACGATTCCACCGGTGGTCCTCACGCCCAGGCCACCGTTCTCCACACTGCCTAAGATTGCGCACATCCTCCAACGCCCCAATGGATCTGAGATCACCACGCGGGTAGGTACATTCTCCCAACGAGGCAGAGGGCAGCCCCATCACGCCCACCCATCCTGTGCCTCTCCTCCGTCCTCCTGGCAATCTGCCGCAAGGTGCGGGGGAGGAGGGCACCCCATTCACTCACTGCTCCGGTAAAGGGGGAGAAGAAGAGTGGCCTTGGGGGTCGGGAAGGTTTCCGAAGAAGATGGCCTCGAGCTGCTGAGGGGAGCCCTGGCATCTCCAAAGCTATGCCAACGGAGCCCAAACTCTTGACAGGTCTTACCAGGCAGGGAGGGGTTTTGAGCACGGGCCTGGCTGAGTCCTAACAGGCGTCCGCGAAGGTGGAGAAGGGAATCGGCCGCGGGTCCCGAAGTTCTGAGTCCGGGGTGGCTGCAGCGGGTCTCCCAGGGCCCCATCTTCGGAAGGCGACCCTGAAGGCCTGGCCGGCCCATTGGGCCAGCGCAGCGCAGACTGCTCTCCCAAGCGGGGGCCGGCGCTGGCCGCCCCTCGGCCCAGGAGCTCTCGTCCGCCGGGGGAAGAGGAGGACAGGGGATCGAGACAAAGGAGAGCGCCCCTGCAGGCCCGGGCGCCGGGGACGCGCACTCGGCCGGCGGGGGCAGAGGCCACCGCCACAGGCGCCGGGGTGGGGGGGAGGCCGCCCGTGGCCCCGGGCTCTCAGGCCGCGCTGCGGGGAAGGGAGGGGCAGGGACCGAGCCAGCCCGACCGGGCCTCGGAGCTCATCTAGGGGTACCCTCCTCGTGACCCGGTCCTCCTCTCCTCCTCCTCCCCCTCCCGCAGCGCCCGGTCAGGTGACGTAAAGCACGTGACGAGGCACCGCCTACCCTGCTGCCTGAGAGTGGCAGCGGCGGAGTCCAATGAGAGGGCGAAGCTCGGGCGTCGAGCCAATGAGCGCGGCGAGGGGCGGGAAGGGTCGGGGCCGGTCCGGGCGGCGGCGGCGGCGGCGGGGGGCGGCTGGCAGGCAGCGGCAGGAGGGGCGGCCTGGCCTGGCCTGGCCTGGCTGGTGCTGTCAGGGCGCAGGCGGCGGCTCCGGGACGATGTCGCTGCAGTATGGCGCGGGGGACGAGGCGCCGCTCTCCGGCAGCTACGGCGCGGCCGACTCGTTCCCCAAGGACTTCGGCTACGGCGTGGAGGAGGAGGAGGAGGAGGCGGCCGTGGTGGCGGCGGCGGGTGGAGGCTCGGCGGGGCCTGGGGCGGGCGGCGGCTGCGGCGCGGGCGGCGGCGACAGCTCCAAGCCGCGGATCCTGCTCATGGGGCTCCGGCGCAGCGGCAAGTCATCCATCCAGAAGGTGAGTCCGGGCCCCCCCGCGCAGCCACCCTCGGACCCCGGCCCGGCGCAGCGGGACAGGGGGCGGGCCCGCGGTCTGGGACCCCGGAGGCCGTGGTCCCGGCGGCGTCTCGCTGCTCACGCCCAGCCCGCCGTGGGGAGCGGGAGCCAGCGGATCCGAGATATCGGGGGGAGCTCCCCTCCTCCCATCTCCCCGAGTGCCCCCCCGACCTGTCTATACCTCGATTATCCTCATCTGTAAACCCCAGGGAGTGGCCTGGGTGGCCTGGGAAATCTGTGATCGCGGGGGCTCCCTCGGGCCGGGGGAGTGAGGCTCTCTAGTTCATCCTACCCTTTCTTACAGAAGGGGAAACTGAGACCCAGGGAGGGGGGTGGGGCCCCGAGCACCCCAGATAGGCCTAGATGTCATGCCCTGTTGTGTCTGTCCCCGACCACACGAACCCTTAATTCCGTGGCTTCCTTCTTTTGGTTCGCCCAGACCACAATCCGGGGCTCTGCTGCTTACTACCTGTGAGACTTGGAGTAAGTTTGGGCCTTCATTGTCATGCTCAGAAAGACGGGCTTGGACCAGATAACCCGGAGGCACCACTTTCAGGCCAACGACCCTACATTTTTCTCATTTTGGGGTCTTAGTGTAAAAACAAAACAGAACAAAACAAAACGAGGAGATGTACTGGATTTCCCAGGGAGATCTCTTCCACTATGAAATCCTACATCTTTGGGCATATACTTCCTGTGAGCTGATTTAGATCTGCAGGGAATCTGACCAAATTAAATCTGGTCAGGTAAAGAATTTGTTGTTTACTTCTTTCTTGGTTTTTGAGAATTTAGTTAGTGTCATGGCGCTGTTTTAGGATGGGTGGAATGGAGTGGCAATATGATGGTTACAGTTATTTGAGACCTGGTGTCTCTTGGAGGTTGTGGGAAGGATTTTCTAGACAGATGAAAACTCAATTATCATTTCTGTGATTGGGCCTGTGAGAGAAAAGGGAAGATGATTTCTAATTTACTAAGAAGTCTCCTACACTCATAGATTTTGAATTGGAAGAGACTTTTAGAGGACATCTAGTACAACTCCATTATACTCATAAAGAAACTGATCTCCTGAGTGGTGAAGTGACTTGCCTGATGTCACACAGGAGCTTCAAAGTCTTTGACTTTGACTTCAAACTCAGTTCAATTTTCCCTGTGCCATGCTGCCTCCAGACTTGCATAATAGTCAGGCTGCACCTCCTCAGACACACAGCTTATTGCTAGTTTTCCTGTATGTGGTGAGGAAGGTTGGTTTGGAAGTAAATTCTGTATGCTGTGTAGTCTTTATTTCATAAATTTGCTTTCATATCCTTCTCTTAAATTCTGCTGCCAGCCTCAAGTCTAAGCCCTTTTTATATCTTCCTTTGGGCTAATGCAATAGCCTCCTAATTGACTTCTGACTCTCCCATCCTCATTTTGTTCAGCATCTTACTCTAGGTTTATCTTCTTGAAAGGCAGTTTTGATCTTATTCCTTCAAAAGTGGAACTTAAGTCTGTCTTTCCAGTCTTGTATTGTGCCACTTTTGTGAGCTCATATATAGAACTGGACATCCAGTCCAACTCTCTCATTTTAAAACTAATGAAGCCAAGGCACCGAAGGCTTGCTTTGTGTCTTGCCCAGGGTCATACAGTGCAGGTGGAGTTTAGGACCAGATTTCCCTGATTCCAGGTCTAGGGCCCTAACCACTAAACTGCCACATTTATGTGGAATGTACATTCTTCCTTCTCTGGACTAGACACGTCACTGTTCTAGACATATACCTTGCTTTCCCTCCCGTGTTGCCTCATTCTCTGCCTTGTCTTTGCTGGTTGCTGGGTGTAGTGAAAAGAAGACTAGAGTCAGAGAATATGTATTTGAATCCTGAGCAGAATATTGATTACCTTTGTGACCTTGGTGCCCTCTGTCTCCTAAGGTCATGCCAGTTCTAAGTTCTGTTATATTAAGACCTCCCAAACTGGTAAGATCAAAGCTCAGATGCCACCTCTTTTAGCAGAAAGTGATCCATTCTCCATATTCTCTTGTTACTTTGTTACCTCATTTGTGCTTTTTACATTCTAATTTGTATTATGATTGTTTGTATCTCTCCTACTAGATTGTAAGCTCTTTGAAGACAGAGATCATTTAATTTGTCTTTGTAGCTCCCCAGTGCAGAGTACTGAGCTTACTACATAGTAGGTACAAAATGAATGAGAGGTATCCTCTGTGGTGCTGTGGAAAGAATGCTGGGTTTTCAGTGAGAGGACCTGGGTTCAAATGTTACTTCTGCCCTGTACTTCTGGTGGACTTCCTTATCTGTCAAAATAGAAGTTGGACTTAGATGGCCTGTTAGAACCCTTCTAGTGCTCAGTCTATGAACCCATGAAATGCTGAATGCTTATACTTTCAAAGAGTGTCTTAATATTCATTGGAATCATGTCACCCCCATTTGGGTCAATGTTAGGTTATAGTACTGACTATCTTACATTGTCTTTTATCACACATGTACAAAGTGCCTGCTGTAGCTCCGAATACCTCTTTAGTTAGTACCCATTGACCCAACTTTGAGAGTTATTTCCCATTTAATTTTTTCAAACAGGAGTAAATTTAAGTGTCGGACAGAATCCATTTATTAAAGATGTTGCTTAAGTTGATTTAATAGATAGTAATATTTTAGGATTTGTGTTCCTTAAACTAACAGAGATCCTTAAATCTCAGTGTATAAGTAGTCCCTAAGTGGACTTTGGCCATAGGTAAAAATTTTTGCTGTACAGTAAAGTATTAAAAAGTTCCTAGAAATGTGGATATAATGAGTAATGATTGTGCTATTAAAATTGGGTAAAAAATTGTGAAGTTGGGTATAATAGTAGTAGTTATGTATGCTATGAGTCAGCAAACCTAGCCCTAATTTTGCAACTAATTGTCTGATGTTCACCTTTGAAGACAAGGCCCTTTCACCTCTCTGGGCCTTATTACTGTCTTGATGTGTAAAAAGAGAGAGATGCACTTTAAAGCTGCTTCCAGTCGCTCTTCCTTCTCTCTCCCCAAATTCTATAAACTCATTCTAAATTGTTTATTAGATTAGACCTTTAAAGAGAGCAGAGAATAAGGCATACATTTTGGAGTTCCCAATTTTCTTTTAATGGATAATCAGTAATTTAATGGGGCCTCTTTTAGCAAAATTAAAAGACTGGTGATTAGACCCTGTAGAAGGATCAATTGAGGCCTATTAACTTCTGTTAAAAGGCCATCCTTGCATTTCTTTATTGGTTCATGATTAATTTTTACCAATCTAGAGCTGGTTTTTGAATGATGTATACCAAGTTTGCAAATGCTGATAAGACTAATCCTTTTTTTTCTTTTAACAGGTGGTTTTTCATAAAATGTCACCTAATGAGACCCTCTTTTTGGAAAGTACCAACAAAATTTACAAAGATGACATTTCCAATAGCTCCTTTGTGAATTTCCAGATATGGGATTTTCCTGGGCAAATGGACTTTTTTGACCCAACCTTTGACTATGAGATGATCTTCAGGGGAACAGGGGCATTAATATATGTCATTGATGCACAGGTAATTATAAATAATCAGATTTCATTTTTTTCAATTGTTTGTAAAAGTACAGGAGGCAAGGGAAAAGATTCACTTTTTCTGACCTTTGTTTCTCAGACTTTGTTTATGCTGATTGTCAATAGATTAGTTATCAGCATTCTAAAACAGAATTGAGGAAGTAATATGAGGAACTTGCCAGTCTTTAGGTATGGAAGGGCGAGTGGTTGGGGACATTTGAAATCCTGTGAAGTTCTGAGGTCTTGGTTGTGTTTCCTTTTTTATTGGCTAATGTCAGATATCTCAGTACCTTTAAGTAACAGTGATGAAGTAGACTCTTAGACTAAATAACTTTATCTGTATCCTGTAATAGGAGTATGTTTTCTTGTTTGCCTGAATTAAGAAACTATATAAGAATGAGTTTTAAATAATATGAGCTGTTATGGAAAAGTGTGGGTTCTATCTCATTCTCTGTGTGTGTTGTGTTCACAGTCAATGTCACCTTTAAACTTGTTAGAAAATGTATGGACAGAAAGTATTAATATATGTAGTATTAAATGGAAGGGATATATTTTTATTTTTAAAGAATTTGTGTAGTTATCAAAGTTACAGATACTTTGGGATATGTGACCATATTGTCTTTACAGAAAGGAAGGGGATTTTGAATCAAGGAGATGTGATAGATTTTGGTTGTTGAGTTCTGTGTTTCTGTTTTATAGGATGACTACATGGAGGCTCTAACAAGACTTCATATCACTGTTTCTAAAGCCTACAAAGTTAATCCAGAGATGAACTTTGAGGTTTTTATTCATAAAGTTGATGGCTTATCTGATGATCACAAAATAGAAACTCAGAGGGACATTCATCAGCGGGCCAATGATGACCTTGCGGATGCTGGGCTAGAAAAACTCCATCTTAGGTAATTGTGTGTTCTTTCTTTAAGGACCTGGGAAAAATGCCACTAATTGTGTCAGTGCACATGCTATGGTTTTTTTTGTTGTTGTTCCTCCCCCAGAGCCATTTTTTTGTTAATCTAGCTCTTTGCCCTCTCTCAACCTTTATTAAGCATGATTGTGGGGAGTGTTTTATGATTTGAGTCATAGTAAAATGACCTACATGTTTTCCTGGCTATCAAAGTCACCTTAAGTCTTTTCACTAAAAGTTTTCAAGTAATTTTAAGTCCATATTTAAAAAAAAAAATCTGATTTGAGACTTCCTTGTCTTGGTCTAATAAAATCTTCCTGAATTTAGTGCAAGGAGTTTCCTTCTTGGTATTTGGCTGTTTTATTGGGTGATTAATTGCAGAACATTCTGCATCTAGACCTCATTCAGAGTATTTATTTGCCTGACAGTCAGTGTCTGTTCTCAGCCTCAGGAGAGAGGGTTGAACTAAGTAGGACTGTGATTGGCAGAGAGGATTTGAAAGGATATGGCAAGCCAGGCCTTCGAGGTCTGCTGGGCTCCAGAGAATCTTGGTTCTTTTCTGAGGTGGGTGATGATTTATGAGCATTGGGGGTTTTAGTCTGGTTTAGTCCTACTACTGTAAACAGTTTGCAACTGAAAGAACAGCAGCTGTTGGTTTATGATTGTTATTTAAGAGTATCTGTGAGGTCTGAGCATGACTCTCAATTTACGTGTTTTTTATACTGTGTTTTTGGAGAACATTTTCCCCCAAATTTCAACTGTCTTCATGTTGCAGGTGGAATTCGTTATCTCACTATTTATTTTGCTGTTAATATTTTTTTATTTTAACAATTTGCCGAAAAGCACGTCTTAGTAAGCATCTTAATTAAAGGGAAGAAAAGTTCACTGCAATGTTGTCCCTACATCTTGCATTCTCCTCATGAAGAAGGATAAGACAAGCTATCATTACATTTATTATTTAACAGATGTCACTGATGTCTTCTCTGGATTGAGCTTGCTCTTGGTTTCCATCTGTGACCTCTGATCAGTTTTGTAATTGAGAAACCGAGCCTTTTGGATCAGATTCCAAAGACTTAGATCCATGCTCATGCACCTGCAATCCCCAATACCTCCCTGGGCACAACTTCAAATGTACATGGTGTGATGGTAATGTAATGAGACTGATATCTATAACAGACGTGTGAGAATGAGTCTCATTGGTTTATAATCATGCCTTGTACATTGGACAGTGGGGATGACAAAATCGAGTCTTCTGCTCAAGATTTAAAGATGCCAGTAAGTTGAAATTAAGTATTTTGATATTTAAAATTTTACATGTTACTGTTACTAAGATACTGTGCAAAATGTTTTTCAGATTAATAAAACTGGGTTGTATTTTCCAGCTTTTATTTGACTAGTATCTATGACCATTCAATATTTGAAGCCTTTAGTAAGGTGGTGCAGAAACTCATTCCACAACTGCCAACCTTGGAAAACCTATTAAATATCTTTATATCCGTAAGTAAGCTATTTAACTCATTATTCTAGTTGTAAGAGCATTATCAGAATACATTTTACGTTATTAGAATACATTTTAGTATTGTCACAGTTTCACAATGGGTTCAGTTTGTCTTAAGTATTTTTTTTGGTCTTTCTCCTAAATAGCATTTGCTTCTATAATTATTGAAATGCTGAATAGAGCTTTTATATTTCTTTTAAGGGGGAACGGAAGGGAATAAGCATTTATGTAGTGTCTACAGCATGCCCGACCACTGCTAAGTGCTTAAAAAATACTATCTCATTGGATTGTCACAATAGCCCTGCCAGATAGGTGCTGTTACTATTCCCATTTTGCAGATTAGGAAACTGAGGTAAAGAGGTTAAGTGACTTGCTCAGGATATTAGATAGTTAGTAAGGTTCTGTGGCTGGTATTGAACTCAAGTCTTCCTGAACTCCAGGCATAACTATCAATCCACTGTGTCACCAGCTGCTGAAGTTAGAACATAAACTATCTGTAATTAGAAAATACCTTCAAGATGTCATAGAACTGTAGTAGCTTAAGGAAAAAAAGAGAGATTCTGAGTTCATGAGTCAAGCCTTGATTCTAATGGTTTGTTGGAAAGAGCACTGGGAAAGAGTGTGGGAGGCCTGAGTTAAGTGTTCTGCCTTTCCCTATCTGTGTAACCTTGGGCAAGAGGTTTCACCTCTCTGGTGCTGATTTCCACACCTATAAAATGAAATTTTAGGATGAAATGATTTTTTAAGGGCCTTTTATTGTATTTTTATAATTTCTTGCATATGTAAAAGATGATTTTCAAGCTAAAAACCTGGTCATTCTCCCCTTGAATTAAGTTAATTGCGTATTATGCCTTATTTCTATTTTGAGGAGTCAGTTCAGTCAATAAGAAAATGCTCAGATTAGTAGCTTAGCCATTTTATTGCCTGATGGTAATCTGGTGATTTTAAATTGGCCCCATGTGTGTTTGTTGCATGTGACTTATATCATTTGATATAGAAGCAAAGCTCTGATCTTTTCATATTTATAGGAAGTCAGTATTTGATTTTCTCATGGTCATTTTCACATGCAGATTCTGCAGGAGTTTGAGGCTATGACATTGAAAATTGGGGTTATTTTGAGCAATTCTGAACTTTTAAAAGCATAGAATGGCAGAAATATTGGAGAAAATTTTTTTTGTCATTGTCTCTGAGGCTTCTCTGGTGGTATAGTGGATAATCGAACACCAGGTCTAGAGTCTGCAGGACCTGAGCTCACATCTGGCCTCAGACTTTTTGCCTCAGTTTCCTAATCTGCAAAATGGGGATTACAGCAGCTCCTTCGAAAAGTTGTTATGAGGATCAACTAAGATACTAATTGTGAAGTGCTTGGCCCAGTTGTTAGTTCATACATAGTAAGGCCTTTGTGAATGTTAACTATTCTTCTAGGAAAATAGTACTTTTTCAGTGATAGATGACAAAGGAGGACAAAGAAAACTGCTGTGATTTCCTTATTCTGATCATCTAAAACAGTTTTATTTTTTCACTTCAGATGTTAAGAATGTCTCCTTACAAAGGACTAGTCATTTCAGAAGTGAATTTGGATATGATTAAGTGATTATTTTGATTATTTCCATAGATTTTGTACAAATTACGATATTTAAGGACTGAACACTTCCCTAATTTTTCTTTTTTAAAGAATTCAGGTATCGAAAAAGCTTTTCTCTTCGATGTTGTCAGCAAAATCTACATTGCAACAGACAGCTCCCCTGTGGATATGCAGTCCTATGAGCTGTGCTGTGACATGATTGATGTTGTAATTGATGTGTCTTGTATATATGGGTAAGTGACCTATTTTTGAGGCTCTCTTGCTCTGAGATGGGGAACTTAGAACCTTTTCTGAGCTAAACCTGGGCCTTCATTTCTTTGGTCTTCTACCAACCATTCCACAAGGCAAATTTGGTTTGGCCCATGTTATTGCAGCCCAGAGATTATATTTTTCTCATTTTTGAGATTCTGTGACTATCTCATGGAGAACAGCCTTGGGAGTTCTGTTCAGTGTTTTAAACTCTTTCTACATAGTCCATGTTCTACTTAGGAAAGGTGGTCAATCCATTTATTTTTTTAAACGTATGTGTGTGTGTTGGGGAGGAGGGGAGTGTTATTTGTAGTCATTATTCCCATTAGAATCTAAATCAAGCTGGTCTGGCATTAAAAAAGCTTGAAATTGTCTTAGTTCCCAATTTAACCATCAAGCATTGGGGAGGGAGGAGGTTCTGATCTTTGAAAGAATAAAGGAAAAGCAACCTGACAATTTTGGATAGCAGAGCTTTTATGTTTGGCAAGAAAACAGACTCACTCCTCCTAAGGTTAAAATAGCCAACTTCTTCATAGCTTGTCTGAATTTCTTGGATGCAGTTTTGAAGTGAAAGTTCATTTGCAAAGTAAAAACAGATCAACTGGTGTATAGACTAGCCAAAAGGGTGACTCTTTCAAACTTTTGGAGGGCTGATAGGCTTCCCAGAGACAAGTTACCTCTGCTCTGTTAAAGATTAAGATTAAGGGGCACAAGAAAAGTTTGCTGCTTACATAACAGCAAGAAGTGGTATTTCCATAGCAATCTAAACCTCCTTGTCTGATGGGCTCTCCATATCAGACCTGTGAGGCAAATGTGTTAGTGCTTGATTACTCCTGACACATATTTTACAAATATGGAAACTCAGGCCTACCATCTAGGTCTTTTTTATAGACCCCCACCCTCCAACTAGGAGGATGATCGATGTGAGCCCCTACTTTTGCTGACTCCAAGGACAGTGCTCGCTTCTTCTCATACCTTGATGATCTTTGTCTTTTCTTGGGCCTAAGAATTGGTTGACCTTCTCTTCCTCCTCCTACCTTTGCTCTCTTTCTGTCATTTCTTGTCTTTCCTCAGCCAGTCTGGCTCTCCTCCCTCTTTGTGGGTTCCTTGATCCTTCACTTTTGCTTTTCTCTCCTTCTTTTGTCTCTCTCTCCACTTGCTCTTTGAACACATGTATCCTTCTTCTGCATGATCTTGAGCTTACCTTGGTCTGTCTCTCCAGTTTTTTCCATATTCAGTTTGCTTTTGCCTCAGTTTGGTTCCAGTTCTTGGGAGTCATACTCACTCATTCCCTTCCTTGAGCCTGCTTTTTGTCTGCCCCATCACTTGACTTCCCTGTCACTTTGCTTATGTTTCTCTTGTTTTT
This sequence comes from Potorous gilbertii, assembly GCA_028658325.1. Classification (NCBI taxonomy): domain Eukaryota; kingdom Metazoa; phylum Chordata; class Mammalia; order Diprotodontia; family Potoroidae; genus Potorous; species Potorous gilbertii. The sequence goes on from CM053771.1 coordinate 64,674,736, forward strand.
ATTCCATCTTCTTAATATGAAATCTGTGTATGTGTGTGTGTATACATACACACACGTATCTACACCCATACACATATACACACATATATACATGCATACACATACACACATGTATATATGTGCGTATGTATATTCCTTATTTGTCTTGTTAGTGAATAAGATTTTTGTTCTAGCTTCTTAAATTAAAATTCGTCTCATTTTATGAAACTTCATCTGAAACAGTTGAAAATAGGATCATTTTAGAAGCCATCTTATTATGAGGAGTGGGATGGGGGTGTTTTTACTACTATTTATTATATTTATAAAATATTTTCTGATTAAAATCTATAGTGCTAGAAATTCAAAAAAGTTAATTTCCTTGTTTGAGAATGGAGGTTAGATGACAAAGCGGGTAAGAGACTCAAGCTGTGTTTGAGTGAGCTCAGAAGTAGTAGGTTTAAGTGACTAGTAAGTATGCTTTAGGCAGACTGAGTCAGGTCTGAGAGGAATGAGTAGAAGCGATGCTAAGGATGGAAACATCCAGTTGGATTAAAAGGAGGTGACCATACAGTCAGTGTAAGATGGCCCGAAATTCAGGAGAATAGTATCTTGGGGAGCCTGGCATGCCCAGGGATTGGGCAGGATTTAGTAGGCTGAGGTCAGCTACAAGGCAGAAGTATTGTGCCAGAGGAGATCACCAAGGGCTTTTATGTGGCATGAAGACTAGGAACCAGGTCTGGAAGGGACTGAAAGCCCCCACTAGACCCAGCAATAGACCAACTGAAATCTCTCTAGACCAGGAGCCAAACGGTTTGATCTAGTGTCAAAACCTGACAGGGTGACGTTTTAGGCCATGCCAGTGAAAATGATTCCTGGCAATCTGAGGCCTATGCTGGCATAAGAAATTAGCATTCAGAAAAGCTCTTCCCTTTTTGTATAATTCTGATGCTCTGAACCAAGAGATGAGCTTGCAAAGAGGGAAGTGTTAGCTAAGAAAGGAGCTGGAAATATTTTAGCCTGCAGAAGAAAACAGTTGAAGGAGAGGGAGGGGAAGAAGGTGGTGGAGCTGAAGCTAACTCTTTCCCCATCCTGAAGGACTCTCCTGTGGAGGGAGGGAGCATTGAGAGACATGTTTGTTTGTTGTAAGGGGCAAGTGCCAAATTGTTACAAGACTCTAGGAATATTCTAGAAGGTATTGTTATAGCTTTAGAGCGTAAAGGAGCCGACAGATCTTTGAGTCTAACCCTCTCATTTTGTAGGGGAGGAAGCAGGCTCATGGAGGTTAAGGACTTTCCAAGGCTGACATGGGTAGTATGTGAGGCAGTGATTCCAGTACCATCTCCTATGGCGCCTAGCTGCCTCTTAGTGGAATTGGTTGCTTTGGGAGGTATTTTGGTCTCCATTATTGGAGATAGCCAGCTGGAATTTGAAATCTAGAAGATCTGAGTTTGAATCCTCCTTCAGACACTTGGGCACATCACTTAAACTCCTTTGCCTCAGTTTCCTCATGTGTACATTTTGGATGATAGCACTTAGCTCCCAGGAGTGCCAGGAGGATCAGAGGAGATAATCTTTTTAAAGTGCTTTGCAAACCTTAAAGTACCATATGACTGTTAGTATTATTGTAATCTTTATATATTATTGTATTTGGAGATCTTCAAGTGGACCATGTGCTGGAGGACTAGTTGTGCTGAATGACCTCTGTGGTCCCTTCCTGTTCAGTCTTTATGATGCTACGTATCTGGGAAAGCTCAGACATAGGTACTTTGAGATTTCAGTGAATCAGAGGTGCCTTCTAGTAAAGGATTTTAAGAATTTTAATTTGTTGCTTTGTGGTTTATCCAGGTCCCCTAGAGCCACTAGTAGCAAACTTAGAGAAAACTTCAGACCTCATTTGGGAGACAGCAGGGAAAGTGAAGCTGAGACCTTTGCACAAGGGCTTGAGAATGAAAGGAATGCTGGGTGGAAGCAGGGGTGGTGTGAAAAGCAGACAGGGCAGATCTTTCAGGCCTGTAGGAGTGATGAAAATGGGAGGATGAGAGGCTGCCTAGGACTGAGATGTATCTCCTGGTTGGAACTTTGGCAACAAACCCCATGTGGTATCACATAGGAAGAGAAAAAAATAAAACCAACAGGGCCACAGAATCATCAAATTAATTTGCTCCCTATGTGTGTTTGGCTCGTTTGTATTTTTCTTGATATTGCTCATAGGTGCCTAATTTTAACAAATAACCAACATTTCTGGTTTAATTAAGGCAAAAAATAATCAGTAGATTAGATGAGACATTTGATTTTGACAAGAAAAGTAATTTTTAATCCCTATAAAGGTTGTTGTGTATTGGTCAGAATATTTCAGCATTTCATGAACCAGATTCAGATACTACCTCTTCTTTAAATTTTTTTTTGTACTTAGTCCCCTACCATGACTCAGTGTTTCCCCAAGTAATTTGTCCATTGAATGCTTTTGGGCTTGAAATATATTGAAAGGATCTGTCAATACTGATCTGCCAGTCCTGAGGATATGGAATATGCTCAGAATAAATAAATAGGGGTACATCAGTAAAACTGGGGACTAAAACAGAATCAAACCATTTCCTACAGTAAATGCCATATAATTTCATATTTTGTAGCTTAGAAAGGAAAATATTGAGGGCCATTGTTTTGGGGAAGGGCTGAAGTGTGTTTAGGTTAAAATACTTTGAGATATTTTTCCCCTCATTTCTTTTCTCCAGAGATCAGGATAAGTTATTGTGAAAGCAGGGGTTGAAGTCTCTTCAAGCACTTTGTAGCTTTACTTTTCTGATGCTTATGAACCATCACAGGATTCAACATTCCCTAAACCCTGTATTTCAGAAACACTTGAAGTGTCTCTACCACATTTTTACTTATCTGAGTCTGTGAAGTACTTGCTAGGATTCTCTTTATTCCCATTTTTTTCCTTCACTTTCCATCAGCATTTTAATCCAAGTTCAAATAAACTGTCGATGTTCAGTTGTTTCAGTCATGCTGAACTCTTTGTGACCACTTTTGAGATTTTATTGGCAAAGACATTGGAATGGTTTGTCATTTTCTTCTCCAGCTCATTTTATAGATGAGAAAACTGAGGCAAACAGGGTGAAGTGACTTGCCCAGGGTCACACAGATTTTAAGTTTCTGAGACCAGATTTGAACTTAGGAAATCTCTTTTAGTCTTCCTGACTCCAGGCCAAGGGCACTGTGTGCATTATGGCCCACCTAGTTGCCCCTGAAAACAATACAAATGATTTGTATTAGGAAGTTAAACCTGAAATTTGTCAGTTTTGCACATGAGTCTCTGGAATATTGCGACCAGAGCCTTTTCATTTTCATTGTTTATACAAGAGGATGACAGTAGGAGAAAATATCCTAGCCCAGTTGCTGTATCCTTTTGCCCTTATGGCATTTTGCTTTCTCTTTGCATCTTTGTAGTTTTAGCATCTAAGAGGTGATTTCTGTCTATTGAATGGTAGGGTATGTTGTTAGAAAATGGTGATGCCTCTGTTATGGTCACACAGTCTGATCAGTAAAGCTTTTGCTTGAGATTAATGTAAATATGTGTTTCTTCCTTTAAAAAAATCTCTTTCTGTTAAGCTGGCTAAACATAAACAACAAGTACCACACTTAAAAGATGATGTTTACTGGTAATCCTTTTAAAGAAAGAAACTCCTCGGTACAAATCAGTACAATTCTTACTAAACTTCAGTTGTTCTCAAATAGAACTTAATTTCATTTGGTACATGGTTTCAGGACTTCCAGTGAGGCTAGGATCAGAAACTCTTGTAACTTTTCAGGACTTTTGTCTGTGGTCCTTCATCCGATGTGATCACTTTTCTAAATGCCTTCATTCAGAGCCTGTTGATAAAATCATGGAATATAATGCTCAACTCACTTTTCTTCTGTTCCATACATAGAAGCTAGAACGTAAAATAGATTATTGTTAATTTCCCTCTCTCCACTTTACACTTTAAGAAAAATGAAATTTTCCTTTTCCCCTGTTGGTAGCTGGATATGGGGCAGCTAAGTGGTACAGTGAGTTCCAGACCTAGAGTAGGGAAGGCCCAAGTTGAGATCCAGCCACAGACACTTATTAGCTGTATAAGCCTGGGGAAGGCTCTTAATCCTCTTTGCCTCAGTTTCTTCATCCATAAAATAAACTGGAGGAGGAAATGGCAAACCACTCCAATGTCTTTGCCAAGAAAACCCCAAATGGGGTCATGAAGAATTGGACATGACTGAAAAAACAACAAAAATGACTCAAGAACAACATCTGGTTATAGTTTGGAAGTTGCATATGGCATTCTTTAGCGACAGGTTGGAAAGTTCCAACTTTTATGTATGTCTTCAGCCACTGAAAGTTTTAGAAATTATTTGCAGATCCTGTATCACCTACCAGAGAATAATTTTAAATGACACATTTTAAGTGAGGCACTTTTTAAAACATTTAATTAATGTTCTTCATCTTGTATTTGGGATACTCTAATATGGTATGAGGGAAAAAAAAAAAGCCTGTATTTACCCTCGAACACAGAATTTCTCTCAAGGGAGTATGTTTTCTCACAGGGTCTCAGATCCCAGCACTGACCTGAAAGAAATGGGAAGGAGAGGGTAAGCATTTGAGCCAAATGTATAGGAATAGATTTCGAGGCATTATAGGAACATGAACCTATTTGATGAGATGCTTCACAGGCCACAAACATTGTTGCCATCCTCCACAAATCATTGTGTAGCCTGGAAATCATGAGATTTGTGTAGTCTTTTGTGATCATACCTTTGTGGACCTCACACTAGATTAAAACCTTTTCTATGTCTATGTCTACTAAAATCAAAACACTAACTGGCTTTATGCAACTAGTTCTGAGACGGGGAAACTTGACATTGGCAAAATGCTTTGGGAAATGAGGTACCATGTCCAGTAAAATCAATATTTCTCCTTATTTAAAGCCATTAAGGGCATTGGGATGAAGCACTTGTCATATTGTATATTTCTGTGCAGTATAATGATGATTTGTAGTCTAACTGTTTTACAGGTGAAAGTTGGGTATTTGGAAATCCAGTTGGGAACATGTGACAAAAAGTTCTTTCTTTTAAATAGGTTAAAGGAAGATGGCAGTGGAAGTGCATATGATAAAGAATCTATGGCAATTATCAAACTAAATAACACAACTGTCCTTTATTTAAAGGAAGTGACAAAATTTTTGGCACTGGTCTGCATTCTTAGGGAAGAAAGCTTTGAACGTAAAGGTAATGGTGACTTTTAAAAGCTATGTTTATGTAAAGTCCTTTGTTTTACTTTATTTTCCTTTGACTTCTACAGAAAATAAAAATGGAATATTATGGACTTATTTTGAAAAATGAATAATCCTTAAACGAATAAACAAATGAATAACAAAATTATCAAACTATGTGCAAAACATTGTGCTAAATACTAGGGATACAAATACAGAAGGGAAGATGTCTGTTCCCCTAAGGAAGAGTTCTGTTTTAATGGAGGAAGCAACACATAATCAGGATTGGTGGCCACAGAGGGTCACTTTGGTTTGGAAAGGTATAGGAATGGTGAAGGGAGCCATAAATGAGTAAATTGACACATTATTTTCAGAAACAGTGACTGAGTTGATTTGAATTGATTATGGTTTCTGGACTAGAAGGGGGAAGTGTTGGGGTAGGGATAGGAGTGAGAGTGGAGCCATATGTGTGTGTTTATACTGCAGGCAGTGGGAGACCTGGGAGTGATTTAACTTTGGATTTCATTATATCTCCTCCCATCCCTCCAACTAAATTTACTTTAAAAATTATTTTAATTAAATTAATTGATAAAGTGAGTCTGTGTTCAACACATAGCCTAGGTTGGGGTGAGGGAAGGATAGGAAGTGACTCAACGAAAATAAGTGCCAAATGTCAGGACTGTAAAAAACTATATTAAATGCTTAGCATCAGTCCATGGAATAGATGATGAACCAAATGCAAGTAGTTGAAGTTGCCTGCCCTGTTCTCTTCTGAAGGAGTTACAATAATTGCCCTCTAAACGATAAAGTCAAAACCTCAGAATTGATTGGAGCCTTAGGAGACAATCCAGCTCCATCCTGGATTCTTTTCTCTACCATATCTGATAATTATCTAGTCTCTGCTTTGATATAATAGTGAGAGGCAGTTCACTTAATAAGTGAACAAAGAAGTCTGTTTCATTAGTGAATACTTCCTGCCTGAGCCAGACTCACTTCTATAATTTCTATTCATTGGTCCTAGTTCTGCTGTCCTCTATAGAACAGCCCTTCAAGTACCCCAGACTTCTATTTTTTTAGTAGCTTAAATGGTCCCTAGTTCTTGGTTCTACATTTTCCATGACTTCTTGTTCCCTTATGATCCTGGTTACTTTCTTCTCTGGACAGGTTCTCATTTGTCAATATCCCTCTGTGCTCAACCCTCTCAATTCATTGCAGAAGTGGGGGACTATGGGTGTGGAATTGTACATATACTATAAGACAGAGTTATGTGTTGGTTAGTTTTACTGAATTTTTTTTCCTTTTATCTCTGTTACAAAGGATGCCTAGATGGGTTGGGGTTGGAGGAGGGATACAGTAAGAAATGATTGTGATGTAAAAACAAAAGGTATCAATAAAAAAAAGATCAAATTAAAAAGTAATGTACTCAAAACTGAACACAGTATTCTGGCTATGATTTGACCTGCATATGTAATACAGTTGGGCTATTACCCTCCTTGCTTTAGGTACTGTTAGCTTTTTTGGCAATAACTGTTAAATAATACTGAGCTTGTGGTCAAACTATGAATCAGTCAAAAAACATTTGTCAGATGCTTACAATGTGTCAGGCACTCTGTTAGGTGCTGGGGATGCAGAGATGAAAATGAAGCAGTCTTGCTCTCAGGAGCTTACATTTGATTGAGGAGACACATACATAAATAATACATGCAAAATAGACACAGATTTCTTGGGAAGGACGCAAGTAGTTTGGGAGGTCTCATGTAGATGTTGCTTGAGCATTGTCTACTTGTTAGAGGTAGATGTGAGGTGGGAGCACATTCCAGGCAGGGAGGATAGATAACCCATGGGAAGGCATGGGAAGGCATAGAATTCTTTTTGGACCTGTTGCTAGCTGATGTCTTTTACCATCCTCTTCTGGGGCAGTTGGTTTCCTGTAGTTTTATATTTGTTTTTGTTAACTCTCTTCATCTCCCAGTAATTTTGAACCATCCACACAACCATTCATGATCTTCTTCAGCCATACTTGGTAACAACATTTTTTTTAATGAAAAAAGTGGTTTGCAAAACCAATCAGTAAATAATAATATTAACTGCTAACACATATGGTGCTTACTTATGTACCAGGCACTGTGTTAAGCACTTTACAACTATTATCTTATTTGATTCTCGCACAGTGCTATCTGCAGTTCTGTTCTGTTCATTTGGGAATGTGAATGTAGGCCCGGAGTTGTGATGTAGAATTTGGGAATCAAAGAGTAGATATCTTGTGGACTGTCATTACATTTGCCTCACCAATGATGAAAATGGGAGGAGTGGTATTGAGGGTGTTTGCTGTAAACTTAACAGAGGTGCCCCCTGTGGCTATAGGGATAGATTGGAGTCATGTGGGATAACTGTCCATAGCACATTAAGATTTAGAAATCTTTTTCCTCATGAGATCTTGGGGAGGTTGGGAGTGCAAGATGTTGTTATTCCCATTTTATAGAGGGGTCCAGAGAGGAGAAGTGATTTCGTAGAATCTGAACTGGGGCAACAGAGACCTCTAATCTAGTCTGCAATTGCACAAAAATCTCCTCTACGGTATATCAGCAAGAAGTCATCTAGCCTTTACTTGAAGATCTAGTGCTGGAGAACCTGCTCTCTCCTAAGTTAGCCTGGTCCACTCTGGGTTAGCTTTTATGGTTAGAAAGTTTTTCCTTATTCCCAGTCTAAATTTTCCTCTTTGCAGCTTTAAAGTATTTTTCCTTGTTCCGCCCTCTGGGTCCAAGAAGGAGTCTGATCCCTCTTCCCAGTGACAGATAGGCCTTTAAATACTTGCAGGCAGCCGTCATGGCCCTCTTATTTCTTCTCAAGTTCCACATCCCCAGCCCCACGATCACTATGACTTGGTAATGGAAGGACTTGGAAAATTGCTGTGCCCACAGAAATTCATTATATTTCAGCCAGTCTGGTGATTGACTTCTTTATTTTAGCCTGACTGTTCTTCATGTGTCTAGCACAGCTGATTTCCAGGCCCATATTTTGCCTGAATCAAATAATTAAATAATAATAATGGTAAAAATTATTTTGCCAGAATTAAATCCCTCCAAGCATCGTCCAACTGGGGCCAGCGTTAACGTTCTTCTATAATTCTTGTGTCCAGATGACTGTTGGTGAATGATTTACGCGTAGTGTAGAGTCCAGCTCGTTATCACTGTGTCTCTTGGTTGACTGGAAGGGAAATCTTAGCAGCATGATTTACTTCTGAAATTCCTTCGTGCTAGATTGGAAGAAGCTGATTAGTCTGTAGAGCTCAAGGTGCATGTGTATGATATGTAATCATGGCATTCGGCTGTCACATTTGGGTTAGACTTTTGGGTGGTTTACTTGTTCACGACTTCTGAGAAAATTAAGCTGTTCAAAGACAGTGTTTTGCTTTGAATTAGAATTTTTTTGATACCTTTTTTTCTCTTTAATCTTTGATCCATACTTGGTAACACAACATTTTTTAAATCACAACTAGTAAGTGTCTGAGACCAGATTTGAACCACCCATAGTTCTCCCAGCTCTTCAAAGAAGGGAGGGAGGTGCATTTTCTTCTCTCTTTTCCAGCCCCAGGCATGCAGGGTGGTTTTTTTGTGGGTTTGTTTTTTGCCTTTTTTTTATCTTTCTGTTTAGATTGTTGTAGTCATTGTGTATATTGTTTTTCCTGAGTCTCCTTACTTCACTTTCTGTCAGTTCATCAGTAATTTTTATTGGAAAAATATAGTGACATTTTCAATGTTCTCCAGTGCTGTTGAGCATTAGGCTTAGCTATCAGGTATAGAAAAGGATTTTCTAGTTGTTTGGTGTTTGATAAGAATAACTCCCTTTTCTAAAAATGGGCAAACAGCAGAATTCATGTTTTGTTGAACCTGTGATTTGCCTGAGGGAGTGACAGCTAGCAGAGTAGTGGTCACTATGTGACTGAGAAGCTGACTGTCTTCTGTGAGTCTGGTGTACTTTATCTTACTCTGTTTTTAAAATAGTGACCCCTGGCACATTTTTGAAATAGACAAAAGTACCTTTGGGAATTTTTCTTTTGGGTATGTATATGCTTTTATTCATCTTGCTTTTTTCGCCTCCTTCCACATAGAAGTTTTAGCAGACACTTTCACAATTGGCATTTAGAAGAAATCTTCTCTTTTCTTTTTGCAGGTTTAATAGACTACAACTTCCACTGTTTCCGCAAAGCTATTCATGAAGTTTTTGAGGTGGGTGTGACCTCTCACAGAGCCTGCAGCCATCAAACCAACCCCTGTGCCATGAAAGCAGTGACTCACAATGGCGCTCCAAGAAGTGCCGTCTAGTGGGAACATGGGTTAAGGAGCTCTTCCCTTGCCCTTTCTCCAACCTTGAGTCAGATGCCGTATGCGTCAGGACCGGCAACAGCTGGGGTTCGTGGGAATCTGGTACCAGTTCCAGTGGATAGAGGGGTTTATTTTCTGATTTGGATAAAAGCCTCTTCAACTGGTGTTGCACAACTGAAGCTACTGTTTCTTAAAAAACAAAAACAAAAAAGCAGAAAGCAGAAAATGAGAAAAAAAAAAACCAAACATTTGAGGCCACTGAGGTTTAATATTGGAAACTCCAGGATCTTTTGAGTGTGTGTGTTCCCTCTTTTGAGTCCTCCTTTAGTAGTTCGAGTATATCAGACTTGGAGACAAAAGCAAGTTAAACTCCTCCTTTTAGTGGAGTTTCAGTGATTGCCAATTGAGTATAATGGAAAAGGCAGACTTATCCCAAGCTTCACCTAAGTTGTCATTTGATTAGTCTAAAATACCCTGCCTTGCTTGAGTGCTAACACTGCCTCTCCAATTCCAATTGTGGACACCACACACTGAAAACCAATCCACTAATGCACTTGCTCTCTAACTCAGAAGACGTACAGCATAGAAAGACATTTTAATATTCTTTCTTGAAGAAATGCAAGAAAATTCCAACCCTTGTCAACTGGAATGCAGGGCTCAGCTATAGCTACCCATCTCTCCAAAGTATTGAGGAAAAGCTTGAGACTGTAGAGAAATTTCGCACTTGAGTTTTGGGCACCAAAATGGCTTGTTTCTCTCTTCTGAAGATGACAGATGACCACGGTTTTCACTTTCATGATCAGGATTTAATGTAACCAAGATATTTTTAACTTGACTTCATGTTTCACTCTTCTGAGGAAGAATATTCATCATGTCATGGAAACATTTAACTCACCCTTCCTTAACCTTATTCTAGCTACCTTGAAAGGAGCAAAAAAAAAAATATATATATATATATATATGTATGTATGTATGTATATTTTTTTTCTCAGATAATGATGTCTGTATTTCCAGCTGCTGTTGTTTGCCAGACTGATCCAGAAGGCATCAATAGCTTGTAACATGCTGGATCCACTTCCGTCTGTTTGGGAATGGGAGAGACAGCACATGGTCCCAAGCCTGTGTTTGGTTTACATTCTTCATCTCCAGTATTCTGACACCAAGTGTCAAATGTGGTACTTTCCTTTACCCACGATATTAATTTTTGATCATTTTCTTGATGGTGGTTGAAATCTTTTCAGTTGATTGAAATTTGCATATTGTTTTTCTCCAGATGCCCAATAGTTACATGTTTAAAAGCCACTGGACCACTTGAGTACATAAGTGCCACTGTTATATTAAATCTGTATATTAAGTTCTGTAAGCCTAACAGTGAGACTTGGAGTGCTTTCCGCAGACGATTTTGATTGTTAAGTATTTACATGGACCATGGTGATATCCAAAAGAAAAAATGCTTTTATATTTATAGATTCTTTCACTGAACTATATCAAATGGGTATCAATAAATGTCTTTACTCCAAGACCTGGTTTTCTAATTGCATAAGATGGAAGAAATTGGGTTATCCGCTCACCGTGTTCTTTTTGTCCAAGAACACCGTGAGCCTCGTGACTCCTTGTGTCCTTTCCCAGTACCTCAGGCTAATAATGCTCTGGAGACTCTGCCCCCAGCCCTCCCGTAGGCGATTCCCTTGTATATTATTCCCCTGTGTGATAGGTTTTTGTGCTTGCTAGCTGGAGCCTCTGCCTGTTCAAACCAAGAAGTTTTCACCTAAACACACCCAAGACTAGAAGGCATTCTTCGTTTGGGAGTAATCCTGCTTGACACTTACTTGGCTTCTGTTCCATTTTGTACCAGCTTCTTTTCATTCATAGGTGGCCGATCACCTGGATTTTTGTTGGCAGATGTCGATAGTCATTCGGCCTTGACCTTCATCCATACCTTTTCAAGATACGCATGCCTGTGAGGAAGGAAAGCAGCGTGAAAATGAGCACCATTAGCCTTTGTTCTTTTTCTCTTAAAATGTCTTTTTCATAGCTACCTCCCCAACCTGATTTCTCTGGTACCAACTCAGAAGTCTGCTTGTTTACCAGGGACTGCAGAAGCAGGCAGTTTCCGAAGATGTTCTGTCCTTCACATAAAGGAGAGCAGTCTAATCAGATTTGATGTTTAAGCATTTAGAGGAGGTGGAGGTGACCGGTTGCCAAGGATGTTGCATGGGGGATTCGTGTGTTGGGATTAGCTTTGAGGGCCTTGAAGGTCCTTTCTAGGTCTGTGGGGCCATGATTCTGTTTGCCTACACAGGTGAAGCAGGCAAATAGAGAGTTGGCTTTTTAGGCAGCTTGTAGTTTTAAAATGTAGCACTGGCTAGAGGGCTCCTAGGAATGTGAGATGTTAGAGCTGCAAGAGACCTTAAAGATCATTTGATCCAACCCATTTTATTTTACAGAAGGGGTAGTGGATCTCATATAGGGGAAGTGATTTCCCTCAAGGGTTAGCCACTAGTTAGTGGCAAATATGAAATCATCTAGTGGTAGAAATTTTCTGTACTTATTGCTGCTGTGAAGTATTTAAAATTTTTTAAATTTGTAGTGTAGGGTCTTAGAAATAAACTTTTTAGGGACATCGGGAAGGAATGGGGAAGGATTTTGGTTGAGGATTGAAAGATATACTTGATTGAGTGTCCTGAGAGATGCTGGGGAAGTATTAGGTCCAAGTGGCTAGTGAATATGTTTTAGATAAACTGAATAGGACTGAGAGAAATAGATGTAGGAGTGAGAAGGGTCAGAGTCATGGAATCTCCCAGTTGGTGTGAAGGTGGTGATTTGCAAGGCCATTGCACAGTCGTCTGAAGCCCAAGTGTAGCCTCTTTGGGAGCCAGATTTTTGAAATCCTTTCCTTTCTCTGAGAGCAGCGACTTGGGTAAGATCTAAAAGGGCTGGGTCACCTGCATAGTAGAAGTTTGGTCCAGCCCAGAGTCAGAAGAGAGAGGGGCAAAGGGTTTTTTGTCCATGGAGAGTAGCCTAAGAAGTCAGTTTTGGAAGGGTCTGAGAGTCTCACAGGACCTAGCAAAATGGTATCAACTCAAAATTTAGTCCTTGACTAAGCTGGAGAGCTTGGTCTGATAGCTAAACTCAACTGAGGTGAGAGAAGAAAGAAGACCAAAGCCAGCGAAGGCTAGCTGAAACCTAAGGTGGCATAAGAAAGCTCTTCCAAGCTTGAATCTCAGAGAAGGACTAGACATAGAGAAAGGGTTAAACCCATACTGTTGCCAAGAGTACTGAACAGGAGTGACAATGGGTGAATAAGGTGAGGGGACTTTCTGTGGTCAAGAACAGGGAAACAATTGGAGGGAGCAGAGCATTGGACTGTTCTCTAACACCCTGACGGGTGTTTATCTGAAAAACTGGCATAAGAGAACCCTGCTACCTCCCAGGGAGTTGGCCAGTAATTAATATAAATTCTTTTTTTTTCTCTACTAAGGTACTTTGGACAGATTACCTTACATCTGCCTTCTCTTTAAATTAAACCACAGCTCCAAAGGAGCAAATTGCCAGTAAGGGATGATGCTGTGGGTAATTGGGAGATATTTTCTTGTTATTTCAATTTGCTCTGCATTTGAGCAACAGTAACGAGTCTTGTTGATGCAGGGGAAGTGGTAGGGGTAACATTTTTGACTGTCGGTACAGTTCTTAACTTTCTTACAGTTTTCATTTACAGGCGTAGAACCAATGGAACAGACCAGGGAACAGCAGCTTAATTAGCCATCGTGAGTCTAAGCAGTGCTCACTTGTGTCACTGGCAGGCATAGGACAGAAGGGTCTCAGGAGAAGGAAAAGGGAAGTCTCAGGAAAAGAAAAGAGAAGACATGTTTACCTGCCTCTGGACTGGGATTAAGGTATGCATCCAAAAGTGTTCTGGCCACTTGTTGATGTCCCCTCAGTAAGGATGGAGCTAGGTGCACCAAGGTCCTCCAGCTGTGCCTTCATTCTCAGCTTTCACTACCTTTTTACCACCCGACTCATATAGACATGGTATTGTGGATGAGAATAGCGTGAATATCAACAGTGATCTATCGTGTTGGACTTGCAGTCACGAAGACCTGAATTCACACCTCACCTCAGACACAGGAGGCTGCTGTTTTGACCCTGGGCAAGATAATTTAATTTTTTTGAGCTTTTTTTTCCTCTGTAAGTGAGGGAGTTTGTACTCCATTTCTAGTGTTAAGGATCAATAATAGTAATTGTCCTTTATGTGGTTCTTCAAGGTTCACAAAGAGGTTTATATATGTTATCTTGTTTGATCCTTGCAGATCATCCCCATCTTGTAGGTGATGTGCCCAAGGTCATGCAGGCAAGTACAGAGCAGAGTTAGACTTCCAACCCAGTTCCTTTGACTCCACTATGAGGCCACGACCCATTTTTTCTCTGCTTCTTGGATGGTAAAGGCAACCCAGACTGAAGTTGGAGGAACATACTGAGGTGGTCCTCTTGGCCTTGGCTTTAGCCTCAGTCTTTTCACCACTGTTAGTATGCAGGGAGATTGCCATAACTGCACAGGAGGATGCCTTCTAAAAATTAGTACACCAGGATCTGGAAATATGTTTTTATGCTAATTGGAGCTAGACAAGATCCTGAAGATCTTTGAATTTCACTCCTGCATTCTAAAAATGAGGAAACCAAAGTCTGGAGGTTGTGCCTGTACTAAATTTAGGTCAGCTGTAATCAGAAGATCCGTTTCACTTCTCTTGTAGGAGAGTGACTCAGGAATGCCCTGTCACGAGAAGCTGCCTCGAGGCACCCTGTCTGCCTTCATCCTGTCTGGAACTTAGGTCAGTAAGGCCTGCTTTTATTAGGGTGTGGAAGTTCTAATGAAGTTCTTCCCACTGTTTCTTGGTTTGGCAGATCTCATCCTGTGTCCCTCCGTGGAGCTCAAAGCTCCCTTTTGTCCAAAAAGAGTCTTGTTCTGTTACTTACTCATCAAGTAATAAGAGTTTCCTGGGTTCAGAGCACTCTGCTGGGTATTGATGAAGAGGCAGTATATTGGAGGAGAAAGAGCAGCCTTGGAGTCTGAAGAGTAGTGGAGTGAAAAGAGGACCTGATGAGTTTGAATCCTGGTGTCATGATCAGTTCTGTGATCTGAGGAGCTCACAGCTTTTCTGGACCTCAGTTTTCTCTTATATATAGTGAGGGGGTTAAATTATTTTGAAGGTCTAATCTAATCTAAGATTTACTCTAATTCAACAAATATTTGTTAAACACAATGTGCAAGGCATTATGTCAGGTACTGATAATCCAAACATAAAGTAGTAATAAATAACTAGCATTTGTAGAGTAACTCTAGCTAACGTTTATATGGCGGTTTATAAAATGCTTTGTAAATATCTCATTTTGTCCTCACAATAACCCTGGGAGGTAGGTGCTATGATTAATCCCCATTGTACAGATGAGGAAAATGAGGCAAACAGAGATTGTAACTGGTACAAGGTTATACAACCAGTAAATGTCTAAGGTTGGATTCAAACTCAGGTCTTCCTAACTTCACATAACAAGCTTATCTACCATGCCACTTAGCTACTTGAAAGAAAAGGACATAGTTTTCTCATCCTTAAAAGGGGTTTCAAATCCCTGGGAAGGAAATAACATGTATACCAGTGAGTAAGAGGGAGAGAGCTATTCAAAGGTGGAATCAGGAAAAGATTCCCAGAGGAGTTGACACCTCATTCTCCTTGGTCTTATTCCCAGTGGAGCTGGTCACAGGGTCACCTTCTCTGTCTCTTGCTCTCAAATCATCTGATCCAGGTGCTTACTGATGTCGCAAATCATTGGCTCTGTTTCCATCATGTTCTGTTGAAAAAAGTGAAAAATTCTGAGAACCTGATATAGAGAGTTTCTTCCAAGAGTGTTAGCACAATGCCTGGCGCATATAAATATCTATTGATTTAAATTTAGTGACTGAAAGGTCCTTGGGAATAGGGTTTGCTTTATTCCTTATATTTTATGTTGCCAGCACACAGTAGGTGCCTAATAAATATTTGCCAATTGGTTCCTCTAAGGGGGAGGATGACTTGTGCAAGTGCTTGGATTTCAAGATTGAGGAACATCCATAGTAGTATAGTTTGGCTTGAATTTAAAAGGAATTGAAAGAGTAACATGAGATAAAAATGGAAAGGTAGGCTGGAGACACATTATGGAGGACCTTAAACATTAGACTGAAAGGTTTGTTGTTCATGGTAGTCAATAAGGAGAAACTGAAGGCTTTTGAGCAGAAGTACAGCGCTTGTTCTAGTCAGACCTGGGTCTTAAGAAGATTATATTGGCGGCTATGTGCAGGATGGATTGGAGATGGAGAGGGACTGTTAGATTATTAATAGTAGTCCAGGTGAGAGGTGATGGAGGCTTGGTCTGAGATGATCATGTGAGTAGAGAGAAAGAAATGGGTATGAGAGATGTAGAGACAGAATTGACTATTTAGCAATTAGTTGAATATAGGGGATGAGAGATGGGCTGATAATAACATTTTGGACGTGCTGAGTTTGAAGTGCCCGTAGAACATTCACTGGACTCGGATGACTCTGGAGGAGAAAGTGAGACTGGTGACCTTGCACAACCCTCCCTCACTTCAGTTCACTTGCAAATAATGACATAATCTTTCTGATATCATGGTCATCTTCTAGAATGAAGGAGAAAAAACATTCAGGGACATCAGGTAGCTAATGTGAGTCTGGAGCTCAGGAAATAAATAAGGCCAGATATATTGATTTGGCAGTCATTTGCATAAAGGTGATGATTGAACTCATGAGACCTGATGAGATCACTGAGGTAGAGAACATAGAGTGATAAGAGAAGAGAACCTTGGGGGACACTTACGCTTAGGGAATGGGAGATGAATGATGAACCAACTTCTGGAAAGAACCTCCCATCTCCACAAACGGGAACAGGAGAGCAGTATTGTGGAAGCTGAAGGAAGAGCCTTTATATAGGGAGGAGGACGGGGGTGGGCATCAATGTTAAAAAATTGGAGAGATCAAGGGAATTGAGGATTGAGAAAAAAAGGCCTTTGGATTTTATGGTTAAAGGATTGTTGGCAATCTTGGAGAGAGCAATTATAGCCCAGTGGTGGGATCAGAAGCCTTATGCTAAGGACTTGAGAAGGCAGTGGGTGCCAAGAAAATAGAAGCAGCAAGAATAGACAGTTCTTTCAAGGAGCTTGGTAGTAGTGAAATGGAGGAGAGCTATGGGACAGTAGCTGAGATCCTCTGGTCCTGCTTGTCCAGAGGCACATGCCTAATCAAGTATCAGAACTGAAGGGGTGAACTAGGAACAGTGGATGGAAGTGGGAAAGACACAGGGTTAGGCTTGATGTCCAGGAAAACCCCCCAAACCAAACTTCCTAACAATAGGAGCTATCTAAAAGTGTCTTGGGGTGCCTCCAGAGGTGGTGGGTTCCTCCTCCTTGGAAGTGCATGTTATAATGGGAAGTCCTGTGGTGTGTAGGATGATCTAGGTGGCTACTGAGACTCTTTCTAACTGTCCTGGATCCTGTGACTTCCAGGCCATTGCTCCTCCTACTACACCATGCTTGAAGCCTCCTCTGATGTTCCCCCGATTGCATGGGATCTCTCCTTTCTCAGAGCTCTTAAAATAACTTGTATCTTGCATATGGCACTCAGACTATAGAATGTCAGAGTAATGGTTCTCAGTCTTTTTAAGTACCAGGCACCCTTAACATAAAAATTTCATGGTCCCCCTTAGGTGACAGAAATGATCTTATTAATCAGTTGATTGAGAAAATAGATGACAAAAAGCTACAGCAAATTCAGAAGCACTTCTAAATGAGTTTGTTTTTAATTAATCACAACATTGACATACATTTGAAAGGCAGTAATATGTACATGTGTGAAACTCTACAGAAGGTATGTTTGTTTATTGCTTATACTGAGTCATGCTGCATATTTTGTTGGAGCTAAATAAAGATCAAAATGACAATGTTTGTTGTGCACATGGATTTACAGATCCCCTTGGAATAAAGCTGTGGCCTCCCTGTTGGAGAACACCGTATTAGTTCAGTTGACATTCTACGTCCTTTCTTCGAAGGTCTCATTTCTCTACCCCTTGTAACCTGGCATCACTTCCTCGTTCATCTGAAACTATCTCCAGTGCTGTCTCCAGTTACCAGGGATTGCCACATCTGACTACCTATTTTCAGTTATACTTCTTTGCCTCTCTGCAGCCTTTGACACTGTTGACCACCCTCTCCCAGACACTTTCTCTTTTTTTTTTTTAAACTCATGACTGCTCTCTTAATTACCTGCCTACCACTCCTCAGTTTCCTTTGCTGGATCATTGTTCTTGTCCAACCCTTTATGCATTTTTTGTACATTGTTTTACACCAGAGTTTGGTCCTGAGCTCTTCACTCCCTTGGTGATCTCTTTGACTCCCAGGAATTCAACTGTTATTTCTATGCAGATGGCATTTCATTGAGCATGTCAGATGAGAGAGAGTATGAGAAGTTGAAGATGACACTGAGGTGCCTTTGACAGAAATAGGGGAGTTCAGAAGAAGGATTGGTTTTGGGCATGTTGAATTAGAAATATCTGTGGGACATCCAGTTTGAAAATGTTTAGTTACCTGCTTGTTATTGGGGATTAGAACTCAGGAATGGGACTTGGGTTGAGACTGTAGATCTGGGAGTCATCTTTGGAGAGATAACCAAAGCTAACCAAAAGAAACTAGTGGAAGAAGAGAAGCCTCTTTATTTTGCCTCCAGATCTGCATCACCAACTACTTACTGGGCATTTCAACTGATATATCCTACAGACACCTCCAAATCAAAGTGTTCAAAACAGAACTCATCCCTGCCCCTTCCCCTGAATCCTTCCTTTCTTTTTAACTTTCCCATTTTAGGGATAGAAGGGTACTCCTCTTCTTCTAGTTCTTTAGGTTTGCAACATAGAGTCACCCTCCACTCTTTCCTCTCACCACTAAATACAATTGGTTGCCAAGTCTTGTTTCTACCTTAGCAATATGTCTTACATCTGTCCACTTCTGTTCATTAACAAAGCCACCACCCTACTTCTGGGTCTCATCACTTCTGGCCTGGACTATTTCAGTTGTTTTTTCATTGATCTCAGTCTGTGTTCTATCCTCACTCCAATCCATATAGTTGCCAGAGCACTTGGCTGGACTCATCCTGATTTCAAGTCTGGCCTCAGACACTTACTAGCTGTGTCACCCTGGCCAAGTCACTTAAGCCTGTTTGCCTCAGTTTCCTCATCAGTAAAATGACCTGGAGAAGGAAATGGCGAACCACTCCAGTATCTTTGCCAAGACAACTCCAGATGGGATTACAAAGAGCTGGAAATGACTGAAAAAACGATTAAACAACAACAAAAAGCACAATTCTGACCATATGGCTTCCTTGCTCAAGAAGGTCCAGTGACTCCCTCTTGCTTCTTTCTAGGATATCTATTCCTGTTTGACTTTTAAAACCCCTTGCTATTTGGCTCTACTCTTTTCTCTTCAGACTGATCTCACATCGCTCCCTTCCCCATACTCTGTATTCCAGCCAAACTGAACTACTTGTTGCTGTCTCTTGTGTGTGATATTCCATCTCCTATCTCTGTGCTTACTATGTGTTACATCCTCTCCACTCCTTAGAATCCCTAGCTTCCTCCAGAGCTCAGCTTAAGTGCTGTGTCCTCCCAGTTACTGGTAACCTCTCCCTAGAAGTTGTTTTGCACTTAATTTTCTTTTAAGTTTTCTACTATGAATTTTGCAGACAATAGCAAATGTGAACATTTTGATATGCACAGAAAAGAATCTTGTATATGAAGCTGAACATCTGTTTCAGTTTTTTTAAGGTGTATTTAAAATTAACGACAGTAGTATCAAAATGGCTCTGCTTGTCGGTCTCCTTATGAACTTCACTCTCTTCTATAATTTTCAAATTCTTTCCTTTTTTTCCCATCACCATTCTCTGTTCTCCAGTAGATAACCCTCCCTTGTAAAAAATAAGTGTAATCAAGCAAAATAAATCAACATATTGACCACTGTATTTAATTTTCTATGTATATTTTGTTCCTATTCCAAGGACTGTAAGTTCCTTGAGAACGGGGACTGTTTTATATCTTGAAACCCCTGGAACAATGCCTGGTACATGGAACTTAATCAATGCTTTTTAAAAGATTACAAAAGTATTTTTTAAGGATTTACTGTGTGCCAAGCATGGAACTAAATAATGAGATACAAATATAAGCAAACAGACAGTTCTTGCCCTCAAGGGTCTTTTTATTTAAAAAAATTATTTTCAGCTCTCAATTGTCACCCTTTCCCCTCTCCTCCCTACAATGAAAAAGCATGAAAAACCTTCCTTTCTTTACAAATGTATATTCAAGCAAACCATATTCCTCCATATTATGTTCTCTCCCTCCCTCCCTCTCTGTCTCCTCTGAGTCCGTCAGCTCTTTATCTGGAGGAGGTGGCCAGTATGCTTCATCATGAGTTCTGGAATGATGTTGGTCAGTCTTTCAAAGCTGTAAAAATACTGTTTGAATAAAGGACAATAAAGTCCCGACCAGCTCTGAGGGCGTCTCTTGGCTCTGACTAAGGCCTCTTCTTAAGCTGAGACGTTCTTGGTTCTTCAGGTCATCCCAGCACTGACATCCTGTGGTCTTAGTAAGGTAAATTCTTTGTATATGACTATATTCTCTGTTGTTCCAGGTGCTTTAGCCTTGTCTGTCACTAGGTGGCAGCAATGTCACATTTAAATGCTGTGCTCTTAGGCTTTCTGCCTAGGGGTTACCAGA
>CM053771.1:64695588-64744029 GCA_028658325.1 Potorous gilbertii
TTATCCCTACTTAGACACTTACCTGACCTCCAGCAAGGCAAACACTTTGTGAACTATGAGGCTAAATGTAAGTTATTGTTAGTATTATTATTAAGGGACCACACAACGATTTTAGAATATGTAACACTGAAATGACAAAGCTGGAAAGGACTTTAGAACTATGAATATCAGACTTGGAAGGAACCTTTGAGATCACCTAGTTTAATCCCCTTCTTTTACAAAGGAGGAAACAAGCCTAGAGACAGAGGAGCACTCGCTCGCTTGATGCCTCAGCTGGGTCCCTTGTCTGCTGCATTTTTCTCTGCCCTCCACTGATTCTCTTTCCCCAAACTTGACATGTTGAAGGTGGACCTCTCATGTGTGCCCCGTATCTTGTGTCTCCCTCATAAAATCAAATAACTTGAGATATTCTCTTAAAACACACATACGTACATACATTTCATCATTTCAAAGAAGAATAGATCAATATTTCTACAGTTAAGAGTTTTCGTTACCAGCCCTGCTGTGAGATGTAATAATGCGTCTGATATTGGCTCGGAATGAGTGGGATGTTAATTCCCTGGTTTTGTGTCAGTTAAGGGCAAATTGGCCTTCCAGCTAGAGTCATGACTCATTATGTCATTATATGTGAGGGAGGCACTTACTGTACCTCCACTACTATGCAATTTAGAGCCAATAAAAATGGTGACAGCGTTTTTATCCACTTCATTAAGCTACTAATTTCTTGTAAAAAAATGTACATTAATCTTTTCAGAGCGCTGTGCAGAGTGGCATATTTTTAGTCTCTAACATTGATTAGGTCCCAGTTAGGAATAATTTTCACAGTACTCTTAAGAAATGTAAATAAAGTTACAATAATTTAATTTTTCAACCTGGTTATGACAGTATTGATCTCAAAATGAACATGTTGGCTGAATTGAATGTACTGCCCTGACGAAATACAGAGAGACACTTTACAGAGGCGACAGATTAAGAAGCTAGGCTTCACGCTCCCAGGCAGAGGGAGTGAGGTAAGCTCTTCACCCCTTCAGGAAGGGGAAGGCCTTGCATAGATTTTTTTGAAATGACACCTGACTTCTGCACCTAAATGTTTTTCAGATTTTAAGGGAACCTCTTCAATATGGTACCCTGAAAATTACACCCAGATTTAAGGTGCTTTTTAGGTTAGCATCTAATCAAAAGAATTTGGCTTAAGCCCCTATTCACTGAGGTCTCTCATAGGTCAAGGCAAATTTGAAGTAGTGAGTCATTAGGAAAAGGTGTTTAATAAAATAAAATAGTTCAATAACAAGGAAAATATCCCTCTACCTCCACCGTGAACAAGGGTACACTCTCTCCCAGATTCTCATGTCACCTGTGGAAGAGAGCACACATAACCTGAACAACTTTCACCTAGGTTTGTATACTAGGTGGTACACTTTTCTTCCACTAAAGCCTGCCATTTCCCTGAAGAGTAGCTGATATCTGCTAGGATGCTTTTGTTACTGAGTTGCTACTACTATCTGCTACTTCTCAGTTAAATTACTACTGGGCTGCTTCTATGCCGGACTGCTGCTGCTATCTGCATTCTTTGAATGAGTTGGATATATCAGCGCCCTTGATCCCATGGTCTGTGCATGACTATGACTGAATTATATAGCTTCTAGATAGCCACTTTCCCATAGGGAGTGTTTCTACCTTTTTGATGAGTCATATCTTTAGGGATATTTAAATTGTTTTGTGAGTCATCTTATAGACCCAGGGATATTTCAGCTCTTTTTTGAGTCAGACTCTCAGTCAAACTCAGCTAACATATTCAGAGTAGATCTATCTTTTTTGATGAGCTACTCTCAGTAGGAGATTCCCAAGACCTGCAGAATATTTGGATTGTGATAAATACTTTCCTCCCTCTCTTCTTTTTTCCTACCTTCCTTCCTTCCTTTTTTCCTTCCTTCTTTTTCTTTCTCTCTCTTTTCTCCCTTCCTTCCTTCCTTCCTTCCTTCCTTCCTTCCTTCCTTCCTTTATACTCCTGGCATCCAGAACCAGAGCCATGCAGTTTACCTTGGAACTTTACCTAACAATAGTAGAGGGGTACAGGTGGAACTGGTGACCTTTTTCCTTTATTCCTGGAACAACATACGTTTTACTGCCCTCCTTATTCAGAAACTTCACCCTCTTTAATAAATCCCAGCTTTTACATGTACTATATCTATGAGATCTTGCACAAGTCACTCTACCAGGGATATGGAACCTGTAGCCTCAAGGCCATCTATGACCCTCTAGATCCTCAAGTGTGGCCCTTTGACTGAACCTAAACTTCACAAAACAAATCCTCTTAATAAAAGAATTTGTTCTATAAAACTTAGACTCAGTCAAAAGGCTGAATCCAAGGACTTAGAAGGATACATATGGCCTTGATGTTACAAGTTCCTCACCCCTGCAACTTTTCTGAGCCTTAGTTTTTCTACTTTGTGCAATGAAGGAGTTGAACTAGTTGGTTTTTAAAAATCTTTCTACCCCCCAAATCCTGTGATCTTGTGACTCAGGCAGGAGGGACTCTTGCCAGACTCAGTCTCATCTTAATTTTTCTTCTTTTATGGTAAACGTTTCCTTTTCAACCCACTAACCAGAGATGCCAGGGTATAGCTCCTTCTGGATTATCTCTTTGCCCTTGTTATTTGCACAGGAATGTCACAGATGGGAAGGGGACAGTGCTCACAACTGAGCCTCAGGCTCAAACCTCTTCGAAGTTTCATCCTATTTTCACAGGCTCACTCCCAGATCCTAACCCAAACTCTCTCAGGGCTTCGCATTTCTCACCTAGCCGAGCTACTTTGGCACTTCATCATGCCTCAAGAGGCTCATTTTTGGCAAAACCTCATTCTCCTGCCAGATCCCACTGGCCTTAGGACCCCACCTCATTACCTAATCTGTCTGTCTGTTTGAAGGGTAGAGCCATGGACTTCAAAGGTTCTACTGAAGGAGGGAGCTCAGCTCAGAACATCTTATTTCTCCCCTGACTGCATTATGTGGGGCTTTTCTGACTTTTCCATCATGCTCCTGCAAAATTGAGTACCTTCCCTGCTTCCCATTCCCTGCACCTTTCAGCTTCCTTTTATGTGTTGCCTTCTCTCATTAGATTCTAAGTTCCTGGAGGGCAAGAACTATCTTTCTCTGTCTTAGCACAATGCCTAGAACACAGCAAGTACTTAATAAGTATTTATTGACTGATATTGCCTGGCACACAGAGGGCACTTAATAAATGCTTGTTGATGGCTTACTACTTGGTTCACCTCTGAGATCCTGAATCCTCAGCACTCCTGGCCTGATATGATAAAATAATGCCCATAGGGCCAAAGATGGTAATAGAAATGAATAGCCTCTCTTTGCATATGTGATCATTGTGAGCTTTGTTCCTTATTTTGCCTTTAATTTTATAGCATGATAGGCAAAATTTTTTTCGAGACCCATTATGTGAAAGTTGATATATTGGAAAGGGCATTGGTTTGGAGTTAGCAATGAGTACAAATCCAGGCTTTGCTCCATGCTGCCTGCATGACCTTGAACGAGTCACTATTCACTGGGACTCTGTTTTCTCATTTTTACAACAGGATGGTTGAGTTGGGATTGATGATTTCCAAAGTTTCTTCTAGCCCTAAGGCTATGACCTTCTGGTCCCAAGTTTTATTCCTTGCTAGCCGGGAGTAAAGGAAGAATTCAGGGGCTCCAGAAGCTAGGGAGGGATGGTGGGTAACCGCAATAGACAGGGGCCATCCCACACTGTTTGTGTGGTTGCGCCTTTGAAGAACTGAGAGATCCCTCTTGGAGCAGGATATTGGGTTTCATTGGGTGAAGACAGCCTACCCTCCCCTGAGGGAGGCCTTTCTTTGTACCTTTGGTTTTTCCTTAGTCTGACATTGAATCTCATGGACTTCTTGGGTGAAGTCTTCACAGAATAATGTTTTAAATGCATAAAATACAAAGGATTACAAGAGAGGCCAATTGTATTGAAACTTATCAATAAAAATGTATACTTTCACACATAAATATATGTACATATACATACACACATGTGCATATGTGTATATATGTGTAGATATGTATGTATGTGTATATGTGTGTGTACACACGTTCATAAATCCCAAATTGAGAATTTCTAATCTAGTGATCATCTGTGTTCCTTGTCTTGGAAGATGATTCTTCCAGAAAGTGCCTTCCCCACTGAGCCTCAGACTCTTTCTCTGAAAAATGGAGGGTGGAATGAATTGACTAAAGGTGACCATTTAGGTTTCTTCCAGTTCTAAATTTATAATCCAATGATCTTGTTACAGGAAGGTCTTTTAAGTCCTGATATTCTGAATTCTATTTTTTTTTTAGGAATTCTAGACATTTTCAGACATTCTAGATTAATTAACTTTCTATATTCTATTTTCTGAGAAAACTTCCAACTCTAATAGTTTATATTTTATGTATTAATTTCCTTCTAACTATGACGTTCTGTGTTTTATATGCTAAATTCTCACCCAACTTTAACATGGTATGTTCCATAGTCTTTCCTTTCTAGCTTAGACAGTCTATATTCTGAAATTTGTTAAAGCTCTGATGTTTTATATTCTATATCCCACGGTCCCTTCCAATTTTGACATTTATATTGTATGTCTAAAGGCTTCTTTTAGTCCTGACACTTTGTGTTCTAAGGCCTCTCTCAATTCTAACACTGAATGGTTTGACATTCAGTGTTCTAAGGGTCCTCCTAGCTATGACATTCTAGTTCTGTGTCCAAGGTCACTTCTAGCTGTGATGCTCCATGTTCTGTAGCTCTGGGAGGGCATGCGGGTGACGCCTGTGTGCCTTCTCCAGTGGCTGGCTCTGGAGCAAGGGCTGAGTACAAGAGCAGCCCTGCCATGCACAGTGGATCATTTATCTCTCTCTGTGAAGAGTGAGTGTTTTGAGGTCATGTAATTACTCCCTACAGAAAGCTCACTAGACTTAAGTATAGGGTTTGGGTATGTGAGCGCTGTCTGAATGGCAGGCACTGGGCTCATAGGGAGGTTAAGTTCTGTTTTCCTTCCAAACACCAATTCCCATGAGATTTGTTTAAATATCCAATCAGTTTCCCATTATGACAATGAGAAGGAACAGTTGGTTATGTCTTCATAATTAAGACTTTAAAAGAAGTCAATGACTCAGAATAAATTAGACTTTGCTGTATTGGTACCCTCTCATTCCCCTGCCTCCCTCTAAGCATCCTCCTCCATAGCTGCTTATGGGCACTGCCAGGACCTTCATCCCCACTTCTTCCACCTTGTTCAGAGGGAGAAGAGTCCTGTCCTGGGGCTGCCAACCTAGCCACCCTCCAGAGGGTCAGGTAACTCTGGAGTGAGTCAGTGCCGCCAGCTTCCTCTGCCAGATGGTGTTAGGAATATGGAAGCTCCTAACAATAGTGCAGGCCTGGATTACTGTGACTAATGGGAATATTGGAGGGAGGCAATGCACACTCACTTACCTTTGTGGAACAGGGTGTAAATGTTTAACACACAGTTATCAAGAGAGGCAGTTCTGGCCTGAGTAGGAGGCTGTTGCTGGATTTCAGACTGTAGTCAGCCAGTCACAGGCTGTGTCAAGGCAGCTCTGACCATGTACTAAGCAGCCTGCTGGATCCAGACCTCCCCAACTGGGAATCGTTTACTTCTTTGTGGAGAATGACGACTCCTTTCTCCTCCTTCTTCTATCTCCTGATTGCCAGGCTTTCCCTTACCTTTCAGCATCAGATACATCCAAAAAAAAATCCTTTCCTTTTACACTTCCTAAGGGAGTTTTCGCTTCTTTCTATTAAAATGGAATAATAAAATTCTCAGTTCCCATCCTAATGGGGTTAGTGGGAGGTGTTTAGCTTTTTATAGCCGCATGTCTGATCGAAGAGTCAGATGGTACCTTCTCAAAATTAAGGAAGAGGTCATCATTATAAGACTGAGGACAGAAGTCTTTTAAAAGCATTTCTGCTCTTAATTCAAAGAGGACATTTTGAAAGGATCAGTGAGCAGACCCTATAGGTTTTCCTCCATCTGAGCCAAAGCTCAGGCAAGTGGGGGATGAAACTTGGGGTCACATATTTCCCTAGGGGGTCCTGTGGCCAATCCAACTTGAGAGCAAATGCATCATGCTCAAAATGGGACTGCTGTTGTCTGAGTATTTCTTTTGGATTTTTTCCCCTCTGGGTCATGCAAATGTATTCTACAGTAGGCAAGAAGGGGATGTATAAATAAGCTCTCAGACAGTCATGTTCCTTAGAATAGCCATGGTAGAACTGGCCTAAAAGGACAGATAGACCACATGCTGATTCTCTTTCCTCCTGGTTCATTCTCCATTTAGTGATTTTCCAAAAGCATAGGTCTGACCATGTCACTTCCCCCTACCTCATCTCCACCTCCCCAATCAATATGGCTCGTTATCACCTCTAGAATCAAATATAAAACCTCTGTCATTCATAACCCTTCATAACCTAGCCTCTCTCTGCCCCCAATTCATTTCCATTCTTCTTACACCTTACCCCTTCCTTTCCGCCATCCTGCAACACTCTCTCTCTCTCTCCCTCTCTCCCTCCCTCCCTCTCTCTCTCTCTCTCTCTCTCTCTCTCTCTCTCTCTCCCTCTCTCTCTCTTTTCCAGGCCTCCCAGCTGTTTTGCAAACAAGACATTCCATCTCTCTAACTCCAGCCATTATTTTCCCTGATTATCCTCCATGCCTGAAATGTTCTTCATCCTCATCTCTACTTCTTGCTTTCCTTCAAGTCTCAGTTAAAATCCCACTTTTTCCAAGAGGTCTTTCCTGATTCCTCTTCATTCTCGTGTCTTCCCTCTCTGATTATCTCCAATTTATCCAATATCTATATCTATAGTATAGTTTGTTTGTATGTAGTTATTTACATGCTGTCTCCCTGGTCAGATTGGATGGAAGCTTTCTTAGGGCAGAGTCTGTCTTTGATCTTTCCTTGTATTCCTAGCACTAAGCATAGTTACTGGCATATGAAAGGTGTTGATTTCTGGCATAAGAAATGTTTGTTGGTAGACTAGATAGACAGTACGGCAGAATGGGAGACTAGAATCATACAGAATGTCAAAGCTGGAGCAGATTAAGAACATAGAATATTAGGACTAGAAAAGGGTCTTGGAAGTCCATATGTTGTAATGTCTTCTCTTGCTTCTCTACAGAAGAGAAAATCAAGCGTCGGAGAGGGAAATAACTTTCACACTCGGGAAAAAAAGAAAGGCTCAGGCTTAACCTCTTCTTGAAATAGCTTAAAAAATAGACATTTTTTACTCTGGTCTCGGACACCACAGCTCTCTGAATACAAATGAGGGGAGATTCTTCTTGGCCTCCATCAGACTAATGACTGTGTCCTGTCTTCCCTCTCCCCCTCACTTTATTCCTTCATCTATAACATCTGTAAGAGTGTGTAAGACTACTAAAACAGCAGTAGGCTTCCCGAAGGCCAGGGATTGATCCAGGGGTGGGACCCAATTGATCAATGAGATTTTGATGCTGTTCTCTCCCCTAGGGACGCTAAGTCTAGCCATGACTGCCCCTTCCAAGGTGATCAGCAATCGCTGATGGTTCTTTAGTCTCTGATCCTCCCTTGGAGGAGTGGTCTGAGGAGACAAGCAAAGTATCAGGTGGAACAGAGCTCATTCTGACCTTAGCTGGAGAGGCTCTTGGAGGCAGGCAATGAATTTTATGTCTAACAAGTTGTCTCCAAGTAGAAAAACCATGACTGTGTAGGATGGACCTGTGGTTGAGAAATGTCTGCAGCTGGTCCCAACCACTGTCTGGTTAAGTGCCAGGTCCAGGAACTTAGGGAGCAGCTGTATTTGACTGGTCATTCTATTAGCTGTCCTTCCTAAAGGTGCCTTCTAAAGGTGCCCCTCAAGGGCCACATTTAGGTTTGGAACTCACTAGACCTAATGAACCCTTTCTTTATGGCTAACTCAATCCTTAAAAAAAAATCACAATAAGATAAGCCCTAGGCCTGTTCCCCCAAACAATACATAGATGGACGCCATTATGTTTTTTATGGAAAATAGGTTGAATTAGGTCTGACTTGCAAATTCCTGGGCAATTGTCCTAGGCCCTCTTTTCCTTCTTTTGAGTGTGTAACTTCATCTCCCTTTCTCAGCGATCAGTATCCTCACATTCCATTTATGAAATGCCACAGCCATATTCATTGGCTAAATACTTGCACAGTATAATGAATAGAACTGGAAGGGAACTTAGAATAGGAGTGGAGAACCTGCCTTAGAACACAGAATGTCAGAGCTGAAAGAGACTTCAGAGCATAGAAGGTCAGAGCTGGAAGTGACTTTAGAACATAAAATGACAGAGCTCCAAGTAACATAAAACAGAATATCTAAACTGTTAAGTCATAGTATATCAAAGATGGAAGGGACTTTAGAACACGTCAAACATCAAAACTAGAGGGGGCCTTAGAACATAGAATGTCAGAGCTGAAAGGGAACTTAGAACATAGAATGTTGAAACATCTAACCATAAATACAGAGCTAGAAGGGACCTCAGAACCCTGGGAAGAGCCTTAGAGCAAAGAATATCAGAGCTGATTGAGACCTCAGAAGGGACTCCATCCTTCCCATTTCCAGTTACAGAAGGGAAAAACCAAGACTCACAGGGAAAAATAAGGGATCAAATTTAATTGTTCATGAAAACATAATAAAAAAATTTTAAAAAATAATGTTGTTCAGGGGAAAAGGCACTGGACTGTAAGTCAAAAAACCTAGGTTTGAGTCCTGATTTAGAAAGTTAATAGCTGTATGATTTTGGGAAAATCTCTTTCCCATTTCTGTTCCTCAGTTTCCTAATCTATACAAAGAGGGACTTGGATTAGATGAGCTCCATGGTTTTTTCCAGCTCTGATATTGTGTAGTCTATTGCTCAGTGTTATAATATTTTATGTTGCAAGTTCTAATATTGTCAGCCTGAAGTCTCCTTTCAGTTCTGACCTTCTCTGTTGCTGTGATTCTAATGCCCACTGCTGGCATCTGGGCACTATCCCCTGGAAATGGAAATTGATTCCCACAACTGTCCGAAACCAATAGGTTTTTCCTGAGAAAAGAAGTTAGCTCATCGTTGGCTATTTGCAGCCTCACATTCAAATAGTCCTGAGAAAGGTCTCATTAATTGGAAACAACAATCACTTTATGAGAAGGAACTTTGAAGGAAAGAGATGCTTTTACTGAAGAAGCTAGCAACACTTTGCTTCTCTCTCAATAGGTGCTGGAGGGACAGACATGACCACCTCAGGATACTTCTTGTTCAGTGGAGCCGATCTAGGGTACCTAGTCCCCTCCTCCCACCACTACCCTTCCTCCATTTGTGTGTGTGTGTGTGTGTGTGTGTGTGTGTGTGTGTGTATGTGTGTGTGAGAGAGATAATCACTCTTAGCTATGTGAACCTTTGTCTCCCAGTTACTGAAAGCATCATTTTCCCTAATGAATTCCTAGGGCAGCAACCTGAGGAAATGTTTTCTGTGTTCAACATGTCTGCCTTGTCCACTGCCATGTACTACCCATCCCCCATCCAGAGAGGTCACCCACTGCCATGGTTCCCATGACAGCAGGAGATGCAAATTCATCTCAAATGAGTCATTTTTAAGATATTAAAAAGAAACACCTTTGGGGAATAAAAACCAGCTGAATAAACTCTAAGGACATTTCATGTACTCTGTACTTGGGAGGGGATGATTCCCTTGAATCTTAGAATGAGAGAGCTGGAAGGGAACTCAGTCCGACCCCTCTGTGCTTAAGTAACCCTGTCTATATCATCCTTGACATGGGTCTTTCAGCCTTTATTTGAAGAATTCCAGTTTGGACAGCCTGTATGCTCTAGACCTGTCTCCTAAAGCACCCCTAGTCCGTGGTTGGACATCTCTGATGAATTAAGGAGTTTTCTCTCTTGCTTTATACTTAGCTGGAACATGTCTCCTTTTAACTTTCTCCCAAAGACAGCTGGGTGGTTCCATAATGCACAAGAGTGCCAGGCAGATTTCTGAGTTCAAATCTGGCCTCAGACACTTACTAGTTGGGTGACCCTGAGAAAGTAACTTAACCTTGTTTGTCTCAGTTTCTTTCTCTTTTAAATGATTTGGAGAAAGAAATAGAAAACCACTCCAGAGCCTCTACCAAGAAAACCCCAAATGGAGTTACAGTCAGATGTGACTGAACAACAACTACCACCTTTTTTTCTAGTCTACTCTCTGAGGTCAAGCAGAACATGCTAAGAATCCTTCTTCTGAATGAGGGTCCTTCAGAGACAAAGATTTTGTTCCTCTGTCCTAGGTTTTCTCTTTTCTAAACTAAACATCAACAGCTCCTCCAAGTCATCCTTCTACAGCATGGGTACCAGTCTTCTGACCAGCTTTGTTGTTTTCCTTTGAACTAGCTCCAACTTGTCAAGGAACTTGGTAAATGGCAATGATGCTCTCCAACTTCCTGACTTTGGTGCCCTGGCTTAGTTAGAGACCCATCCACAGGGAAGAAGGGAAACACTGGACTTTGCATTCCACTCAATAACCATTTTTATAGGATTTGTTACATCTAGAGAGGTCCATTTTCAGTGCTCAGAATACATAGATGAAAACCAACATAGTGCCTGCCCTCCAGGGCTTACAATCCTTTCTCCAAGTTGTTCCTGACTCCCTGTCCCTCTCACTTTAGAGGTATTCATCCTGCCTGTGACTAGACCTTCCTTTCCTTCCCCTTGTCCACCCTCTCCTTTGTTATCCTGTGAGAAGGCTAGTGTGTCAGACCACAGTGCTTGGTATCTAGAGTGGTGATTGCGTGTGTGTGACAAAAGATACATCTCCCTGAACCAGGAATCGAGAAACCTGAATTTCACAATTGGTTTAACCAATGACTAGCTAGGTGGCTTTGTATAAGGCCACTTCCTAGTTTGGGGCTTCAGTGTCTTCATCTTTAAAATGAGCATACTAACCCTCCTTTTACCTTCTTCACGGGCTTGGTGTGGGGCAAGAGCTCCATAAAGTGCAATGGGAATGCGAGCTAGTCTTATTTCAGGTCTTCAACAAAGCAGGAGCTTAATGTAGTAGTTGGCTGGAATGGGATTGAATTGACTGCCTACTCACTGGCCCTCTTCCCACATAGCGCTTGTTGTTTGGTCATTTCAGTCTTGTCTGACTCTCCATGACCCCGTTTGGTCATTTTTCTTGGCAGAGAAACTGGAGTGGTTTGTCATTTCCTTCTCCAGCTCATTTTACAGAGGAGGAAACTGAGGTAAACAGGGTTAAGTGACTTGCCTAGAGTTACATAGCTAATAAGTGTCTGAGGTCAGTTCTGTACTCAGGTCTTCATGACTCCAGATCCAGTGCTCTATCCCTTGAGCTGTCCCTTCTTCCTGCCAAGTTGCAAAATGCAATTTGGATATTTTTAGTTTGTTTTTCTTTCAATCTTATAAGTTTTTTTTCAAAGACTAATACTTGTAAAGCATCCATCAGGAGTGCTTGGGAAGATGGTGATACTGGGTTATGCCTTGGAGGGGATTTCAGCCTCTTCAACAGGCCCAGGAAAGGGGACCATAGAGGATACTCATACAGATGATAAAGAGTTAGAAACAAGAAATTTCTTTCTAACAGCGGGCTTCTGGGGGTGTAATAGGTGAGGGCTTATTTTCCTAAGAGCATAGATTTAAAACTAGAAAGGACCACTGAGTTTATCTAATCCAGTCCCTTCAGTTTGCAAATGAAGAAAGGTGTGGGGGTGGGGGGGGGCCTAAGAAAGTGAAATGACTTGTCTAAGGTCACAGAGATAGTAGCCATTCTAAGGTGAGATCTGAACTCTGGTTCTCTGATTTTGACTCTAAAGAATGATCTTTCTACTCTTATCAAGCTCCTGCCTTCTTCTCCTGCTTCTCCTCCTTTTTCTTCTCCTCCTTGTCCTCTTCTTCTTTTAACAAAGCAGGTTATGGCTGTTGAGTGTAAGTATGAAATCTATAATCATAGTATGGTGTGGTGGTTAGAGTATTGCACTTGGAGTCAGTCGGTCAGTCAGTCAACAAGCATTGACTAAACACTTAGTATGTGCCAGGCACTGTGCTAAGCTCCAGGAATACAAAGGGAAGCTCTCATCACAATTCCTTTGCCTTCCCAGTCTACAATGGCCTTTTCATATTCCTTTTCTATGTACATTGTTTCCCCCTCTTAGAACAGAAGCTTTTGGAGAGCAGGAACTGTTTTGCCTTTTGTATTTGTATTTAGCACAGTGCTTGGCACACAGTAGGTACTTCATCAATGCTTTAATAATTTTAAAAATTGTTTTTCAATGAACAAATATTTATTTTCTTTCCCTTGGGACAGCCAAATGGCTGAGTGGATAGAGCGCCAGACCTGAAAGTCAGGATGATTCATTTCTCTGAGTTCAAATCTGGCCTCAAGACACTTACTAGCTGGGTGACCTTGGGCAAGTCCCTTATCCTTGTTTGTCTCAGTTTCCACATCAGTAGAATGAGTTGGAGAAGGAAATGGCACAATACTCCAGTATCTTCGCCAAGAAAACCCCAAATGGAGTCACAAAAAATTGGAAATGACTGAATAACAAATTTTCTTTCTCTCCTCCTATTGGGAAAGAAATAAAAAGGCCCCTGTGACAAATTTGCATAGTTCAATAAATTCCTACATTGACCATATGCAGAAACATCTATTGCATTCAGCACCTTGAGTCCATCACCCTTTTGTCCAGAGGTTGGTAGCTTTTTCCGATGCTGGAATTGGAACTGGTCAGTGCATTGACCAGTGGGGAGTCTTTCAAAGCTGTTCGTCTTTCTATAATAATACTTTATTTAGGAAGGAGTCCTGGGCTTGAGTTCTAGGTGTGGGTTCTAGGCCCAGCCCAGCTTCACTCTGTATTGCTTCCCAGAAGCATTTCATAGCAGGTGCTGCAAAGTTGGCAAACAGAAGAAAGGGATGGGTTTTTCTTGCAGGATGTGTTTGTTTTGCTGAGTCAGTCGGTGTCCTGAGATTTATAAAATGGACCTGGATTCAAAGGCCTTGAGTTCAGGTCCTGGTTCCAACTCTGATCTCTAGGCTGATCCTAGGCAAATCTCTTTCCTGCTTCGGGTCTGTTTCCTTCTCTGTAAGCAAAGGTCTCTAATGGCATCTCTCACTTGAATGGCATCTGTACGGACTGGTGATCTACTCAGCCTAGCCCATATCTGGTAGAGTCAGAATCTAGCCCTGCCCTGCCTATCCCAGCAATTACCAGCCTCTCCACCTTCTCCAGGCCCCTGGCTCTCTTTCGCCCTGTGGTCCCCTAGGTGGCACTCTTGTTCTCCTTTCTGGGATGCTGCTACTGGCCTCCACAATGCTGGCCCCCCATAAGCCGGACTGGGATTCTTGCAACAAGTGAGCAGGCATGGTGGGCTCTTTGCATAGCACCAAGACCCTCTTGAAAGAGACCCATGCATGTCTTCTCCGGAGATATATTTTCTCCCAATGAATTGAAAAAGGTCTTTTTCATTTTTTTTAAAGCTTTGTGTGAAAAAATGTTAACTTATGGCTAAAAAGATGAAAGCAGTTTTCTTTCTCTCCTGACTTAGAACAGAGAATGTTGGAGTTGGGAGGGATCTTTTTTCTTTGGAAAGGGCCTTCAGCATCATTGCTTACAGGGAATTCCCTTGACTGAGGTCAATCAGAACCTGTGTCGGAAACAGGTTAACCATACTTGTTCTAGTCTCCTCAAGCTCTGATGTTCTCTGTTCTAGGTCAGGTCTCCTCCCAGCTTCACCTGTATGCTTCACAGTGTTCTAACTCCTAGACTCTTGCTATAAGGGCACTTCTTGCCCACAGTCACCCTGGTGACTGCTGTTGAGTTCCTTTAGATCAAGGCCCTTACAGCTCTATCCTGAGGTGGTTATCTTTTCTATCAGGAAGAGGTAGAACTGAAAGGCATTGACTGAGTGATTCTTCAGCCTGAAAATTTACCTTTAATCAGTCCCAGAAGGAACCCTCATTCTCCCCGGTATTTATGAAAATCTTCTTTGGACTAGAATTGTGATTTCAAAGAGGAAACTTCTTCTACCTGTGGATATTGGTACCTTCTCTCTAGTTTATGTCCTTAGAGCACTGTCTGGACAGCAGAAGGTAAGTGACTTACCTAGGGTCATGGAGCCAGAAGCTATCAGAGACAACCCTGGAACCCAAGGCTTCCTGCCTCTGAGACCAGTGCCCCATCCATCCACTCTGATAGACTGTCTTTATTCGTTTCTAGTCCTGATTCAGGCAGGTGGCTGGCCAGTTATGCGCAGGAGGAGATAAACATTCCCCTCAGATTCCTGTGTCTTGGGATCTGTATGCAGACAAAAGTCTGCCATTTCCAGAAAGTATTCACTTTGCTTTGATTTTTAAAGAAAATCCTGCCTAGGTTTGTACCAGGAAATCTCTCCTGTGTCCTTACGAGGATGGAGCTTATACTTCAAAGGGCACCTCTGAGCAGGGATTCATCTATTCAGATAGAACATAGACTCCCTGAAATCATGGCCCAGATGGAGGAATGAATATTCAGTTTTGAATTCATTTTAGTGGATCCCTTATTTTAAGGACACAAACACTTAATAATAATAACGGCTACTTACATAGGGCTTTGAAGTTTTGTCTCATTTGAGTCGCAGCCCTATCTATGAGTTTGCTGTTGTAAGTATTATCTCCATTTTATAGATAAGGATACTTAGGCTCAGAGAGGTCACATAGCTAGTAAGTGCCACAATGAAGATTTAAACCTAGGACTTCCTGACTCCATGTCCAACACTCTAATAAATCCTTGAATTATGCTTTGAATTAGACAGTTCAATATATAGGTTATAACAAATGAGTACTGTCTTCTGGGCAGTTGCTGGATCAAAATCCCTACTTCTTTTTAGAAATATTTTTTTCTGAGAGATCTATTATATTTTTATATTCATGCTTCACAGTAAGAAGGAGAGAGAGGCAGTGTTGAAAATAGTCTTGGAATTAGTTTTGGGTTAGAGCAGCTTGGTGGGGCAGTGGACAGAGTGCTGGGTCTAGAGTCAGGAAGACCTGAGTTCAAATTTGACTTGAGATACTACCTGTGTGACTCTGGGCAAGTCACTTAACCTTGGTATGTTTGCTCAACTGTAAAGTGAGGATGGTAACAGCACCTAACTCCCAGGGTTATTGTGGGAATCAAATGACACAGTATTTGTAAATAGAGCTTAGCAGTACCTGGCAAATAGTAGACACTATATAAATGTCATCTAAATGCAAATAATAGGCACCATATAATGCTAGCTATTATTAGTCCCAACTCTGACACTAACTTATATGACCTTGCAAAAGTAATCTCCCTTTCTATAAAATATAATATTTGGATTCGGTTGCTTATAAGTTGGCCTTTAGTTCTTTCTGATCTCTGAGCTAAACTAAATTGTTTTCACACTTTCTTCAGCACTAATAATCATTAAATAGGCAAGAGAGGACCTGAGAGTTAGTGGGAAGTAGTGGTTAGAGATCTGGCAGTGGAGTTGGAAAGGTCTGCATTCAAGTCCTCTTTCTCCCACAGTTGTCTTAACTTTTTCTTATGTCATGGACCCCTTTGTCAGTCTGGTAAAGCATATGGACCTTTTCTCAGAATAATATTTTTAGATGAATACAATAAAACAATATTTTAAAGGAAACCCATTATATTAAAATATAATTTTCAAAATATTTTTAAAAAACCCAACAAATTTATGGACCCCAGACCAAACTCCTGCTTAAATTGCAGAACATTTGTCAGTTTACATTGGTACAGTTCCCTATGACAATAAAATTATAGGTCTGGACAAAGACCTAATGGTCAATGGTTGAACCAAGGGCTTCCAGGAAATTATACTTATTTAATATTTTAATAGTTTAAGGACTTCTAATTTCAGTCGTGTGGGTCTTCCCTCCATGTATGCAAGTCCTAGCCTTAGCAAAATATGTGAAAGAAAAAGAAAAAAAAAACATCCTCTGGTGGCCAACTCTATGATAATGAATTTTCCGAGTTTAGTTAGACTGGGTCTAGGATGACAGTCACAAAATCCACTCCCGTTCTTGTCTTTGAAACTTTTCTAACTTAGGAGGACCTTCCAGAGACAGTATAGCCTTGGGAGTCTGGGTCAGACTTATCCGCCATACTAAGGTATGGGAGGGGAACTTCAGTGGAGGTGGACTTTTCACAGTCCATTCCATTCAGCCCATTCCAATAAACACTTTAAAATGCCTACAGTGTGCTGGGTGAGAGGCAGTGTGGCATCAAGAAAATCTGGGTTCAAATTTTTCCTCTGACACACACTGCCTTTGTAACCTTGGACAAGTCATTGAGTTCTCATGGCTGGAGGCAACTCTCTACAGGATCTGCCAATTTGGGAAGGTTTTGAAGAAGAGGTCAGGAATGTATGCTGTGTCTATTAATTCTGAAAATTACATTGCTTGGCATTGTAAAAGGAATTCCCATACTGAGAGTTCCCTATACTCCAATTTGACTATAATGTGGAATTCATGAGGGAAAAATGATGCGTGATCTGTCTGGAAATAGAGTTTGGAGCCAGATTGTGAAAGAAGGACTTAAATGCTAAACAGAGAAGTTCATATTTTATCCTAGAGGTAGCAGAGATTTTGAAGATTCTTGAGTAGGTGGATGGCATGATCAGATCTGTGCTAATGGATTGTCAATTTGGCAGCCGTAGGAAGGATGGGCTGGAGAGGGGAGAGATTGGAAAATCAACTAGGAGACTAGTTCCATAGTCCAAGAGAGATGAGGAAGGTCTGAGCTAGGGTAGTGACTTTATAAGTGGAGAGTAGGAGGCAGATGGGAGAGATGTGATCAAAGTACAATGAAAAGGTCTTACAAATGGAAACATTAGAGGGAATGAAGGAAAGTGAAGAGTTGAGGGTGACTTCTAGGTTGGAAACTTGAATGACTGGAAGAATGGATGTGGCCTTGATCGATAATAGGGAATTTTGGAAGAGGGATGTATTTGGAGGGAGAAGAAATGAGTTCTGTTTTGGATATGTCCAGCAAACAGTTGGTGATATGGGATTGGGAGCTCAGAAACAGAAAGAGAGGGAGAGAGACAGAGACAGAAAAAAAAGACAGACACACAGAAACAGAGATGGAGTGAGGGAAGTACAGATGGGAGGGAGAGAGGGAGAGAGAGAGAGAGGGAGAGAGAGAGAGAGAGAGGGAGAGAGAGAGAGAGAGAGAGAGAGAGAGAGAGAGAGAGAGAGAGAGGCAGAAAGTGCAGGAGAACAGAAGGGAGTGGGAGAGAAGGACAGAGAGGAACCTTGGATGGACAGATTTGAAGAATCATCTGTGGAAGGCTTTAAATGCTAAGCTGAGGAATTGGTATTTTGTTCTAGAGGTACTGGCTAACAACCCTGATCTCTGGAGTCTGTAGTGCTTGATTTTTGAGGATCTCCTGAAATCTGAGAAGGGCAGAGTAAGGCCTTGCTGGGACTGTGTTGATAATTAGGTC
This sequence comes from Potorous gilbertii, assembly GCA_028658325.1. Lineage (NCBI taxonomy): Eukaryota > Metazoa > Chordata > Mammalia > Diprotodontia > Potoroidae > Potorous > Potorous gilbertii. The sequence goes on from CM053771.1 coordinate 64,713,102, forward strand.
CCAGTAACTGGATCAATGAGACTGGAAGGAAAGGAATGACTTCATTTTCTTCTCCAGGATGGGTTGCCACCCAACAGCCAAGCACTAGGGTCTACTCTCTGCTGATGGCCAATTCGTGTTGTTGGAGAGGCTGTTCTGTAAAACACTCAGTGATCTTATCAGTCATTCATAATAACTTACTTGGAAGAAGTCGGCATGACACAGAGGAGCCAAGTATTGGTAATTGGTACCCATCACATGCCCAACTGTTAAGATCACCATTTCCCTGACGGTACAGCCCTCTAATGGAGTCTGTCAGCTCAGCCTTGCCCGCTATGGCTCACAGCACATCACTGGGACACACTCTCCGAACACGGGATTGGATAAGTTAACTGTAACATTTCCCGTAGTCGAGTAATTATAGAGCGAAGGAAGGGGAGTTAAACTTGGTGCCTATCAGAGCTGCCATCGTAATTACCCCATAATTATTCTGCGCAGCTAGAGGAATGGGGGAGGGGAAGTGGTGGCAGTGGTAGACACTGGACACCCCAGGGGGAAGGCTGACAGCCCGGCCAGTCCTTCTTTCAGTGGGAGATTTAGACCACCCCATAGGATTGAGAGACATGATCCGACTCCCACCTACCTTTGTGGTCTTGCCTCTCTCTCATGGATTCCAGTCAAACTGGCCTCTGAGTCTCAGCACGGATGGTCCTCCATACTTGGAATGTATTCCCTCCATACTGAAGATTGTTAGAATCCTTAATTTCACCAATCATATCTAATTCTGATGACCAAAACCACTTTCTCCAGGAATCTTCCCCTAATACACCCTCCACAAGGTAGAAATGACCACTTGGCATGGTGGATACCGTATTAGATCTAGAGTCAGAAAGACCTGCCCCTGATGCTACTTGCCAGACTCTATGACCCCCTATAAATCATTTAATCTCTTTGAGTCTCTTTTTACTTACCTGTAAAATGGAGATAATTATCAAGTAGATACCAAGCACCCACTATGTGCCTGGCACTTGTGAAACACAAAGGCTACAAAGACAAAAGGGAAATGGTCCCTGCCCTCCAGGAGCTTATATTCTACTTGGGTGATACCCTATACATATATACAAAGCAAAGGCAAAGTTTTTTTGGGAGAATGTACTCATTGCTAGTGTGGAGGAAAGAGTAGGATCAGGAAAGGCTTTATGTAAAGGTAGTTATTGAACTGAATCCTAAAGGGAACCAAGGATTCTGAGAGGTGGAAGTAGGTGTGGGTGACAGCTAGTGCAGAGACATGGCGGTGGGAGATGGAGAGTAATGTACCTGGAACTGTAAGTAGGCCAGCATGGTGGAATCAGAGAGTGTGTGAGGGGACTGATATATAAGAAGCCTGGAAAGGTAGCAAGGGACCAGCATGCTGACTGGCACACATTAAGTGCTGAATAAATTCTTTTGGCTTGATTGATGCAGAAAAATAAATAAATAAAGAAACAAAGAAACATAGAGGATCTACGGAGTCCACCGAGCTATTGCAATAACCAGACGAGGCATGGAGGGCCCAAGCTTGAGTGGCGGCTTGTGTGAAGAGGGGAGAAGGGGAAGAGATAGAAATGACAAGATTTGACAACTGATGGGCTACATGGATGTGTTGGAGAGTGTGGCACCAAGGATACCACTGAAGTTTGTGAACCGGGGGGACCAGAAGGATAGGGGGTGCCCTTGACAGTAAAATTGAGGTTTAGAAAGGGGGTGAGTGGGGAGAAAAATAATGAGTTCTATTTGGGAGTTGTTGAGCTTGAAATGCCTCAGGTACATCCAACTGAAAGTGTCCAATTGGCAGTTAGGGATGTGAAACTACAGCTCAGGAGAGAGAATGAGAATATAGGTTTGTGTTGTTGTTTGTGGTTGTTTTAGTTGTGTCTGCTACTTTGCAACCCCATTTGGGGTTTTCTTGGTAAAGAGTGGTTGGCCATTTCCTTCTCCAACTCATCTTACAGGTAAGGAAATTAAGGCAAACAGGGTTAAGTGATTTACCCAAGGTCACCCAGCTAGTAAATATCTAAGGTCAGATTTGAACTCAGGTATTCCTTACTCTGTCCTCTGCATTACCTAGCTACTTCCATAGATATGTATAGAGATCATAATTAAACCCATGGGAACTACTGAGAAGGTCACCAAGTAAAGAGAAAAGAGATGGGGTCCTAGAACAGAGCTTTGGGGTATGCTCATAGTGGACATCATAGAGACGATGGATGAGTGAAGGAGACTGTGAAGGAACAGGGAGAAAAAAAATGTAGTGAGCAGCGTTATGAGACCCCAAACTAGAGAGTAACAGCAAAGGAGAGAGTATCCTGGAAGAGAGGGCAGTCAATAATGTCAAGTGCTTCAGAGATGTCGAGAATGTGATGATTTCTCTAACATTCAATCCTGCAGGGTCATTATGACCCTGTGCAAATGAAGTAATGCGTGTAAAGTCCTTTGTAAACTTTAAAGCTCTATGGAGGTATCAATTATTCCCATCATTATTTCTCTATGAGTTACAATTTCTTTATCTTTAAAATGAGAGGGGTTGACTCCATTACCCTTGAGGTCACTCTCGTTCTAAATCTTGCGAAACTGTGATCTTATTTAGAGCAGCAGCTTGAGGCATGTTTGGGAAAGTAGATTTTGTGCAGAACTTGGAGCCAGAAAGACCTGAGTTTAAATCTTTTCTTTGACTTCTAACAACCACCACTACCACCATTACTACTACTACAACTTCTACTACTACTACCACTACTACTAGCCTTATTACTGCCAGCCCTACTCCTATTATCACTAGCATTACAACATCATTGTCTGCCCTCTCTTCTTGGATGTTTTCTCTTCTTGCTGCTCTCTAATTTGGAGTCTTATAACACTGTTCTCCACATTTTTTCCTCCTAACTGTTCCTTGACATTCTCCTTCACTCATCCATCATCTCTATGGAGTCCACTAACTATGAGTGCACCCCAAAGCTCTGTCCGAGTACTTGTACTACTATTAGCACTGCTAATTCTACTGTTATAAGCACTACTGCTTACTACTATCACTGCCACCACCACCACCACCACCACTACTACTACTACTACTACTATTGCTGTTGCCACCTCCACTTACAAAGTATTTGGTAAATTTTATCTCATTTAATTCTCACAACAACTTTAGGATGTAGGTGCTAGTATTCTCTTCATTTTACAGCTGAGGAAGCTGAGGCAGGCAGAAGTTAAGTGACTTATCTAAGGTCATGTAGTTGGTAAATGTCTAAGGCTGATTTTGAAAAAGTTGGTTAACCTCTCCACTTCAATTTCTTTATGTGCTAGGCAGAGAGTAATAGTGGCAGTGATACAGTTAATACTCTATAATAGTTAATACTTATATGGTGTCTTTATGTTTGGAAAACCTTTCACATGTTATCTCATTTGATTCTCACAACTTTATGAAGGAAGTGCTATCATTAGCCTCACTTTACAGATGTGTAAACAGAGGCTTGCAGAAGTTGAAAGAGTTATCTAGAGTCACTCAACTAGCCAGTGTACGGTAACATACCTGGAATATCTACCTTACAGGGTTCTTATGAGGCTCTAAGGAGATAATATATGTTAATCAGTCAGTCAGCCAACAAGATTTATTAAACCCTTACTGTATTCTAGACACCGTGCTAAGCTCTGGGGATTGTTGCTTCTTGTCCTTCATTCTTGAAGGTGACAAATGACAGCAGAAGGATGATGAGTCTTGTCTTGGAAGTGAATTGGATTTAAGTGAGGTAAGGCTGTGCAATGCCACCAGCCCCACTGTCACCTTCAGAGTCATCTGAGTCCAGTGGCAAGACATAGATAAGGATGATTGGAGATGTCTCTGGATTCAGTGGGAGGGTCTTCCCTGGGTCTCATTTTGTCTGAGGCAACACCCATTCAGTGATTCAGTGATTGAAGGCTAGGTAAGAAGTGAGGCAAAAGATTATCTAGTTTGCCTACTCAGAAGGATCAGTCCGGGAGGGAAAGACCTTCAGAGTTTTTGACCAGAACAGAAAACCTCTGGGGATACAAAGAAAGACAAAAACATAGTCCTTTCCTTGAAGGAACACAAAGGCCAATGGGGGAGACAGTATACAAAAAATTGTGCATAAAAAATATATTATGTATATATATATATACATACTTATGAATACAAATATATATAATATACAGTGTAAATGGGAGATGATGTCAGAAGGAAGACACGAGAAGGAGGGGGATGGGTAAGGGATGGAGAATGGGGAAAGGCCTCCTTCAGGAGGTGAGATTTGAGCTGAGTGTGAAAGCTGCCACTAGGTGAAGGTAGAAGGGAGGATGGAATGCACAGGAGGCAGAGGAGTAGGAGGAGGGATAGTGGGGATGGTTAAAAGGCATGGTGACCTGCCATAGTTAAGTAATAGCCAAAAGACAGGTGTCACTGGATTTCAAAGGGCAGAATCCATGGTGGGGAAGAGTAAGGAGCAAGAGGCCTGGAAAGGCAGGAAGAACTTTAAGAGGATTTTCTGTTTGTTCCTAGAGGCAATAGGGAGCCACTGGAGTTTATGTCAAGTGTTTTGCCAACTTTAAATTGCCATGTAATTGTCAGTTATTATTACTCTTTTTTTTCAGAAAATTTGTAATAATGGCGAACAAAGTCCCCATTTTCTGGCAATGTAGGTGAGTGGTGAGAACATTGACTTTTGAGTCAAGAGACCCCCAACTCTGCCCATTGGCTTTGTGCAACTTCCCCTTTTTGGGCTTCTTTTCCTTATCTAGTTGGGCTAGGTTGGAGGTTCTTAACTGAGGGTACCTGCACCTCTAAGAGTTTATGAGTAGGTTTCAGGGGGTCACTACCCTCCAGTTACAATTGAGTACTTCCTTCAATTGGGACAGCTAAGCACATTGGGTGGAGCGCCAAGCTTTAAGTCAGGAAGACTCAACTTCTGGAGTTCAAATCTGGCCTCAGACACTCACTCACTGTGTGACCATGGGCAAGTCACTTCACCCTGTTTGCCTCACTTTCCTCATCTGTCAAATGAACTAGAGAAGGAAATGGCAAACCTCTGCAGTATCTTTGCCAAGAAAACCCCGAAAGGGGTCACAAAAGAGTCAGTGATTACTGAAAAACCACTGAACAACAATAAAGATTTCCTTTAATTATTTAAAAATATGATTTTGGAAGGGAATCTTTAGGTTTCACTAGACTGTCCAAGGGGTCTAGGACCCAAAAAAGTGACGGACTGATGGTCTAGATATTTTTCATTCTCTTTTCCACTCCTAACACTGTATATGGCTCTGTGAGGTTCATGCCCTTCAAAGAAGAAGGGAGCTGAATACATCTTTCCCATCTTATAGACACAAGTAGATATCAGCTTACAAGAGTCACATTAACCGACCTGAGTGGACACTGAGTTAGAGTAGGATGTAGAGAGAGGGAAAAAAAGCACTTCCTATGTGCCAGTCAGTGTGCTGAGCACCGAAGAGACAAATATAAGTGAGTATTATGGTACCTTCCCTTAAGGAACTTAAGTTCACACCAGTGTGAACTGAGGAAGAAAGATACCACATGCTGGAAAGTGGGGGAGAAGAGGGTGGGAGAAGGCTAATGGAGTTCGGGGAAAGCTAGGGTACTCAAACAAGGGCATGGTGGGAGACAGGGGAGTTTAGACTAGGAATTTTCTTGGAGGACTTGATTCTGACAAGATAAAGCAAATAGCTTACCTGTCAGAGGTGGAGGTGCCGGGGTAGAGTCTAAGTTTCTAATGGGCTAGAGACAGTCAGAGAGTAATGATACCTTTCACTGTAAGAGTCACAGGCACAGGTGGACATCAGGTTAGAGCGGTAAAAGGCAGAGGTATTCTGGGCTGTAGTGGGGACATGCCTAGGTAGACATTGGACTTTAGCAGTAGGAGGATAGATGGATGTCAGTTTGTAGCAGTGACAGATAAAAGAGGTCATCGGGCTCCATCAGTAACACTAGTTTCATATGATCTGGGTCAGCACTTGGGTCACGGTCCTTTTCTCTTGTAAGGATGGAACAAGAAATACCCTGTCAGTAGCTCCCACACAATCTTCTTTGAGTGGGTTGAGAGTTGGCCCAGAGCCACGGAGAGTTAGAAACTTCCCAATTCCCAAAGTGCCCTGGGCCAATTTAATAAACTTCTGCTACCTCCATCCTTTCCACAGTTTTGAATTCTCAAATATTCACTCCTAGCTCAAGCTGTACAGCAGACGGGAAAGATTTGGGGGAGTTAATAATGCAGAATTCTACAGAACTGTGAGGGGGAATTCTCCAGGGGAAATGCTTTAACACCTGCTTCTTACTTTCCTAAGCTGGTGGTGGGAACCTTCAGGCCTGCACAGGCATGAGATGGGAAATCAGAGATGACCATCTCTCCCCTTTGCAATGAGGTAAGGTGCTCCCCCATCCAGGGATGCCCCTTTGAAGAGTATGAACACAGAAGGAGCTCCAACCTGTTGTAGTAGAAAGAGTACTGAGTCTGGAATCAGATAATCTGTGTTCAAATTCTGACTCTATGCTCTTGAGGCCTTGGTTAAGTGAAGTTCTTCCCATCTCAGTTTCAGTTTGCTTATCTATAAAATGTGCGAGTCAATCTGACAAATATTTATTAAGCACTCACTCTGTGTCAAGAACTAGATGAGTTCTAAGGCCCCTTCCAACTGGAAATTCTGCAATCCCATGATCCTATGAATCTCAGACTCTAAGAGAGGTAGAGAACAAAAGCCAGGGCACAGTCTTGCCCATATGCATCTTTGCCTGCAAATGAGATCCTTTCTTTCTAAAGGCAGAGAATAAGCTCTTTGCTTCCCTTGCAGAGGCAGCAGATCTTGTGGGTCTGCTAGGAGTTTGCTAGGAGTGCTCAGGGTAAGAGTGACTTGCTAAAGCATTCACTAAGATCCTTCCCTGGCAAAGTCTGGCTCAGGTGCTGCCCACTGTGCCCAGACCATAGTGGGCACTTGGAGAGAGCTCCAAGGTTCAATCCTTTATTTCAATTGTTACAACTCCATATGAGGGTAAGTATTATCATGCCCAATTTACAGATGAGGAAAATGAGATTCAGAGGAAGTGAAAGAATGTAGGCATCATAGTGTCGTGGGAAGGACGCTAGATTTGGAAGCAGTCAAACTGAGTTCAAATCTTATTTCATTCACTTGCTCCCTGTGGGACCTTGAACAATGCACTTTCCTTTCTAGTTTCCCCATCTGTAAAAGGAAGGTAGTAACAGAGGTAAGGTCTTTTCCAACTCTCCCATCCCATGACCCTATTTGTCCTTGTCTCTGTGGCAGAAGTAGGATTCCACCCCAGGTTTTCTGACCCCATCCATGCTAATTCTCCTTTCACTCCACCAAGCATTCCCTAATTTCTTCCAGCCAGATGTTATTCCCTCCCTCCAGGAAGTACCCACAGAACAAAAGAAGTACTATGGAACAGCTTTGCCTACATGTAAAGCAAGGATGTCTTCTAAATGGCTGAACTCACATTGTTGATTTTTCTTCTTTTTTAAAATCAATTCTATTTGTTTGTGGGTTACAGGGAGCAGTGAGAGGGATGTGGGATTGATTAGGTCGGTCTAGAGAGGGTGAGTTCCAATGAGTACTGATTTTGTATCTTTTGGGATGGAGAGAATGGTAAAGCTTGAAGCAGTGTATGATCTGGACTGCTGGGAGGGACAGGTGGGAGTGCACCCCCAAGATGACTTGCTGTTCTTTTCGGCCTCTAGTCTTTCCTCCTTATCTATCCTATACACAGGATCTTGTCTTCCTCCTACTCCCAGAGTTTGCCTTTAGTGTGTTTCTCTCTGCTCCTGGGGGTAGTCTCTCCTTCCTTAGGCAACAGGCCTCAAACTGATTGGTGAGTTAGGGGGATGTCTACCCTAAGCATGTGAAGACTTCCCTTGGAGAAATTGGAGGATGAGAGCAATTTGTTCTAATGATCATGACGAAGGTGGCTAAAGCAGGTGATGTGGAAAGCTTAGAACTTGGTCAGACATGGAAGATGCTAAGGTCTTCCATTGTATTCCAGGCCACCACTGGTCATCTTAACTCTTGTGCCATTGGACTTCCATAACCCTGGAAGAGAGTGAGGCTGACGACTTTGGGCAACTCTTCCTCACTTAAGTTTAATTCGTGCACGAATCAAGGCAACAGTCTGTGGTAGCATAGGTCCTCCTCAAAAAGAAAGGATCAACAATTCCCTCCATCCTTGGAATACTAATAACTTTGTACATTGTTGATTATATATAAAACGTAGAATGACAAGAAGAAAGATCCTGTGATTTGGAAGTTTTTTCAGCACTGATATTCTGTGGTACATATTCTAAAGCCTTCTCAGCCCCAACATTTCAGCAATCCCTGTGTGTTTTTATCCTTGCTGCAGTACCTTGAGTGAGTGGCTTCACCCCTCATGGTCTCAGTTTCCCCATCTGTAAAATGAGACAGTTGAATAAGATGACTTCTAATGTTCCTACCAGTTTTAAATCCTATTATTTTTCAAGAATTATGGTGAAAGAGGCATTCTGTTACCACTAAAGAAATATGAAAATGTCAGTGGTGACGGCAAAGATGGTGATGGTAAATTAACATTATGGGACCAACAATTTAATTCCAAAGATACCTGGATCTGTGGTGTCAATTAAAGGTAATAAGATTTTCTGTGTTTTGCTTCCAGGTAGTCTTGGATACCATTTTTGAACACAGCTCAATCTCAGGGTAGTTTAATACTAGTCCAATGGAACCAGGTTTGGTGGTGGGGAGGATAGGTTAGTTGTAATCTAAAACCTCTCCTCTCCATTCAGGTCAGCAGTAGGATAGGACCCAGAAATTCTTTTGAAAGGGAAAGATTCCAACTTGGTATTTCAAATTATGTAGGGATTTTGGGAGCAACTAGGTGGCACAATGGATAGTGTGCCAGGCCTGGAGTCAGGAAGACTTATCTTCCTAAATTCAAATCTGGCCTCAGACACTGAGTAGCTGTGTGACCCTAGGTAAGTCTTTTAACCCTGTTTGCCTCAGTTTCCTCATCTATAAAATGAGCTGGAGAAGGAAGTGGCAACCCTCCCTCCCAGTATCTTTGCCAAGAAAATCTCAAATGGGATCACAAAGAATCTGACAAAGACTAAAAGGACTGAACAAAAAGAAGGAGTTTTATCACCAGATGCCTGGGTCAATAATGTCTTGTAGAAGAGAGAAATATGAACAGCTCTATTTTTCCTTCTGAGGCAGAGGGAACAGTACTGGGCTGAAAGTCAGAAGACCTGGGTTTGAGTTCTGGCTTTGCCGATACCTAACTGCTAGAATCTGAGCAAGTCCCTTTTCCATTTCTGGCTTTCAGTTGCTTTTCTGTAAAATTAGGTTATTGGAATAAATGTCTCCCCAGGTCCTTTCCAGCTCATAGGTCTGTGACTACATAGCTCTGGGGACACTCATATAGCATCCCCTCTCTGAGCTTCAGTTTCCCCAAACTATAAATTTCCTGATCCTATGAAATGATCTCCAAGGATCCTGCCAGCTCTAAATTGTGTAGGACTGGGAGCCAGGGGACCTGAGGTCCAGTCCTGGTTCTGCTACTGATCTGCTTTGTTGTCTTGAGCAGATCTGAGGCTTCTCAGGATCACAGGATCCTGCCCAGACCTGGGGAGCAGCAGACCAGCCATGGGCTTTCATTCTCTCCATGGGCCTATGTGATTGAAATTTCCTTTTCCTTTCCAGGCTGCATTCATTCATGAAGATAATTTTTAATTGATGTTAAATACAGGGATCAAGTTGAGTGCATTATTTCTTTCTTACAAAGTGCTAATTGTTAATGCGCTCATAAATGACTTCCCCTTTGCATGGAGCAGGTTTTATGAAAGAACTTATCCAGCCAGTGCTCTTAACCTCATTGTCTGAACATCACCCTTTAATCTGCAGGGCTTTCCTGCCTTACAGGCTCTTATGATACTGCCCTTTAGAGAGAAGAGAGGAAGCTTATGTGAGTAGATAAATATTCTTCATACCCATATAGAAATATTGCATATCCATATTTTTGCATATAGCTAGATAGGAATATTTATATAAAAATGATAGGAACTAGAGCTATGATTTTATTGGTATATTGAACACCCAGCTGAGAAAACTCTTTCTACCAACACACCTTCTCTGTATCTTTTAGTCCAAGAAAGTTATGTGTAACCCTGAGAAATTAAGTGACCAGCCTAGAGTCTCTCCCATAGAATGTGAGATCCTAGACAATAGGGACTACTATACTTTTCTATTATATCCCCAGGGCTTAGGACAGTGCTTTGCACACAGTAAATGCTTAATAACTGCTTCCTTTCACAGCCAGTATAGATACCAGAGGCAAGACCCAAACTCAAGACTTCCTGGTTTGGATGCCAGCTTTCTATGGGATATGCCACCCTATCTTTATTCATACCTCTCTCTATATATTTATAGAAGGCAGCAGGGCCTAGAGTCAGGAAGACTTGAATTAAAATCTACCCTCAGACACTTACTAGCTGTGTGACCCTGGGCAAGTAACTTAACCTTTGTTTGTCTTAATTCACTAGAGAGGGAAATAGCAAACTACTCCAGTGTGTCCTTAACAAGAAAATCTGATGGTCAGCACTGGCTTGCTATGGTCCACAGAGTCACAAAGAATTGAACACAACTCAACAACAACAACAACACATGCATATTTACATTAAGGTTAATGTATGAAACACTTTTATGCAGGGATAATAGACTTCACTGCAACACGCCCCTCAAAATTTAAGTCCAAATTATGTCTTTTTAAAGACCATGTTGTATAGAGATGACCTGTAGAGTTTTCCTGTCAGTATCTATACCTTGGGCAGCCATTGCAAATGGCCAACGAGTTGGGCTCACAGTTGAGCAATAGGAAGAGAGTCTTTTGGATTGCCTTTGGGAAATTAATTGCAAGGTTCATTTTTTAATGATGCCAAAGTTTTCCATAAAATAAAAGGCCATATTTTAAATAACAATATTCTCCTGGTGTTGTTCTATGGCTATAAGTCATGGAATACTACCAATTTAACATGGGCATGATTTAGGGGACAATAGAGGGGCACACAGTGAATATGTGCACCTGGTGGGTATGGGAAGGCTGAAAATGCACCAGAAATGAAGAGTTATGGACGTAAAGTGGACAAAGAGATGTCATGAAGGAAATGAATGAGTGGGAAAGAAAAGACAGTGAGAGAATTGTATAAACAATGGTGTGCTTACAATGTCAAGAGAAAGCAAGGAAGGCCCATAGCATGTTGGATGGACTCTCTATGGAGAACTCATGGGAAAGAGTGGTCCAGGATTGGTTGGTGTTGATATGTTATGATCTGCTTCATTGATGATATTGTGCACATCATTGATTATATTTCCACTGGAGAATTTGAACCCTGGACTTTGAGACAGAAGAACCAAGACCTAGCTCCAAAATTTATCAGTTGGGTAGCAGCTGATAACTGGAGGCAGTTGGGTGGTACAGTAGCTAGAGAACTGGATTTGGAGTGAGGAAAACTTGAGCTCGAATCCAGCCTCAGGCACTTGCTAGTTGAATGACACTGGCAAGTCACATAACCTCTATCGGTATCAGTTACCTGATCTGTAAAATGGGGATAATAGTAGCACCTACCTCCCAGTGTTGTTGTGAAGATAAAATGAGGTAATATCGGCTAAGTTCTTCCTTAAACCTTAAAGCTCTATATGAATAAAAACTATTACTACTACTACTACCACCACTACTACTATTACTATTTACATAGCATTTTAAGGTCTGAAAAATGCTTTTTCTACATCATCCATTTGAGCCTCACAATGTTCCTGTGAGATATACATTCCCCTATTTTACAGATGTGGAGACCGAGACTTAGAGACACTAAAGCTATGAAGAATCAGAAGCAAGATTTAAATCCAGTTCTTCCCGATGCCAAACCCAACACCAGATATACCATACTGTATAAGCCACATGCTCTAGAGGAGCATCTTCTTTTAGTTAGCTCAACTGGAAAAATGGAGAAAAGAAATCATGGAATCTCAGAGTCTCAGAACTGGAAGGAACCTTTTGGTGGTCATTTAGTTTAATCCAGACCCAGAAATGCCTCCCTCCACAGAGTAGCCAACAAATGGTCCTCCAGACTCTGAAAAATCTCAAAGGAAGGGGAAGCCCTACTCCCAGAGGCAGTCGATTCCACCTTTGGATACTTCTAATTTTTTAGCAAGTTTTTCAAGCCTGAATTGTCTCTTCTGCGGCTACCACTTATTGCTTCTAGTTCTGCCTTCTTGGATCAAACAAAACAAATCTGCTTCCTTTCCCAGTTGGTCGTTCTTCAAATACTTGATTACAGCTTTCATTACCCCTCTGTTCTCTCTCCCTCAAGTTTTCTCTTCTGGCTAAACAATCCCAGTTCCTTCATCCAATAATCAGATAACTAACCATCCCCTATCTTACCTATCAAATATTATTGCTCTGAAGCTTGTATGAGATCAGAGCATCCTGGAGTTGGCATCTAAGAGACCCTCTTCTCCAACTGCCTTCTGTTTTGGATACAAGGTAAAGGATTACTACCTCAATCTTGCTGAGTCTTCAACCACCTGATTTTGGGGATTTCTCTAACCTGGTCCATCTTGTTTACCAAAACTTTAAAAGGTTTCATTGGTACTTAAAAAAAAATTAATCATTCCTGGATATCACTCATCCTTTCCTATGCTTATGTTACCCAGTGAGTTGTTCCCACGTAACAGACAAAAAATAGTTAAGACAAATCAGCTGACATAGTAACTACATCTGACAACATATGCAACAGTCTGCACCCATAATTCCCTACCTCTCCAAGAAAAGGAAAGAAGTGCATTTCTTTTGCCCAGGCTAGAAGTACAGTGGTCACTTATGAGACAGTCTGGTAATAATTGGCATGGAAGCATTAACCCTTTCTATTTTCCTGAGCTGGGGCATTTTTGTTACTTCTTAGGTAGTCTGATATAAGTCTAACTTTGTCCCTGGGACAGTGACTGGTGGCAGTGCCTGTGCTGGTCTGGGTAACTTTATCTCATGATGGTCAGCTTTGTAGTAAATCTCTCTGAGCTGAGCTAGGCTGACCCCATAATGAGGTATCAGGAAAAGAAGATATTTTTATTATTAATATAATAATAAATATAATTAATATAATATAATAATATAATATAATATAATTAATATAATAATAAAAATGATAGTGATGGTAACTGTCAAATGGTACTTTATGACAAAAAACACTGTGAATGGTATTGTCATTTAAGCCTCCCTTTGACCCTACCAGATAATAAATAACCTGGGTAGAGTAATAGGGAGAGTCCTGGAGTCAAGGAGACTTGCATTCAAGTCTCACCCTAGGCACTGTGTGACCCTGGGCAATTGACTTAACCCATCTCAGTCTCAGTTTCCTCATCTTTAATATATATTGCTTGCAATAGCTGTTCTTCATCTATAAAATACATTGCTATATGTTAATAACAATATTATTGCCATTAAAATATCAAAAATAATTCCTATTCTTGCTTCAACAATAGCAATCAGTGTTCTCTTTTATTATTACATCTAGGATCTTAGGATCCATTTTATAGATGAGGAAATAGACTTTTTGATCACTGACATTCCTAGAGTTACACAGACATCAAATGATAATAAAGTCATTAACGTTTATGTAATCCTTTAAGGTTTGCAGAGTGCTTTACATATATTATTTCATTTGATCCCCACAATAACCTTGTGAAGTAGGTGTTGTTATTAAACCCATTTAACAGATGAGGAAAGTGAAACTGAGAGAAATTAAATGACTTGTCCATTGCCACACTGCTAGTAAGTATCTAAGGGCAGGATTTGAACACAGGTCTTTCTGACTCCAAGTCTAATACTGTATTGGCTATACCACCTAGCTGCCTGTTACCTGATAGAGCCATTTAAAGACTTGTCTCCAGGTCAGTCAGTCAATCAATCAATCAATCAATCAGTTAACCAAAGAACAATCTCTTATTAATTGATTCCTATGTACTAGGCCCTGTGTGGAGCTCATTCCAGGGACACCTGATGCACAGCAGCTACCAAAAAGTGAACCCATTTTATTCAGGTGTCCTCCAGGAAAGACTGAATGACCCATTTATTGGGGATATCATCAAGGGAATTCTTGCCTAGGGATGTGCTTGGTTTCTGAGGTTACCCCTAAGATTCTGTGGTTCTTCAAGAACTTGCTCCTTTGCTTCTGAAAATACATTCCATCACATCCTGAGGCAGAATCTGTAATCTCTTGTCTTCTCTCTTGGGTCTCAATCAGGGCTCCTGTCCCTTCTAAAGGCAGGTGGCTGTCTGTTGACATGACAGCAAAACAGAAAAAATCTGATTTTCTGACTAAAAAGGTCCAAATAAAGTTGTTGCTTCCCTGGGAATAATAATTTAGGGTGATATATTTGGGTCACACGGAGCCTAGCCTAGAAGGACTGTTATGCTGGATAGAGATCTGGGTTCTAGTCCTGACTTTGTCCTTCCCCCTTGACCCTGGGGCAGGGTGGGGCTACCTCTCTGAGAGTCACTTTCTGCATAAGTAAAACAGGATGATAATCTTGACCCTGCCTACTTCACAGGGTTGTTGAGAAGCTCAAATGGAGATAATGTATGTAAATCCCAGCTCTGTCATTTTGCTAGCTGGATGGGATGACTTCTAAGATTCCTTCGAGCTCTAAATCCTGTGATTATTAATGATTATTCCTCCAGTGATATCTTTCTCTGATGCCTAGAGGTGACCTGGGTTCTTGAAGGCTGTGCCAGTGAGGTATAAACAGTGGCAAGCCCTAGCAGGTTGGAAAGACTTTGAGTATGGGCCTGCTGATGGATTGTGGGGGTCATCGGCCAAGCTCAGACTTGGTGAAGGGTGATGAGGCTTATCATTAGAAGGCAGGTCACCAAGAGATAGTTTGTTTTTGTTGTTTTTTTTTTTTATAGAAAGTCATGGAGAGTGTCTGCTAAGGTATAGAGGGGTTGGGAGCAACTTAGATAGAGGATTATTTATCCTGATGAAATTCAAGTATTTATTATAAAGATTATAAATTGATCCTGTACTGAAGAGATGTAAGGGTAAATGGTAGCCTAGATAATTACCCCTCTCTCCTTAAAGCAAGTGATGAGATACTACCCCTGGATACCATAACCAAGTGAGAAAGTGTCTCAATCACTCAAAGACTATTGGAGGAACTGGATTCATATTGATAGTAAATCTGTTTCTGTTGGATGAAGAACTTGATCACACCCTGAGGTGTATAAAGACAGGAGTTAGTTCAGGAAGCTACAGTGTCTGATTATGGCCATTGTTCCTGGAAAGGAATTGCTTAGGGTGGGGGAGGGGTATTGGGAAAGGTATTTCTACTTCCAACTAGGTCACTCTCCACCACCTGTTGCAGCTATGATCGTTTGTTTCTTTTTCTAAAAGAGGATCATGTCATCAGGAAGGTGATGCCATGACTTACAAGTGAATTGAATTTAAATGAGAGAGAACTGTACAAAGTCACCAGCCTCACTTTCTCCTCCAGAGCCACCTGGCTTCAGTGGCCAGGTATAGATCAGGATGACTGGAGATGGCCCCACTCTTCACCTCCTATCCTTTGACTGTAGGAGGACTTTGTGAGCTTTGAAATGTCCAGAAATTTTTAGACTTCCTATTTTTCTGTTGGGATCCTAGCTTCATCCCTGGGATGGTGGCTGGTGGTAGTGTCTGCACTGGGAGCTGAACAATGAGGAAAGACAGATTCAGATAAAGAGCCTAGAAGGAAAGTTTCATCATAGCTAAAGGAAACATTTTGAGGATCACACAGAAGGACTTTCAGACATCGTGTTAACTCTTTGCATGTGTACTCTCTAAAATGGAGCCCATTTTCTCCTAGATTCCTTTATGTTTTAGTGGGTAAGTATGTCACAGATCTTTGGGGGGATGTTTTGAACCAACTATGTCACTCCAATAATTAAGTCTTGCTGACTGATTGACATAAATTCGTAATCATGGAAGAAACACATTAATGGGTGCTTTTATACTGTAGCATTAGAGAGATATCCCTCCAACCCCTCAAAGCTACCTCTACGTCCTTGAGAGAAACAGTTGAGCTGATCCAGCCTGCCAGTAGGCATGATGATTAGGAGAAAGTAGTGCCAGATCAGAAAGTTGACTATAAAAATGAAGTAGCCATGGTAGGACTTACCTCAACCCATTTCCCCTCTCTTCCTTCTCCCTTTTTCCCTCCATCATCCTCCTTTATCTTCATCCTCTTCTTCATTCTTTTCATCCTCTTCCCTTCCCTTTCCTTTCCTTTCCTGTACAATAGTGCAAGAGTATTGTGGTAGAGTGGAAGATCATACTGGACTGGGGAGTCATGAAAAATGTGTTCTAGTTTCACATTTGACTTTCTATGTGATCTCAAACAACTTATTTCCCTATAAAGTGAAGGAGGTTAGACTGAATAGACTCTAAGAACTTTTCCAACTCTGGTAGTCTATATACTAAGAGTCTATGTTCTCAGATTCTCTCTTCCAACTCTGATATTCTGTAATTTAAGGGCCTTTCCAGTTTTCACATTCAATGTTCTAATATCCCTCCCAGCTTTGATATTCTGGGTTCTAAGACCCCTCAAAGGTCTGACATTCCATATTCTAAGATCCCTCCTAACTCTGACATTCTATGAGCCTATGATTCTAGTGGAAGATAGGAGAGAGACAGAGAGACACGCACACACACAGAGACAGAGAGAGACACACAGAGAGAGAGACAGAGATAGAGCCAGAGACACAGAGACAGACAGAGACAGAGACAGACAGAGATACAGAGACAGAGAGACAGAGATAGACAGATACAGGGACAAAGAGACAGGGACAGAGACAGACAGAGAAAGAGGGAGACATAAAGAAAGAGACAGAGAGACAGAGAAGAGATATATGAAGATATATGCTTGACTCTTGCCCCTCCCTGGGTAGTTTCTGCCTCCCTTCTGCCTTTCCCCTGCTGCTGGCCTCTCCTAGCTCTAGATTAAAAGATGACTTCCTTATGAATAGGACATTCATTTCCTTCAGCTGCCAGCAGTCAGATGTGGCCAATGAGTTGAAGAGAACAGAAGGGATTCGGGTAATAAGGAGATCTCTTTACAAATGGCTATAAATCCATTCCAATTCTCTGTCCCTTACCCCATAAAAAACTCCATTGGTAGCAATGCTTTAGTGGAGCAGGGGCACCCCTGAGGTAGAAGACCATCAGCCAACCTCCTGGGAGATCGATTAAGGGGGCAGGGTAGGAAATGGATGTTTTCTCCTCAATGAGCACAGGCCCATGAGGAAGAATGGCTGTGTGGTGGAGGCCCTCTTGTTTTAGGGGATCAGAAGCCAGCATTGCAGCATGTGAGAAGCTCCCAGGACAGGAGTGTGTTATTAAAGCCAGGCCGCTTGCCTTCTGCCTTGGTGGCCGTGCTAAGTACTCTGGCTGTAATGTAGCGAGCATTTGGGGGGAAAGAAAATGAATAAAACAGAACAAATAAAAAACCCTATAAAATCATAATGAGGGCACATGCAGGCCCTCTCAGCAAGCGCTCAGCAGAGCAGAAGCCAGGGCTCAGTCACGGCGCTGTGACTCATTATTAGAACCCTTTGCCTAAAGGCGCCGAGCAGTGAGGCAGGAGAAGCTCACGCTGAGAAGCTGATAGCTCGGTGGAGAGGCCGGGAGACTAATCAGGCAGCCAGGGCTGCTGAAGGCTCGAGCTTGTTTCATGACAGACATCCTCAGAATCAAACATGAGGGCCGGTGGGTTGCGCAGCCCTGGCCTGGGAGGGCATGGCGGAGGTGCTCTCCTTGGGTTTGGGGGACAGGGCTCCGTGCATCACGTCTGGGCTTTAGCACACTGTCTTCCTGCAACTAATTCCTGAGACTGGAACTAGTGTTTGGACTCAATCAATTGCATCTGGGGGGAGGTGAGGGGAGAGTGTGTTAGTTTCACCTGAGCAGGCAGGGGGTACTGCTTCTCAGCTTAGAAGGAGCAAGAGGAAGAGATTTTATCCTACCTTTTTCTGCCTTATTTCTGGGAGTGGAGGTTCAAACCTCTGGAGTCTAGTGCTAGAAGGGTCTTCAGGACTGTGTAGACTAATTTTCAGATGAGGAAACTGAGGCCTGGAGAATTGTAATTTGCTTTAAGTCACATTCAAATCCAGTGCTCTCTCCAAGGTACTGTACTAACCCTACATCTCTTCTTTCCCAACCTTTCCCCTTGTCCTGATGCCAATCAAGGGACTAGTTTCCCATTCCTCACCCTCAAAGGGCCTGTTATTTATGATTGTGTGAGTATCAATCTGACTGAAACCCTGTGAGATTAGGCTAAAAAGTCATAACATTTTTTTTTTTGCCATGTTTCTCTTTCTTGTCTGGCTCTATTATTTTTCCTACTTTACAGAGAAGATAAAGGAGAATCCTCCAAGGTTAAGTGACTTGCCCCAGATTACCCAGCTCACCCAGTGATCTGAGGTAGTGCTTGAACCCAGAGCTCTCCGACTCTAAGTCTGGTACTTTAGCTACTAGCTCATGCTGCCTCTGGTAAAGTAGGCAATGAGGTCTCATCAACTCATTTCCTTCAATAGATGTCTTGTGATTTGGGACCGTCTCCAGTCATTCTGATCTGTATCTCACCACTGGATTCAGATGACTCTAGAGGAAAGAGTGAGGTTGGTGACTTTGTGTAGCCTTGCCTCACTTAAATCCAATTCACTTGCGAGTCATGGCCTCACCTTCTTGATGTCTTCTTCAAAGACAAAGGAGAAACAATAATAACAGCAATTTTATGGCTTAGAGGCAGCCCTGCATCCTGGAAGGTTAGGCCAGTGAAGTAAGTGCCAGTTTTGAGCAAAGGCTTGGCAATGGACTTTGTGCATGTCATCTGAGGACCACCCTTAATGAGGTGCAGAGATGCTCATCAGCATATGCTTGAGCACTAGGAGAGGAATTTTCTCTGGGAGAATCTCCGAGGCTGAGAGGTGTCTGTGTGGGCATGTTATGCCTGTGTGAGAGGAGGGAGAGCTTGTTCTTAAGAAATAAGGATTCTTTTGAAGTATCAAAATCTTGATGGAGAAGGAAATTAAGGTTCAGATCAACTTCCCCAAGATCACCAAATTAGTAGAGTCAAGACTTGAACCCAGATCTTTTGACCCTTCCCTAGTCCAGGTGACTTGCCCAGCATTACACAGCTAATAATTCTTTTGTTCCCATATGGCAGCACTATTGATCAGTTTGGTCAACTCAGTCAAATAAATCCTCTGAAACCTGTTCAAAATTTATTTATTAAGTATTTACTACGTACAGGCACTGTTATGCACTGGGAATACAAAGGCAAAGAAAACTAAAATGGAAGTCTCTGTCCTTAAGGCACTTATATTCTATGGAGAGAGACACAGAAACATATAACCTAATAACTAAATACAAGTGAAGGAGGAATAATGTTAGGTGGGATGTACTACCAAACTGGAAGTATGAAGAAACCCCTCAGGAAGCAGGAGAGACTTAAGTTGAGCTTTGGGTGACATAGTCCTGTACATTTGATCTTCAATGCTTCCCCTCTTCCCCAGTTGGGAAGAAAACCCAACTACAATGGTTTTTATAGAGTCAGACCTCTCTAGCAAGGCAGCCAGTCCAAGTCTGATCAGAAAAACCACTACATAAGAATTCCATTTGTCAGAGGTGAGGAGCATTCAGATCATGGAGGACAGTCTGGGC
This sequence comes from Potorous gilbertii, assembly GCA_028658325.1. Taxonomy (NCBI): domain Eukaryota; kingdom Metazoa; phylum Chordata; class Mammalia; order Diprotodontia; family Potoroidae; genus Potorous; species Potorous gilbertii. Next base: position 64,732,868 of record CM053771.1, read on the forward strand.
AAAGACATAAAAGGTGGCAGGTTGGAGATGAGATGTTATGTATTGGGGTAGCTAAGTGAACTACTCTGGCTGTAATGTAGAGAGCATGTGGGGGTAGTAATGTAGAATTAGTCTAGAAAGAAAGATTGGAACCAGATTGTCAGAGAGAAAGGTGTATTTGATCCTGGAGGCAATAGGGAGGGCCTGAAGTTTCTCAGGCAAGGGAGTGAAACAGATAGACCAAATATTCATTTTGTAGCTGTGTGGAAGATCAATTGAAGAGGAGGAAAGAATAAGTATTGTTAAACAATTACTATGTGCCTAGCACTGTGCTAAGCACTTTTCCATATATCATCTCCTTACAGCAACCTTGTGAGATATGTGTTATTGTTATTTCCCCCTTTACAGCTGAAGAAACTGAGGCAAACAGGTTGATTGACTTGCCCCTGGCTGGATTTGAACTCAGGTCTTCCTGGCTACAGCAAAGGTACTTAAGTCACTGTACCACCAACTACTTCTGCAGCAGAAGTTAGGGTTTGGGAGATCAATTAGGAGGCTTTTAAAATATTCTAGGTGAGATGCGTTGAACACCTGAGCTAGGGCAGCAGTCCAATATGAATGCAGAGAAGGGGACTGATGAGTAGGATGGAAAAGATAAGATTGAATGGAGGGAGAAGGGAGAAGAGACTGAGGATTACCTCCAGGCTATATAATGAGGATGGCACCCTGGACAGATACAGGGAAGTTAGGAAGAGGAGTAGGTGGAAGAAAATTCATTGTGAGGACAAGAGCTTGGAAAACGAAACTTCAGGTCTGCTAGAGAAGTCTCTCTACAACACTCCGAGCCATTGTTGAGGGCTGTCTGTGGATACTTGTGTGGATCAGGAGCTGATGGGATTTTTCACCCTCCCACAAGTTGTTAGGGCATTTTATTGACCCCCCCTACCCACCCTCCCAGGTATGTGGGAGATGTGAACTAGACTTTAACCATATCACAGACAATGATGAGGTCATTTTCCCTTGGGAAGGAACGGTACAGCCCATAGGCTCAGGCTGGCCTGGATAAGTGGGGAGAATCAGTATCCCTGACTCCTTCTCTAATTCATCTCTCCCCAGTTTAGATTTTTCTTCAAAAAGGCTGAAATAAGAACTTGTTGCTATATTTTCTTTCTCCCTCAGTTTTTCACTCTTGTGTCTGAATGTTTCTTTGGACTTCTCCTTGTTTTCTTGCTGCCTTCAAGACTTCAGGGAAGTTTCCAGAAGCTGGAGCCCCTGGCTCTCTAGCCCAGCGGGAGAAGGGATTGGGGACTTCAGAAAAGACTGCTCTCCAAAGTGGGTCAAACAGGGACTTTTTTGCCCCTGTACCCAATGCTCATCCCACCAGATTCAGGACCCTTCTACTTGCTTCCCAGTACTCTCTATAACTACTAGTGATAAATTTAGTTTGGTTCTTTGTGAGCTTCCTAGCCTGGGGGCTGCAAACTTAAAAAAAAAATAACACCAACTATTTTGACTGCTTAAATTTCCATTTAAAATGGTTTTACTATGTAATTCTATGTATTTTGATTTTTATATATTTCAAAACATTATTTTGTAAAATGAGGATAGTGATAGTACTTACCTCCCGGGGTTGTTGTTGTGAGGATCCAACTAGATAATATTTGTGCTTGGCAAATAGTAGGAGCTTAATAAATATTTGTTCTATTCTTTCCTTTTTGGGTTCTAACACTCTGTGCCAAAACTGAACTCATTCTTTCCCCAGACCCTTTCCTCTCCTGTTGAATTTTCCTGTGTCTATTGCAGACAGCGCCATCCTTCTGGTCAGCCAGGTCCACAACCATGAAGTCATTTTCAGTTCCTCTCTCTCACATATTCACTCACCAGATCTTCTCAGTTCCACCCCCACCATATCTTTGACAAACATCCTTTTCTCTCTACTCCACTTCATTAGTCTTTCTTTAGACTATTGTGATAGCCGTCGAACTGAAATCCCATGACTACCAAAGTGTTATTAGATTGTAAACTCCTCCAGGGCAGGGACTGACTTTTGCTTCTTTTGTTTGCCAAGGTTGGCACAGTGACTGGCATAGATTAGGTAGGTGATGAATAAATATTTATTGATATTCCCTCCTGTTTTTTTTAGGTAATTGGGGTTAAGTGACTTGCCCAGTGTTACACAGCTAATAGGTTCTGAGATCAAATTTGAACTCAGGTCCTCCTGATCCCAGGGTGGGCACTCTATCCACTATGCCACCTAGCTGCTTGATTGATATTCCCAAAGCCCAGGACTGACATGGATCACTCCCTTTTTCCTCTAGGATCAAATATAAACATTTCTGCTTGGCTTTTAAAACCCTTTGCAACCTGACTCCAATCTACCTTTCCAGGCTCATTGATACATAATTTCCCTTCATGCATTTTACTGTCCTGCCAGTAACCTTGTTGCTTTTCATGTGAAACATTACGTCTACTATTTCTGCCTTTGCACAGGCTGGACCACACGTCTAGGACACACTCACTCCTCACCTCCTCCTTCTAGATTTTCATTTAGAGTTTCTTTCAAAGTTCATTCAGATATTACCTTTTCATGAAGCATTTTCCGATACCCTGATTCCTACTGCCACTAGTATTAGTGGCAGTTAGGTGGTACAATAAATACTACTCAGAGCCTGGAGTCAAGATAGACCCGAGTTCAAATCCACCCTTAGATCCTTGCTAGCTGTACAATCCTGTGCAAATTGCTTAACCTTTTTTTGTCTCAGTTTCCTCAATTGTAAAGTGGAGATAATAACACTACCTACTTCTCAGAGTTGTGAGGACCCTATGGAATAATGTTTGTTACTGGCACACAGTAGGTACTGCATAAATGCTTATTCCCTCTTCTTCTCCCTCTCCCCCAACAAAAGTGAAAGTTGGAATGATGTAAAAGACAGACATTAAAATGTAAAGCAGAAGGCCTTTAAATGCCAAGGAAGTATTCCATATTCCATACCATAGAAAGGATTTCAGATTTCAAAACCTCAAATAGCTTTGACCCCAGTTATTCGTTTGCCCAGCTATTCATATGACCCAGCAGGAATCTGGCTAGTTTTTCTTGACTGATCATCTTCAGTAAATTGGAGTTCAAAACTAAGGAAACCACCTCTGAAGGATCGTCCCCCAAGAAAGGCTAGACCTCTTCCACCTCCTGCCTGAAGGAGACAAATCTCAGAGCTGAGGTTCCGAAGGAGTTAGGTTAAGGGTTGTCACTCTTGCTGAAAGAGCCCTATCCACATTCCCCAGTAGAACCCCATACTACCCTGTATCACCCTGATGAAACAGGGGTAGAAGAGGCTGAAAGACTACCCATTGAGGAGTAAGACTACCGAGTCCAGCCAAACAACCCATCCAATAGACTAACTATGCCATGTGGAGTGCCCGGTGGCTGAGCTAAGGACCTCAGTCCAATGTTACAGTAGTGTACCAGGAGCTCATTCAACCTCTCAGAGGCTGAGTGATCTGCCTAGCCCAGGCTAGCAGCAAGTCTAAGAAATGAACCAAGTCAATAAGCGTTAATGATCGTCTTGTCCAACCTAGAAGCAGCCATGTCTAATGTCCAAGCCAACTTTCCCTAGCCTGTCCATCACAGATATCACTCCCCACAGCATACTTTATGAGGATTCTTTGGAGAAACAAAGGACATCAAGGCCCTGCAGCTCCACGGTTGTGAGTTGCCTTGGCTATGTGTGTTTGCTATGAGTGTACCTCACTATCATTTGACTGTAAACTTAGGTCCCATCTTCCCCAACATGGGTTCTGTATATTTATGGAATAAAGTGTTCTAAGTTTTCTGAGAAATACTTTGTAACTATTGTTCTTGCTATGTGATTTGAGGAAACTAATTGAGTCTACTGACTAATTATTAAACACCATGGTAGGGGCTCATGAGATAGGTTAGGATGTTAGGCACCCATAGTATTACCCTTAGGTTCCCTAGAGTAGTAGCAGCCTCCCTTTGGGGCTCTCAACTTACCAATTCCATTGCAGGCTGGGAGATTAAACCATTAAAGGTTGGACATTATGCTATTATATATTGACAATCATCTCTCCTAGTAGAATGCAAACTCTTTGAAGATAGGAAATATTAAATTTTTGTCTTTTTACCCCTAGTGCCTCGCTTGTAGCTAGGCATGAATACATGCTCATTAATTCATTGTTTCTGTTCCAAAGTCCCTCTCAGCCAACACTATTCCATAACCTAACCCCCTCTTTTACATCTATGTAGTCTTTGGTTTGAGAGAGGTAGCATCCCTCAGACTGGAGACCAGGAGACAGTGTCATGCAGTAGAAAGAGGGCCAGTCTTGGGGTCAGGAGGCCTGGCTTTGAATGATGGCTCTGACACTTAGGAGTATATGACTCTGAGCAGGCCTGTCACTTCTGTCTGAACCTCAATTCCCATGGCTGCAAAATGGGGATAACATGACTTAGACCATCTACTCTCAGAGAAAAGAGAAGAAAATACTTTTAAAAAGTGCTGGATAAATGGGGGGCTAAGACTTTTAGACATACCACACACCTCCCTTGCATGGCTGCAGAAAGTCCAATCCGGTGCTTAATTTTGGATTTTAAGTGATAAAGATATAATCTGAATTATAGAATGTCAGAACTGGAAGGAGTTTTGGAGACTACCTGGCATATCCAACCTTTTCATGTTGCAATGGAATAAACTGAGGTCTGGAAAGGGAAGGGAGGAAAATGACCCAAGAAAATGGGCAGAAGTGGGACTAAAATCTAAGTTTCCTTACTCTCAGACTAGAGTTCTTTCTGCTACCTTGGGTTGTTATGACCTGCTCATGTCACTGAACCACTGAACCTTTGTGGCAAAGTGATTAGAGTGCTGAACCTGGAATCGCAAAGTCCCAAGTTCAAATCTTGCTTCAGACATTCACTAGCTGTGTGACCCTGGGTAAGTCAATGAACATCGTTGTGCCTCAGTTTCTTTAACTGTAAAATGAAGGTGACCAGAGTAGTAATAATCCCTACCTTCCACGGCTGTGAGGGTTAAATGTGATAGGAAATGTAAAACATTTTGCAAAACTTAAATCATTGCACCCATCATCATCATAATTTTTATTGTTTCAACAATAACAATATTTTCTGGTAAGTCAGTGAACAAACTCCTGGTTCAAAAGTGCCTCTGGACATGAAGCTTGTGGGTTTGAAGTCCAAGATTTTCTGGAATTCTAAAGATACCATATTAGACTCTAGAGGTACAGGATGTAATAATGAAAAAATGGGGACATTTCCCTATAATGGCAGATGGAGATTAAAATGCATTTGGGGGAATTTCCAATATCCATGTGCATAATGAATGGCACATGCTAACGGAGAGACCATAATCCTGGGGCCCCCTCCTCTTGAACACTCTAGGAGGGAGCTTTGAGTAATAGTGCATGTTCTCTGGCCCCTGGTCTAATTGGATGGGAATGGGAGGACCAGTGATGAAGCAGATGGAGCAGGAGGCTGGCAACAGTAAGACAGAAAGTGGCTTTCACTTTAGCATTCATGTTCTGAGGGAGGCTGCGGTGGAGTGGAACAAGAGTGATATTTATTATACCCATTTTCCAGTGGGAGAAAACTGAGGTTCAGGGGTACTTAACAGTCACCCAAGGAGAGAATCTGTGTTGGTTTCTGTTATTGACATAGTATCATTCGCATGGGCTATTAGCAGAAGGGGTCTGTTGTGAATGAGAATGTTGCGGCTGGTGAGTGCACCCCATCTCTCCCTTTGGAAAAACAGTCTGAAGGGTATGCCAAAACTGAATGTACTTTCAGGCAGTAAAATCATCTTTGTATATGAAAGCTTGTGTATTTTTGTATCCTATTAATTAGCAACCCTAAGAGATACAGACTAAAACTGAAAGCTGGTTTTCCCCCAGCAGCCATGACAGTCAATAGGAAATCTAGCTTTCAAAGCTTGTAAAAACTGAGCAAAGTTTCCTTGGACTTTGAAGACATAAATTTTAGGGCATGGAAAGACAGTGTCCTTATTGCACCATGGGCTTCATTGATTTAGGGTGTCTGATGTCAGTGACTGAATAGTTGAATTGTTCTGGTCACAAAGGTCTTTAGGATGGTGTATGGGATGGGAAATCTGCAGACCTGGAATTCTAGACCCATTTCTGCTTCTGATCCCTTGCGTGACCATGGATAAGTTTTTCTCTCTTCTCTTCTGTCCTCCAGTTTCCTCCTCAAGAAAATGAGATTCATCTTAAATGATTTTTTAAGGTCCCTTCCTGCTCTGAAATTCTATTATTGAATGTTCTAATATTTGATATTCTTTATTCTATGGCTTGTCCAGCCTTAGCATTTTGTACTCAATGATTCTAAGCTCAGAAATGTAACTTGGCCTAGATAAAGGAGCCGAAATTCTATCTTCTCTAGCGTGGGTTGTTGGTCTGTATCTGGGAGAGTTGAGAGTGAGCCAGAAGGGAGGCTGGCCTTCGTTTTGGAAGAGGACTGATGACATCAAGAGATGTCTTGACTTTCAAGTGAACTGGAATAAAATGAGGCAGAGTTTCACAAAGTCATCCACCTCACTCTCTCTTCCAGGATCCTCAAAGTTCTAATGCAGACTTGACTGAATGAATTAAGACAGACATGGTATCCAAGACTAGGGAGGTGATATACTCTGCCTTGGTTAGATTAAAGGATCACAAATTTAAAATTAGAAGGGATCTCAGACACCATTGAGTACAATGTCCTCATTTTTTACTGATAAGGAAACTGAGACCGTCTAATACAAGACTCGAACTCAGATCTTTCAAACTCCAAGTCAGGAAATTGTAGATTCTGCTGAGCACTCCATATTGAGGACAACTTGTGGAAGGACGTTGATAAACTGGAGGGTGCCCAGAGGAAGGCAAGTATAACAGTGAAAATCCTGCCCTATCCCAGAAGATCCTAAATAGGAAGAAAAAACACTGGACTATTTTAGGATTGGCCTTCTTACTGACTTGGGCTTGGAGTAAGAAACTTTGGGTTCAAGCTCCTCCTCTGTTACTGTCCAGCTGTGTTGTGATAGGCAAATCACTTAACCTTCTCTGGGCCTCAGTTTCTTTATCAACAAAATAGGGCTCTGGCTTGGATGAGGTAAAAACAGTAGGCAACATTGCTTTGTCAGAAGGCTCTGCTACTTCCTACCTGTGTGATCTTGGTCAAGTCACTTAACCTCAGTTTCCTCACCTGTAAAATAAGAGGTTTAGACTGGATGACCACTAAGGCCCCTTCCACCCAAGATCCTTTGGTCTCTACATTTTCTTTTTGCTCTGGAGCCTTTGAACGATGGCTAGGGAGCACACACGTTTTCTAGGTCTTCACTTACTCCCTTCTCTTCTCTAAATGTCAGTTTCTCAGTCTGTAAAAAGGAGCTGTGTAGAGTTGATAGTCTCTGAGGTCCTTTCTAGTTTCATTTCTAGGATTCTGTGGGGGTGGAGGTCACTCTTTAGATGTCCTAAGTTAACTTCCTAGGGTCCCAGATGTTGGTGTTTGCTGTTGTCCAAAGCCTGTCGAGGTCCTCCCCCTTCCCACAAGTCCCCAAGCAGCCTCTGGGCTCTGTCCTTGAGTTTGCCCCCTGGGTCCTCCCTGCTTCCTTCCCTAAGGGCCAGCAGAAAGCATCTGCTGCCTGGCCCCTTCACTCTCAATCCAAAGGATGGCGATGAAAGTTGTCGTTTAAGCACATGTTTAGGCCCTAAATGGCCAGGGCCTCGTTCATCTCTGTTACATTTATTAGGACGGGCAAACTGTTCCAGGGAGAGGGAAAAAAATCCAAATTCTTTTCTTGAAAGGAAACCTAATTTAGCAGAGTGCAATATGCCAGCGAAAAATTGCCTCTTAATTTGAAATGCATTCAGAATGCTGGAAGAGAAGCAGAATCCCTTAACATAATACCCAGTTTTTGGTTGGATAACAGAATAATAAATCCGCGAGGAATTCCCCAAGCAAGGTAAAATGGGATAATATACATTTCTTAATATTGCAGAAGTTTCCGTAATCTTATTGTTTAAACTTTTCAATAAACTGTAATGTTTATTAGTAGTTTTTCATTTCTAACTGTCAGATAATTCCTTTTGCTAAGTCGGGATAAACAGGGCCCCCAGTACCTCTGGTTTTAGTTACGCCTGATATAGATCTGACCAGACAGCTGATGTAATATAGAAGTATTGTGCTTTCCACTATGTTGAACTTAGAGGTTCAAATGTGTTAATGCAATTGAATTGATTGTAATATTTTATAAAAGTTTCTCCAACAAAAATACTGTTAGTGATTTCAGTTGTCAAAGGTTATGAAAGCAAATAAAACGTGTTTCTTGCAGCTGTGACAGCAGTCGGCTGATGACAGCAGCTGTACACTGACCAGCTCCTTAGGCCGTTCCTGTTCTCCTAGATTTCTTTTGCTTCCTGGGAGAAATTCATCTGAAGGTCATGTGAATATTTTCTTGTCTTAGGAAAGTTAGCGAGATGGAAGGAAATGGGTTTTGTGTTCTTTAAAGGGGATTAATCTGCAAACAGCAAGAATGAATAGGGGCTGTATTTTCCACCAGGAATTCTTTTTGTGACATCCCTCCTGTTGTGTTCAGGGGAAGATCTCACAGCAATGGGAAAACAGCAGAGGAGCAAGGCTGGGAGTCCTGTTTTGCTCTGGTGGGATGTTTTTCTCAAGAAGGCCATGCTCTATGGTAGACAGGTGTGGGAGCTGTTAATTGGAAATATCACAGAGATAGACTTTGGATATTTAATATGAAACTTGCAATTACTCTTTTTTCTTCACAATGACCTTCGTGCAGTGAACACCCATCTCACATGACAAGGCATGAGGAAATTAATCTTTATCCTACCTTCTTTATTTGTTTTTAATGGGTTTAAAAATTTCATCCAAAAATACCACAAAGGATTGAACATTTGTTGTGTAGTTCTTATTAAAATCCATCTCAAACCCTTAAAAAAGGGAAAATATAATAATGGAAAGAGTTCTAGACTGGGAGTCAGAGTACCTGGGTTTCAATCCCAGCTCTGAGAGCTGCTTTCTGTGTGACCTTGCGAATGTCACAACCTCTCTGGGTCTCGCTCTTTCTTCTGTAAAATGAGGGAGTTGAGCTAGGTCAGTGGTTCTCAAAGTATTGTCCAAGGATCTCTGGGGGTTCCCTTTGGGGGTCAGCAATTTCAAAACTATTTAAAAATAATACTAAGACATTTTAATGCCTAATATGGTATATATACGTACATATATATATATATATAAATAGATAGTGTATATATATATATATATATATATATATATATATATATATATATATATATATATTATATCCCACAAGAACAAAAACTCTTCGGGGGTTTTCTCAGTGATTTTTAACAGTATAGAGGGGTTCTGAAACCCAAAAGTTTGAGAACCATTGGACTAGACAATCTCTAAGGCCCCTTCCAGCATTTAGATCTATGATCCATGACTTTCCGAGTAACTTGGCCAATGAGACGCTCAATCAGATGTTAGTTCAGTCCCAAACATGCCATTGACCCATGACTTATACTCTGATGAATCTAGACAATGGTTTCTGTACTCTTAACTTTGATTCTAACTGTCTTTTGGGGAAGATGCTCATGTATAGTGAAATAGAATTGTTTTTTCCTCATTTGAATAAAATAATAACAATTTACCACAGACTTAGTCTTTTATCTTCTGATTATGCAGACATAGAAGATGTGGCTAAAAATATAAATCCATTGGGAACTCAGGCTAGAGCTTCCTTGGTATTCATTGTGATGCTACACCTGGCCCGGAGACTGGGGAGGTGAGCAACTGAATACAGTTTTCAGAAGAGACTGGACAAAACAAAACAACAGAGGAGTGTGCCAATGCTAAATGCTTTGCAAGTATTTGCTAGTGTGATGTGATGGATTGAGACTCTGGAATGAGGGATTCTGGCCCAGTGTATGAAAACCCTCAGAGCAGAGCTGTCCAGCCATGGAGATGGCTGCCTTCAGATGGAAGCAGTTCCCAGGTCGTCAAGCAGAGATTAGGAGTGCTTTGAGAAGGGACTCTTGCTTTGGGTAGAGGTTGGACCAGATTACCTCTGAGGGCCCTTCCAGCTCAGGGAGTCTATGATTTGGGGATTCCTTATGAATTTAAAATAGGTAGTTATACTGATAAGGATCAAGATGAAATTCACTGTGGCACTATGCATAGAGGGAAGTTTAGCTAAGTCAAACACGATTGTAGGGGGAAATGTTCAAATGGTTTAGGAGAATAAATTCACTTTAAATACTCTATGAGTATTTGAAATCTCTATTTATGCTTACCCAGGCGATGTGGTCATTACAAGTCATTCTTACCAACTCATCAAAATTAAAATACAGATTTACAGTGGTAAGGGACCTGAGAGGTCATTTGGACTAATCCATTCATTTTACAGTGGAGGAAACTGAGGCGCAGGGAAGTAAAGTGACTTGCCTAAGGTCACAGAGACACTAAACATCAGAACCAGGATCTGAACCCAGGTTTTCTGCCTACTCATTCAGTGTTTTTTCCATTGTACTATGTTGGCTTTTTTTTTTTGTAGATTTTTAGTACACAATATATTGTTAGTCTATCTCATGTTCTTTAAAGTAATAAAGTAGAGGGTCTTAAAAAATCAAACATTCTTTAGTTTAATATTTTTGCTCATTTGTATGAATAGTGATAACTCATTAATAGGTTGAAAGTTAAAAAAGAAGAATGTAAAGAGCAATATCTCTAGTGATTGCTGCTGCTGCTGCTGCTACTAATAGGTGTAGAACTTCGGTGAGGATAATGGAGAGGCAGTATGATATATTGGGTAGAGTTGGAGTCAGAAAGATCTGGGTTTGAATGCTGCTTCAGACACTTACTAGCTGTGTGACCCTGGGCAAGTCACTTAGTCTCTGCCTCAGTTTCCTCATTGATGATGGAAAATGAGAGGTTTGCAAGGTCCTTCCATCTCTAAATCTATAATTCTATGATATGGATAAAAGTTGTACAGGATGGGCAGGCATGCATAAAATTTGAACTAAATCATTGGGAGAACATTCAAATTGAGATCACTGATCCTCCACTGAGCCATCATCATCATCATCATCACCACCACCACCATCATCCCATCACCCCCCCATCATCATCATCATCATCA
>CM053771.1:64744529-64883288 GCA_028658325.1 Potorous gilbertii
CACCATCATCATCATCATCATCACCATCATCCCATCACTCCCCCATCATCATCATCATCATCATCATCATCATCATCACCACCTCCCTCATCCCATCACCCCCCCATCATCATCATCATCATCATCATCATCACCATCACCCCCACCCCAGTACATTTCTACAATACTTGAAGGTTTACAAAGTGCTTCACATGCTTTATCTCTCTTGATCCTTACAACAACTTTCCAAGGTAAATACTCTGGGTATCATTATTCCTGTTTTTGCAGATGAGTAAATGAAGTTGAGATGGTAAGTGACTTGCCCAAGGTCACAAACTGGTCAGTCAGTCAACCTTCATTAAATGGCTACTATATTCCAGGCACTGTGCTAAGAGGTGAGGTTACAAGGAAAGCTATAAGACAGTCACTACCCACCCTCAAGGAGCTCCCAGTACATGTCAGATCTGAGATTTGAACCCAGGTTTTCCAATTTCAGATGCAGTTCTCTTTCTACTCTATGACCCTGCCTGGATTAGCATTTCCTTCGAGAGAATCTGAATGAGCGACTTTAAAATTTATTAAACTTCTCTTTATAGTTGCATTAGCATCAGCAGCAGGACTTGAGAGAATGAAGAAGATCTTAACTGCTGAGATACCATTTTGAGACATGGATGATACCCTGGGCTTTACCAGCTGAGCACAAGCTTTAGCAGGTCCAGCCAGTGTAGGAAGGCTTTGGGGATAGGCCTGAAGACAGACTGTATTGGCCATCCTAAACCAGTCAATTAAACAAACAACATTTATTAAACAACTAATATGTGCCAGGGGTATATGGGGGTGTATGGTACCAGGTGATGTGAGGGTTTTCTGAGCTCTTTTCAGGGCTGCTCTTCCACCTTTGGTGTTTACCTGCCTCCCAACTCTCACCTGTGACTCCAAGAAGCTGTAGCCACATTCTGGAAAAACTATCTCAACAGATGGGCTAAATCAGGGTGAGGGTAACTGACAGGCTTCACACCTGAGTTAGCATGTGAAGACTTCCCCTGGAGGAACTGGGAATGAGAACAACTTGTTCCAACGGCAATGAAGGTGGCTGAAGGTGCTGTGGAGCTTGGTCAGACATTGAAGATGCTGAGATCATCCAATGTATCCCAGACCTTTGCCAGTCATCTTGACTTTGTCTTACCACTGGACTTCAATGATTTAGGGAGAGAGAGTTAAGCTGATGACTTTGTACAACTCTGTCTGACTTCAATTCAGTTCACATGAGTCAATATGTTAGGATTCTATGGGTCCTCTTCAAAAATGAAGGACAATGATATGTGCCAGCAACTGGGCTAAATGATGGGGATATGAAGAAAGGTGAAATGAAGTCTCAAGGAGCTCACAATTATGTACAAACCAATTATGTTCAACAAGCTATACACAGAATAAATTGGAGATAATCATAGAGGAAATACACTAGCATTGATAGATACTGAGAAAGTCTTCTTGTAGAAGGTAAGATTTTTGGCTGGGGCTTAAAGGAAATCCAGGGGAGCCAGGAGGTGAAGATGAAGAGGGAGAACATTCCAGGCATGGGGGACAGCTGGGGGAAATGCCTGGAGTGAGGAGATGGAATGTCTTGTACAAGTTGCAGCATGGAGGTCACTCTATAGCATAGTTAGGATGTGCAGGACCTGGCACAGAAATTTTCCATTTCAGATCAGTCAGTGGATAAGTTTTCTAGCAAGGACAAGTCTTCAAGTCATAGACTAAGGTGTGGAAGAACTGGGAAATATGTTGGTAAGAAGAGTAACTGCCCTGATGAAATCATGGAACTCTGAACTATAACAGTCTGTGGGAACTACCTTCTTTACAGTCTAAAATAGCTTAGTTGTGTGATCTTGGCCAAATACCTTCCTTTCTATGGGTCTCAGTTTCCTCATTTATAAAATGAGAAGATTAGGTCATGATAACAGCTGGATATCATTTGGTTCCTACCACAACTTTGTGAGGTAGGATCATAGATTAAGAGCAAGATGAGACCTTAGAGGCCAGTGAGTCCAACTTGTCATTTTTTACAAATAAGAACACTGGGTCTAGAGAGGTTGTGACTCATCTGGGAGTTTCATAGTTGGTCAATGTCCAAGGTGTGATTTGAACTCAGGTCTTTCTGACTCTCAGTCCAGTACTCTAATTCATTAAGTTCTAACAGGGTGACAAAATGTGACTTACAAGTAGGTGTGGTTAAGATGAGCATTTGTTTTACAAAGTTAACAACAGTAATCTTGGCTGTCTCCCCAAACATCTGTACCAATCCACCTTCCCCACTCCCCCCACGTCTCATCATTATAGAGTTCTAGTGGCCCCCATCATGCAGTACATAAAGGCTGAGGCTCAGCAGCTTGACATGAGGATGGTGGAGTGAGCAGATGGGCAGATGGAGGTGTGGCCTGCATGTCCAGAGAGGTTATCTATCTCATCCACAAAGAAACTGACCCCCCGAGAACAGAAGTGACTCAGCTGAGGTCACAGAGTATCAAGATTTGAACCCAGGCCTTTTGTGCCTGTAGGTCTAATGTTCTGTCTATTTCCCCATGCTGCCTCTCAGTAATAGGCACCTCCCAACTAAAAAAAAAACAAACTTTTGGATTCTGTGTCATGTTCGTGGGCTTTGTTCCATGGTAGTGAACAGTGACTGAGGGCAGGTGGTGTGCTATTAATACCGAGCATTTGAGTTACATTTGGTGTTTGTAAAGTGCTCTTCAGATGCCTTAATTAATTATTCAGGAGGCGTTCCTCCTGTCCCCACTCAAAAAGACAGTTAAAAAAAGATAAGAAGAATGTGGTCAATCTGGACCAGACTGATTTTAATTTGTTTTATAAGTTTTGGGCTAGCCTATATCTAAATTGGGGAAGGTGACTGGGGAGAGGGGGAAAAAGCTACTTTTGTGAACAGATCTTCTAATATGGTCTTTTTCTCTAGTCAGTGTTGGGCAACATGAAGAACACTGGTCAGAAGAGTCTCATGAAAACTCCATTTTTGTCATTTACTAAATATGTGATCTTGGGAGAGTTTCCTCCCCTCTCTAGGTCTTAGTCACCTCCTCTGGAAACTGGATAACTATTGGGAAAGACTTCAGAGGCCATCTCAATCATTCCCTTCATTTTACAGAAGAGAAACTCAAGAACCAGAGAAGGTAAGGGACTCACCCAAGGTCATACAGCTAGTAAATGGAAGAGCCACAACTTGAACCCAAGTTCAAGTTTTGGCTCCAAATCTAAGACTTTTCCCACTGTCTCCCACTTCCTTCTCATGGTTAGGAAAGTACTTTATAAAATGAGAGGTTATAAAGAAATAGCTATTATTTCTTCCAGTGACCAAGAGAAAAAAATTCAAGCTTTAATAATTCATAAACAGTAACTGCAGTGTGAAAAAGTCAAATTAATTGGAAGATACTGGGGGCCTGTGTTTAGCTTCATACCCTCACAGTGAGATAGCTCCTTCTTCATGGATGGATATGTTTATCTAGAGATGGCTGATTCATTTTCAAAGGGTGTATGAGAGTTGTGTGTTTAAGTGTGTGAAGGCTGGGTATAATGTGAGTGGATATGGGAGTTTGTATATTGTGTGCATTTATTGTGCATAGCTGTGTATTGTTTGTGTATCTGAAGCGGTAAATGTGCATATGTGTAGTGTGTTGATGGGAGGTTGTGATGGTGTGCCCATACACCGTGTGCTTGTGCGCACATGTGTGTTTGTGTGCATGTGTGAGTGCTGCCATATGCACATGTGTGTGGGTGCACGTGCGTGCTTGCATGTGTGTCTATGAGCGCTCATCCCTCTGCTAAGCCTGTCCCTGAAAGGCTCCGAGGGCTGGAAAAATGAGAACGTCCGGGAACACTGAGTCACGGGGGCTGACCCAGCAAAGTGCTGTGTGTGTGACATATAATGAAAGGTTGAGCTGTGTGTCTCGGCGGTGGCGAAGCAGATCAAATCACAGAGGATCAGGCAGGGAGCTGTTGCCTCGCTCTGAGTGACAGAAGTTAATAATTAGTGACAATGATTGACAGCTACACTCCATCTGCCGCTCCGACGCCTGGGAGCAGTTATCCCACAACTGTCTGCGGGCACGGTGAAGTCCTGGGGGAGCCGGGCCGGCCCGTGATTGACAGCTGCCTTCGACAGAGAGAGACGGGCCACTGACAGCAGCAAAGTCCCCGTCAGCAAAAGCTCCCGCGTCCCCCGCCCTCCCGGTCCCTGAAAGCCTCTCTACCTAGACGCATTTATTCTGTCCCATTTCTCGTGGCAGCTCTGGATTTCACTAGAATACTAGCCAGTCCCGTTTTCACCAGAAGACTCCCTCCCTCCCTTCTCTTCATTGGAAAAGTAGTAATATGGAAGATAACTTCTTGGGAGACGAATCCACCTCTCCTGTTCGTTCCGCAGATTTAGGGAACTGCAGAGGCTACAATCTTCCTGTGTTTGTGTGAGCTGTAGATTGTCAGAGATGGAGGGAGCTTTAGAACACAAAAAAAGAACTGGGAAGACCCTTAGAACTTAGAACATCAGATGAAGAGGACTTGTAACAAGGATATCAGAGCTGGGAGGGACATTATAACCCAGAATGTGAGAGCTGGGAGGGCCCCTAGAACACAGGATGTTAGGGCTGGGAAGGCCCTTAGAACACAGAATGTCAGGATTGGAAGGGCCCTTAGGACGCAGGATGTCAGGGCTGGGAGGGACCTTAGAATACAGGATGTCAGGGCTGGGAGGGGCCACAGTATGTCAGATATTGAAGTGTCCTTAGGACACAAAAGGTCAGACTTGAAAGTTCCATTAGGATACATCTAGCCAGCTAGGTCTGGCAGCTACTAGACTATATGGAACCAGAATATCTGGACATATTTCATATGCAAAACCAATAGATTGGAAAGAATGGAGACTTGATGGAATCCACTGAGGATTAGTGAGAAGCCTTTGAGGGTTCAGATTATTGTCAAGCTTCCCTAGAAGGCAGCAGGGATTTCTATTAATACACTTCATCCCCCAAAATTCTGAACCATAAACTGTTCCTATAAAGAAGCATTAACTACTGCCCCGAGGCAGTCAGTAGACAGCCGGCTCAGAAGAGGGTTCTAAGTTATTTCAGGCCTCAACCTTAAGTACATGGGGCAGGAGAAGACCTGTTCTGAAGGGGCTGAAGTGTTCTGGGGGGCCCTTCCAGTTCTCACATTCTGGGTTATAAGGTCCCTCCCAGCTCTGATATTCTTGTTCTAAGTCCTCTTCAATCTCTGATATCATTTCTAATCCTGAGTTTCAACGGACCTAAGGAACTGAAGCAGGGAAGGGTTTTTGCTTCTAGGGACTCCAGACATTGGCAGCTAAGGGTCTGTGACATGTGTAGGGTGTCTCCTGGGTGAACCTCTTCCTGTTGCTATCTTGGCATAAAGTCCTCGGCTGCTGCAAAGGATGTGTCCAGTGTCCCCCTCCTCTGCTTCTATAACAAGTTCTCACTTTGTAGGACTTGAGGACGTAGAGAGCCGGTTCCAAAGAGGTGCTGCATTCCTTTCAGGCTCCAGCCTCCACCCCCCCACACCCCCCATCACTCAGATAACTTTCTTCTTTTAAGGGTCACTCCCTCCATCTATGTTACTCTATCTTTTACTGACCTCCACACCATCCTCCTTCCTTTCTCCTCCCTCAGAAATCTCTTCTTTGAGATTCACTCCATCGATCATTTCTTACTCAGTCTAAATCCTTGTCCCAGTCTTTTTACCAAGCTCCAATCATTTCTCCTCCTTTCAAGATTTGAGGTTAGAACTATTCCCTCTACTCATTCCCTGAGTAGAATTTCATATTTGAGAAATTCAATGTACGTGTCTGTTTCCCCTCAGATACGTATGCCTCCCAATCCATCGATCTCCTGAACTCCCATGAACTCCCTTACTTCACCTCAGACTCCACAGGAATGGACCCAACTATCCAACCATCACCCAAAACCATTCCCCCTCCTTTATCCAGTTGCAACCTCTCCTTCTAAACTCATCCTTTATCCTTACTGTGGTCTCCAAGTCCCTCTACCTCTCCCCTTTTCCCCAGGCCATTATGCCCGCTCTGGCCTCCCTTCTTTCTCAACACAATATTTACCCTGTGGTTGAACAGCTTAGCCAAATGCCCACAGATGCCCTTTGATCCCCCCCTTGTCCAATTCCCTCTTGCCAAACCTCAACCTGCGGTTTCCCCACTATTAGTCTCTCTTCCTATTCAAGTGCTTTTGAAGAAAGTCATGTAACCAAACCTATTGGTTTTACTGCAGACGTTATCTAATCTCAAGTAGCACCTCCTTGTGTCTTTCTTTTATTCTTCCTTGATTGACTTACTTTCATACTCATCGCAGGAGCTATTCTAAGCTTTCTCTCTTCAGATCTATCCATCCTCCTTCTCCATTCCTCTTCTATTACTTTACTTTCTACTCCTCCTACAGAACTCCTACTACTTTACTGAGAAAATAGAATCCTTCCATCATGAACTCCCTCTTTTCTTTCCCGCTCTACCTCAAAATTTCTCTTTATCATCCCTCATTCTCTCTTCCCATGATCCGGTTTTTGAGAAATGAGGTCCTTTCTCCTTGCCAAGGTCAATCCTTCTTCTTGGATTCTAGATTCTCTAGAATAACCTCTAAGATCCTGTTTTCTTAATCACTCCCTCTATTCCTTTCATCTTCAGTTTTACCTTAATCAGTGTCTCCTTCCTTACTGCAGACAAACATGCCTAGGTCCCACCACCCGTCATAAACCCTCATTTGACTTTTCCCTTCCCTCAAGCTATCATGTCTTCTCTCAGTTCCAAACTCTGAAAAGGTTAACTGTAATCATTGTCTCCATTTCCTTATCTCCCACTCATTTACCAATCCCAAGCCATCTGGCGTCCAGCTGTCCAACCCTATAATGCAACTGAAATTTCTCTCTTCTCAGATCTTTTAACTGCTAAATTCAATGACCTTTTCTCTTCTATCCCTGTTCTTGGTCTCTCTGTTGAGAATGTTGACCACCCTTCTTGTACACCCTCTCTCCTCCCCACTGGAACACTGATTGTTAAGTTTTTGACTTATCTTGGGTCCATGCCCCACCTCATGTTTACAAGCAAGCCATCACTATGTCTTGCTGCCATGATCATTCCCCACCCCTACTGTTTTCTAGTCCCCCCCTTTTTATAACGTATTTCTCCCCATTAGAATATAAATTCTTTAAGGGCAGAGACTATCTTGCTTACTTATATTTGTGTCTCCAGCACTTAATATAGTACCTGACACATAGTACTTGCTTAATAAATTCTCTCTCTCTCTCTCTTTCTCCTCCCTCCCTGTCTGATCACTCCTTCTCATTCTCCTTTGATAGATTCTCTCTCCAACTCCAAGTATGGGTATTCCTCATGTCTCCCTTCCTCCAGCTTTGTCTTAGGCCCTCTTCTCTTTTCTCTTTAGAGGCATGATGATCTCAGTTCCCATGGCGTAAAATTTTATTTCCACATAGAAGGCTCCCACATCTGTCTTTCTTACCCTCATCTCTCTGCTAAACTCCAGTCTTATATTATCAACTTTCTTTTCTAAGTCGATATCTTGTTGGTAGCTCAAACTCAGCATTTTCCAAAGACTAGGTATTCTATTTCTAAATTTCCTCATTTCTGTTCAGGCAAGTACCATTCTTCCAGTTACCCAGGTTCCCAAATTTGGACTTTCCCTTGATTCTTCTTCAGTCTTCATATCCCATCAATTGGTTAGCACTGTCCATTCTACCTAGATAATGTGTCTCAATCTGTCCCTTTCCACCCACTCTCACATCTTCAACCCTCAGTCAGACTCTCATAATTTCTTGTCTGGACTGTTACCATGGCCTTCTGCCTCTGGCTTCTTCTCTCTCCTTTTCATCTGCTAAAGCACACGTTGGGTACAGTCTCCTTTCCTGATCTCCCTATTATTAGCACTCTCTCCCTATTGAAATTAATTTGTATTTATTTAATTTCATACCTATTATATTCGACCATTGTAATGTAATGTAAAAATATTACATTACTATAATTTTATAATCCAAATAACAAAGGATTTTAGGATCTGTAGCCAGAAGGAATCTTCAAGAGTGATAATGACGATGATGATGATAGCATTTATACAGTATAGTAACGTAAGGAATGTACACCTCGGCAGGGCAGGAATATTTCTGCTTGTGTTTATGTTCCCAGTCCCTAGCAGAGTGCCTTACTCATTGTAAAAATGTATTAAAAGCTTGTTAAGTTAAATTAAACAGTGATAAACTTTTTTAAAAAGCTAAAAGCTTTTAAGTCTTTCTTTTTCCTTCTCAGAAACAGTCAATAAACATTTATTAAGCAACTGCTGTGTGCCTGGCATTGTGCTAAGCTATGGGGATACAAAGGAAGGTAAAAGTTCCTGCTCTAAAGGTGCTCACAGTCAGATTGGGGGAAATACCATGCAGAAGTCACCAGCACCAAGAGGGATGACGGAAGGCTTCCTGGAGACAGTGGGGGTTAGCTGGGATTTGAAGGAAGCAAGGGAAACCAGGAAGTGGAGAGGAGGAGGGAGAGCGCTCCAGCAGGGGAACAGCCACTGAAAATGTCCCAAGTCAGGAGATAGAGGGTCTTATTTAAAGAAATTCCAGGAGGCGAGTGTCTTTGAGAATACCTTTGGGACAATCATTCAGAATAATTGAATCTCACTTGGTGGTGCACGGGGCAAAATCCTTGATTTTATGATGGAGATTCTGTGAACCTCAGCTCAATACTGGCTTTTCTCCTTGCCACCTGTGTGGCCTTAGGTAAGCTGGACTTTGGCTTTTCCATTTGTCCTACGAGGAAGTTGGACTACCTGGTAGTTAGAGCACTGGGCTTAGTGTCCAGGAGGCCTGAGTTCAATCCAGCTTCAGACACTTGCTAGTTTTGTGAATCTGTAACCTGTTTGCCTCAGTTTCCTCAATTGTAAAATGGGGGATAATAACCACATCTATCTCCAAGGGTTATTGTGAAGATCACTTTAGATAACATTTATAAAGCACTTAGTGTCTGGCACATTGTAGGTACTATGTAAATGCTAATTATTACTGAAGACTCCTTTCAGCTACACATCCTAAAATCCTATGGTATTTGGATTATAAAATCATAGGAACAATTTATTGTCAATTACAGATTCCTGCTCTGTTAATAATGATGATGATAGCTAGCTTTTGTATAGCACTTTAAGGTTCACAAAGTTATCTCATTCCATCCTTGCAACAATCCTGGGAAGAATATTATCATTCTCATCTTATGGAAACTGAGGCTGGGAGAGATTAATGACTTGCCCAGGGTCATACAGCTAGTAAATATCTGAGGCAGAATCTGAACTCAAGTCTTCCTGCTCCAGGTCTAACTCTTTATCTATGTGTTCCACCCAGTTCAGACAATTGATTCAGAGTCTCAGTACTTGGGTTCATTTTCTGACTCTTGCTTGCTGTGTGACCTTGGGAAAGTTTCTTCCCCTCTCCTTTGTTAAATGCTGGGCTAGGACCATCTGATGTGGAAAGTCCTTTTCAGTTCTAAAGCTTATGATCCTGTGAATCTTGTCCTGCAGTTTTCACAGTTTCCTTAAGGATCTAGTAAGATAAAAGGTAAGGAAGGTCTTCGTAAACTGTGAAGTCCTACAGAAATGTTATCAATCTGATACAACAACATTTATTAAGCAAGGTAGGATACAATGATGATTATTAGGTAGAGCAGAATCAATCATTTATTTTCTTATTATATAATAGTAAAAAAATCTCAGTTTCATTCTCTGTAAAATGAGGGAGAGAATTTGATTAGAATTTCGCAGGTTCTTAAATTGTGTGTGTGTGATGGACCCCTTTGGCAGCCTATGGACTCTTTCTCAGAATAATGCTTTTAAATGCATACAATGGAACCATAAAACTACAAAAGAAACAAGTTATTTTGAAATTAAGTTACCAAGAGATTAAAAAAAACCCCACTAAGTTAACCAGGCACATGCTGACAAATGTTTAACAGCTGGCTCTCTGAAAAAAAAATTATCCACAACACATTGTTAAGTTTAGTTGGCAGTTTCAACATTTTCTCCATCATTTTTCTAAGTCAGGACAATTAGCAAAACAATACAGTTAGCACTGATTTGTAGGTTTTGTTGATTTCTGAGGTATAAATGTTCACCCAGAAAATTTAACAACAGGCTCTCCGAGTCAGTAGGATCTAGTGCCAGCACACTCCTAAAGTTCATGGACGCCAGGTTAAGATTCTTAGTCCATTAACCTCAGTCTCTGAGGTTCTAGCCAGAGCCAAAGGGTCCCCATCACACTTAAGACCTCCCAGGATAGTTTTCACTTCAAATGACAATCTGAATTCCACCCCACATCCCTGCATCAAAAGAGAGCAAACCACTCCAGGCTCCAGAACAAATGGGCAGAGGGAGGGAGGATAGCTTCATTTTAAGAACATGTCACCCCTTAATTGCACTTCCTTGAGATTGGTTTGGCTTTCTGGAAAAATGCATTTTAATTTTTTTCTCATTTGGGACCCCCAGATATGGTTTATAGGTGATCTGTTACTCATTCTGTCCTCCCCCACCCCATTTCCTCATTGCTTCAGCAGAATTTAAAGGATTGTCCTTCTGGACTTTGAGTAAAAGCCCACTTAAATCTTCCTATTTAAAATACAGTGAACCCCAGCTTATATTGATCCTACTTAAAATGTTTTCCCGCATATAATGTCCATCTTTTAAAGTCCAGGTCATGTTTCCTGCTTATAATGTTTTCTTATCTTTATTCCCCTAAAATGATATAAGCACTTGCAATATGCTTGATAATGAGGCTCATGGCTTGGGGGTAGGGGAGGTGAGGGGCGGGGGGAAAGATGGGACAGACTAGACATTGTCAAATTTTTCAGTTGTCAGGGTATTGAAAAACCATGTTAGAGATGTAGCAAATGTTGGGCTCTCCTTCAGGTATCTACATCCCTGGAGAATTTCTGTAAACAAAAACAAAAAAGAAGCCGAGAAATTGCCATGACATTGCTATTCCTATGTATTTTTAGGAGGGGAGGCCAACTCTGCCTTGGCTCTCATCTAGGCATTTGCTCACCTAGATTTTTAGTGGGGAAGTTCAAAGTGCTTGGTCTCATCTTTTTCTAGGGTCTGGAGCATCTCCTCTCCCCTCTTTGCCTGTTGACTTCCTCTGTCTATCTAAGCCTAACTTCAATGCATCCCCCTCCAGGAAGCCTTCCTAGATTATCACTGCCAGTAACCATTTCAATAGCTGTGATTAAAAGACTGTCATGTGAAAGAGAGATTGGCTTTGTTCTGCTAGCCCTGAGTATAGCTTGTTGAGAGCAGGGACAGGTTTCTTTTTTGCCGTTCTTTGTAGCCCCAGCCCTTAGCATAGTGCTCAATACATAATAATGTCATTATGATAGCGTTCTCTCCCCTAAGGGTTAAACATATATGAATATTTAACAGTTGCCTTCCCATAGGGCTCTAATGCTCCCAACACCACTGTGAAGTACTATAGGGCAAGTGTTAATTGTCCCCATTATTCAGATGATGAAATGGAGGCTCATGTTCACGTGGTTAGTGCCTGGCAAAAGTCAAGACCTGCAAACAGGTGATCAAACTCTAGAATTAGGGCTCTTTCCACTCTACTGTAGCTTCCTGGAAAAATTAAATATTAATTTGTGGGCCCATGTTTCTGGGCAGATGGCTGACTTCTCTCTTTTTTGAGGAAGGTTTGATGTGTGCTGAGAAAAGTGTTCAGAATGATTGGATCCTGACTGGTGGGGAATAAATGAATAAAACTGATTAAGTCCCTACTACGTGCCAGGCTTTGTTTACAGAGTATGAGAAGCACAGGACTTGGCATCAGAGGGTCTGGGTCTAATTTTAGCTCTGAAGTCTATTCAAGAGAGCTTGCACAGCCTTCCTCCTGCTTAGAGCACCCTTTAGAAGTGTACCCGCTTTCCGTTTACCTTCCCAATGCAAATTTCTGCACTCAGGAGTCAAGAGGGAAACACCAAGTAACACAGAATTTTAGCGATACCAGGACACTAACTTAGTGGCAGAGTGGGTAAGGCGCTGGACCTGGAGTCAGAAAAACCTGAGTTTGAATCATTCCTCATACACTTACTAGCTCATAACTCACCCCCTCCCAGCCTTAGTTTCTTCATCTATAAAATGGGGAAAATAGTAACATGTAATTCCCAGGCTTAGAGTCTTGAAGAAAGACAGGGATTCTAAGAGGTAAGTAGAGAGTGCGTTCTAGTCATGGGGGAGGCATGTAAAACATATCACAGAGATGGGAGATGGAACTTTTGTGTGTGTAAGTGTGTGTGAGTGTGTGTGTGTCTGTGTGTGGTGTGTGTGTCTCTGTGTGTGTGATATGGTGAGTGTGTGTGTGTCTGTGAGTGTGTGTGGTGTGTGTGTGTGTCTGTGTGTCTGTGTGTGTGGTGTGTGTGAGTGTGTGTGTGTCTGTGTGTGGTGTGTGTGAGTGTGTGTGTGATGTGGTGAGTGTGCGTGTGTCTGTGAGTGTGTGTTGTGTGAGTGTGTGTGTGTGTCTGTGAGTATGTGAGTGTGTGTGTGGTGTGTGTATGTAAGTGTGTGCGTGAGTGTGTGTGTGTCTGTGAGTGTGTGTGGTGTGTGTGTGTGTCTGTGTGTCTGTGTGTGTGGTGTGTGTGAGTGTGTGTGTGTCTGTGTGTGGTGTGTGTGAGTGTGTGTGTGATGTGGTGAGTGTGCGTGTGTCTGTGAGTGTGTGTTGTGTGAGTGTGTGTGTGTGTCTGTGAGTATATGAGTGTGTGTGTGGTGTGTGTATGTAAGTGTGTGCGTGAGTGTGTGTGTGTCTGTGAGTGTGTGTGAGTGTATGTGTGTGTCTCTGTGTGTGGTGTGTGTGAGTGTGTGTCTCTGTGTGTGGTGTGTGTGAGTGTGTGTCTGTGGGTGTGTGCGTGTGTGTGCGCATGTGTGTGTGTGTGTGTGTGTGTGTGTGTGTGTGAATACAGGAAAGGCCAAAGAAGAAGGCAGAAGAGACTGAGGACAGAGGGATCTCCTCTAGCTGAGCAGTGGTGCGTGATCAGGGAAGGTCTCCCGGAGGAGGTGGCAGGGGCAGCTCAGTGGAGCAGTGGATAGAATTGTTATTTGTTTTTTGTTCTTGAGGAGGTCCAGTGACATCACAAGGGTGATGCTGAGACTTGCAAAAGAATTCACTTGCAAGGATAGAATACAGGACTTAGAGTTCAGAGGACCTGAATTAAAATCTGACCCCAGACACTTGCTAGTTGTGTGACCCTGGGCAAGTCCCTTAACCTCTGCCTGCCTCAGTTTCCTAATCTGTAGAGTAAGGATTATAATAGTGCCTATCTCCCAGGTGTATTGGGAGGATCAAATGAGGAAATATTTATACAGTGCTTGCAAACTCTGAAGCTCTATACAAATGCTAGCTATCGCTCTCGACTAAGATAACAGGGAAGAAGTGATCTGTCAACCTTAAAGTAAAGTCCAAAGTCTAGCTATTATTATTTGTGTGTGTTCGTCCTTCGTTGCCAAAGAAGACCAGAGAAATAATGATATGCCTTGCACTTGACTTTGAGTGAGGGAGGGCCGTGCAGGTCACCAGCCTCACTTCTCCTCCAGAGCCAGTGACCAGATATTCTTCGGGATGACTGGAGATGATACAGGATGAGGCAGTTGGAGTTAAGAGACTTTCCCAAGGTCACACAGCTAGTGAGTGTCCAGTGTCTGAGGTGAGATTTGAACTCAGGTCCTCCTGACTCCTGCACTGGCGCTCTATCCTCTGCACCACCTGGGTGCCCTCAGCTATTATTACCATGGGAGGAGACAAGCAGGGAGCATATTTCAGGCGTGGTGTGTGGCCAGCCTGAGTGCATAGAAGTAGGAGATTACATGATGATAGTGAGGGCTAGGCAATAGTCTGAGCTGACTGGCCTGTAGAAGGTGATGAAGGGGCCTAGTGGGAGATCAGACGAGAAAAGTAGGTAGGGATCAGGCAACAGAAAGCCTTAAGTGCTGGGCTTAGGAATTCATCTCTTTATTTTGTAGGTAACAGGGAGCCATTGCAGGTGGTTGGGACATCAATATGCCTTTGTAGGTCCTTTAGTTGTTTCCTAGGCACCTGTTTCATTTCCCTAGTCAGATGTGAGCTCCTCAGCGATAGAGCTATAGTTTCTCTCTGGAATTAATGAGTCAATGCTATGTGAGTATCTGTACAAGGAGTAGGTGTTATGTACAAGTAGGATGAGGTTAGTAGACATCAGAGGCAGGAAGACCTGATTTCAGGTTATACCTCTTCTTCATCATGGCTGTGACCTTGCACAATTCATCTAGCCTCTTAGTGGCCTTATATGGGAATCACAACTTGAAGAAAATGTGCAGATCTGCATTGATTGAGGGACTTTCCTCACGCTTATACGCTATCTATTCCAATTAAATTCCACATTTGGACTAGGTGCAACATAGGTGTAAGAGTCTTTTAATATTTCTTCCATGCATCACGTTGGGTACAATGTAAACTATTGTCGTCGAACTATAGAATCTTAGAAAAGGGAGGCATCTGGGGTCCCATCTCCTACCCCTCTACAACCTGCCTGATGGGTAAGAGAAGGGAAGGGAATGAGCATTTCTTAAGCACCTACTATGTGCCAAGCATATTACAAATATTTTCTTATTTGCTCATAGCTATTTGACTTCTGCTTAAATACCTTCAATGACATGGAGTTCCTCACCCACCCAGGCAGCCCATTCCAACGTACTCATACTGGAGCAGAAATCCGACTCCCTTTATCTTCTATCCATTGGTCAAATCCTTCTCTCATGACAGCCCCTCATCTCTGATGGAAGCCAGCAAGTCAATCAGTCAGTCAATTAGCATTTATTAATGTGGCCTACTATGTTCCGGGCATCATGCTAAGCATGGAGAATAAAAAAAGCAAAAACTAACTCTTGCTTCCTCTCAGGGCAGAGACCAGGTACTCACAGTCAAGTTGCAGAAACCAGACAAGATCCTCACAGTGACAAATTAAATAACAGCGAAAGATTTAAGTAAAAGTTCAAGACCAAGACGGGAGAGATGCCCCAGGGCAGAATGTGGTTACTTTTCTAATGAATTATCTCGACAATTAATTACTAAGGCGAGTTCAGAGAAGGGTGAGACTCTCCCAGCTACCAGTGATGGTTTTCTCCTTGAGTTTTTCTTCTCTTTATTATGGACTTCCTAACTGCCTATTTGGCATTATAGTTTTCTGTCTACCTGTCTCATAAGTCCGGTCCCTCCACCACATATGCACTATATTGTAAGCTTCTTGAAATCATGGTCTGTGCCTTATTAACTCTTGTTTCTTAAATTTGAGTGAGGCAATATGTATAACGCATAGAATGCTGTACTTGGAATCAGGAAAGGGAGTTGTTGTTCAGTCGTTTTTTTAGTCATTTCTGACTCTTTGTGACCCCACTTAGGGTTTTCTTGGCCAAGATACTGGAGTGGTTGTCTATTTCTTTCTCCAGCTCATATTACAGATGAGGAAATTAAAGTAGACAGGGTTAAGTGACTTGCTCAGTTACACAGCTAGTTAAGTGTCTGAGACCAGAACTCAGGAAGATGAGCCTTCCTGACTCCAAGCCTGACACTCTATTCACAGCACTAAAAGACCTGAGTTTGAATTAAGCTTCTGATTTGCTAGACAGGTCACTTCATCTTGCACAGTCTCAGGAATTATATACGAAGCCAAAGACTGATGTTACTGCACAGGAGTAACACATCCTACAAAATCACAGATAATTTTCTGATCTTAAAGTTGCAATGACCCCAAATCAGGAAGGATAGCTAACACACTGGATGATAATTAGGACCCAAAAAGATATGGTGAGATGCTAGAACCTAGGCTAGAATCTTTGTCAGTATTTGTTTCTGTCTCTTTGTCTCTATTTTTCTCTGTTTCTGTCTCTGTCTTTGACTCTCCCTATCTCTGTCTCTTTGTATGTATGTATGCAAATTTTATATATATATATATATATATATATATATATATATATATATATATATATATATATATATATATATATAGTGTGTGCATGTGTGTGTGTGTATTCCTTTTTTTTAATTCAATCATTTTGGATATTCCCTACTCTTACTACCCAAAACCTTCTTGATTGAGATCAAATCCAATAAGAAGCAACTTAGGAATAAGAGTATGAAGTCAGATACTTGATTGCATTGAATCACCTTTAGACACACTAGATTGGGGAAATATGTCCAGAGAGCAGTTTGTCTGAAAAAACTCTGAGTGTTTTAGTGAACTCCAAAATAAATATATGGCAATAGCTTCATTAAGAGAGGTATGGTACCCAGAATATAGGAAGCGATAAACCCACTGTCCTCTGCCCTGGTCAGACCAGTCTGAAGTATTGTGTTCAATTCTGGGTACCACATTTTAGGAAGGACATTGACAAAATGAAGAGCATCCCCAAGAAGTCAACCAGAAGGATGAAAAGACTTACATTCATGCCATTTGTAGATAGACTGGAGGTACTGGGAATCTTCCGTGCAGAAGAGAAGGCTCAGGGTGGAATAAGATAGATGTTTTCAAGCATTTGGAAGATTGTAAAGAGATTAGACTTGTACTCCCTGACCACAGGAGGAAGGACCAGGAGCAATGGGTGGAGGTTGTAAAACAAAGTCAATCAGGAAAAGCTTCCTTAACAGTCAGATAAGTGAAATGGGTTTCTCCCTGAGGTAGTGGATTCTGCCTTACTCAAGTCATTTAAGTAAGGATTGGATAACCATGCATCAGGGATTTTGTAGAGGTGCTTTTTGTTTGAGGACTGGTTAGACTAGACTAGTCTAACTGGTCATTAGATGGTCTCTGAGGTCCCTTTCAATTCTGAAATTTTCAGACTTGCGTAATACATGGATGAGGTACTGACTTGGAGTTAGGAAGACCTGAATTCAAATCCCACCTTGGACAGTTCCTAGCTGTGTGACCCTGGGCAAGTCACTTAACCTGTATCTGTGCTTTTGCTTTTTCATTTGTACAATGGTGTTGGACTCAATGGCCTCTAAGATCCTTTCTAATTTTAAACCTTTGATCTTGAATCCTAGGATGGACCCCTACAGCTCCTGTCTGCAAGTCCAACTTTCCTTTCCCAATACCATGTCTCTCTAGGCTATATGTTTATACCAATGAGAGCTTGTCAAATCTGAGTAGGTTAATTTAGTCATAGAATCACTTACATCTTAGAGGCAGAAGAAATCTCAAAGTCCAGCTCCCCATCTTTGCAACATACTCAGTGAGTGGTCATGCAGCCTCTGCTTGGAGAGCTCATGTGCTGGTTAACTCACCCCCTCCTCTGCTATCCCATTCTCCTCTTGGACAACTCTTAACTCTAAGGGAAGTTTTTCCTTCTTTTGAAAGAAAATATGACTCTCTTTCCACTTAGCTCTGAGACTGGCTTACTACCTATTATATTATTTTTTTCTTGCCTGGCACATAATAGGTACATAAATGCTTGTTGATGATGATCTCAGATAGAGATTGAAACATTTATTTATTGCTTTATTTTTGCTTTTTTTTTTTTAACATGGGCAATGTGGAAATTTGTTTTGCATGATTTCATACACATATTGGGTATTCTATTTCTTACCTTGTCAATGGATGGGGAAGGGAATGGAAAGAGGGAGAGAATTCAAAAATGACAATAAAAATAAAAAAATACCTCCCCCATAGATGCTTGTTAAATTGAGTTGAATTAAACATGTCCAGTTTCATCAACCAGTTTTGTATGGCATAGTCCTTCTTCCTCTCCTGATCCTTTGGACAAGCTCCAGTCTGTCAATTAATTAATTTAGCAAACATTTATTAAGTGCCTACTGTGTATCTTGCTCCTACCAGATTGTGAGCCCCTTTAGATCAGGAACTATATTTTGCCTCTCTGTATCCTCAGCACTTAGCACAGCGCCTGGCCCATAGTAGGTGCTTCACAAATGCCTATTGACTTGACATTCCTGCCTCTTCTCACCATCAGAGGGGGCAGAAATGTGAACGAGTTAGTCCTCACATCATGGAGGTCACTTTTCAGTTGGAGAGATGATAGGTTTACAATCCACTTAACTTCTCCTAACAGAGTTGGCATACAAGTCTCATCCTCCCATCTTGCCTTAAGATGGACTTTACCACACTGGGAAACTTCAGTGTATCCTCCATAACCCAAGCCAGATTAACTCTCCTGACTACAATTCCTAACACTGTCAGAGGGAGAAATTGATGGAAGCATCACTTCTCAAATACTTCCCAAACTCAATATTCAATTAGCCACCAGAATACCCTGATCTTGGCTTGGGTTCTGCCCAGAATCCTGCATCCATCAGCTCTTGTGGATTATCTCATCAGCCTTGGCACTGGGTAATATTTATTGAGTGCCAGTCGAGGTTCAGGGCTCTGCCAATTCTCTGTCTCCCCTCATTCTGATGCACCCCCCCAACCCTCTGGGGGCTCTAGACAAAGCTTGATTTATGATTATAAAGAGAATTAAAATGGTACGTTTTCCCTGGGCATTTTTCCTGAGCTAAATGGCTAATTTTTCTGCAGATCTCTGCAGTGCATGGGAAAAGAACCTGTGAAAATCACTTTTAACAAGTGTGCATTTAACTCATTAGCTCACACAAGGCTAGCTAGCATTTTACTGCACTCTCAAACAACAATTCAGTGAACATTTACTGAGTCCCTGCCAAGACCAGAGCATGCTGTTTCTCATCAGATTCTCACAATACCTCTATGAAAGAGGTGTTCAAGTAGTTTTACACCTGTTTTATAGAAACTGAGACTCAGAAAGGGACGATGCTATACTGGTTACATAGCAGTTCGTGGAGAAGCTGCTTTTCAGGTCTCCGGTCTCCTGATTCCAAGACCCCAAGATTCTTTTCATGAGAATCACTGGATTCTGGTACCAGAATAGAGCACTTGGCTCAATCCCTTATTTTTATCGATGAGGAAACAGACCCAGGGATGTAAGTGATTTAGGCAAGGTCACACAGCATGTTAGAGGCAGAGCTGTGACTAAAATGCAGGACTCTTTTCAATGTACAATATTATCTTACTGTACAAAATCCTTTTAAAATATTATTGAGGGCAATGCTTCTCACCCTGCCAGCAAAAATTGTTCAAAACGAGGTAAAAGACAGCTGCAGTATGTCCCCCAATCTGTGGGGGACGGAGCTAATGTACTCAGTTTTGGAAACCTTGCCCTAGAACTGAGCTGTCCTGATTGGAGAAGTGGATGCAAAATCAAATAGGCCATCATGTGCAGAGGACCTTAGACCACTGCCACCATCAGACCAAGTTTCATGACAGCCATGGGTCTACTCTTTACATCTTGGCTTTCACTTTATTGCCAGGAAGTAGTGATTGTAGGTAAGTCACTTATCTTCTCAATGCCCAGAAAATTCTCAGACTTTAAGTTGTAGAAAAATTGGTATCCTCAGGGGTAAAGTGTAATGGCCTTCCTGGAAGAGCCATACAACAATAAAAGCACAGGTCCATATACCTCCAAAGTGGGGAAAAAGGGAGATAGATGAGAGAGAGAGAGAGAGAGAGAGAGAGAGAGAGAGAGAGAGAGAGAGAGAGAGAGACAGGGAGAGACAGGGAGAGACAGGGAGAGATAAGGAGGGAGAGAATCATGAATAACTGTGAACACAGCAGTTTCACCAGAGTAGTGGAGTCGGAAGCCAGCTTGTAAAGGGTTGAAGACTAGAGAGGTAAGAGGCAATGAGTGTAGATGACTTTGCAGAAGGTGTGCAGTGAAAGACAAGAGAGGGACAGGACGGTAGCTTGGGGGCATGGCAGACTGAAGGGCCATTTTTTCATCTGTAAAATGGGAGTAACATGGCACCTATCTCCCAGGGTGGTGGTGATTATTAGGAGATGGATGTGAGACAATGTTTGCAAAGGACTTTGAAAACCTTAAAATGTCACCTAAATGTGAGTTACATCAATGATTATGGAATGGCCTGAGAACTAGGGCTAGCGTCAGGATGACCTGGGTTCAAGTCTCACCTCTGACACATACTGGCTGTAGGATCCTAAAAATACTTGTCCTGTCAGTGACCCAGGCATCCTTCCAAGATTAAAGTTTCAGAACAGTTGCAAAGCTGGCAGAAGGAATTTTCATGCTGGGAAGCTCCTTATGCGAATGAAACCTCACACCTTGACAAACAACAAATTATGATGGTCATTTAGGCTAAAGTAGCTGTGAAAAGAGCTGCATATAGATCTCATCAGCAAAGAAAGTCAAAGCCTATCTCTGATACTCCATGCCCATGACCTTGGACAAACCACCTTCCCTCTCCCACTTTCCTCAGTTTCCCTATCTTGAAAATGAGGGGGTTGGAGTCGATGACCTCTAATGTCTCTCCCACAGTTCATTCTTTAATTCTAATTCTTGAATTCTGTGGAGTAATCGTTCACTCCATAGACATCATCCTTGATGGAGCAGGAACAAGGCAGATTGAAGTCTCTGTCCTTCTGTAAATTCCCCAGAGAGGCTACCCACCATGCCAGGGGGCCTTCTTCTGAATCGCTTGACAATGAGCACCCAGGCAGTCAGTCCATGACTTATCCCTACTTGATGCTGCCCCCATCCCTGTCTTCTTTTTTTTTTCCTATACAAATGGAAGCTATTATTGCTACATAAACAATGCAAATTAAATCAGTTTTAAACATCCTTCCTAATTGACTTGTTTTTAATGATCTGTTCTGAGGTAGTCTACAGAATCCGGAGCAGGCCATTCTATTTAAATGGACCATCTTTCCCGACAGTGTCCCTTGCATACCATTTTCCATCTCTAATTTATATGAATCTAAGCGAACTCTTCCCCAAAGTACTGCAGTCTGATTCTGACCTTTTTTTGCCAGGGCCCTTTAAAGTTGAAGGTTAGGTAATTCAGGCTGGGCACACAGATTGACACTTGAAAGGTATTGCAGGAGTTTCTGAGGGTCAAATGTGAGAGACACTTCACTCAAAGTCTTCCTTGGATTGGTTTTGAAGTGATCTTGCCCCCCTGCACAGGCCAGTGGAAAGGGTGAGTCCCCAAAGTCTGCAGAAAGCACGTGGGAGGCACGTAAGCATTTGCATGGCTAGGTCATCAGTCTGGGGACCAGAGAATGGGCGGATGGGGGAATGGCTGTTTGGTGGGAGACCCTTAGGCACGAACACTCCGGAGGCTCTAGTCTTCACAGCCTTGGGCTTCCTAGATCTGCAGCCTGTGCGGCCTCATAGGAGCCCTGTTTGCCTCTGTGCACACTTGTCTTGGGTGGAGGGGGAGGGAGGCATATTCTTTCACTGTGAGTTACAAAGTGTTTTTCACAGAAACAGTGTTACAAGTCAGAGTCAGCTCAGCTATCCTAAAACTCCTCCTAGGTCACCATTTTCTTTTCTGTGCTATTTTTTTTCTCTATTAGCATATAAACTCTTTAAGGACAGTCTTTAGGGGAAAAAAAATGTCTTCCCGGCACATAGGGAATATGTAATAAGTTTTTTTCATGCATTCATTAATTCATTCATTCAATCAACTTATTCCTTCTAATTCTCCTTGGATTTAATATTGGAAGACATCATAGAATTTAGACCTAGAAAGGACCTGAAAAGTGATCTAATTCAACTTCTTTTATTTTATGGATGGGGAAACTGAGGCTCAGAATGGTGAAACTCTCTCCCAATGTCAAGGTCAGTGAGCAGCAGTGTGGATCATGAGCCCAGGTCCCAGGATATTTGAATGCAGAGCTGGAAGGATTCGGAGAGGTCATGTCTGAGATGCTGATGGAAGTGGCATGCCCAAAGGTCATGGGACTTGTCTTCTTTTAGTTCAAAGCCAATATACTTCTGCTCCTGCCTCTTTAACTCTCATGACAATCTTGATCTGTTGTAACACAAAGAACTGAATTTTAGCCCTAGATCTAAAACTTCCTAGCGAGGGGACTTTGGACAAGTCACTTTCCTGTTCTAGGTTTCAGTTTCCTTTTCTTTAAAGTAGGAATAATATTACATGTTCTAACTTCATTATGAGGATGAAATGACATGATGAATGTGAAAAGGCTTTGTAAAATGTCATTTGGCAGAGAAATATGAGGAATTAGTAGCATTATATACTGCTCAGGCACATGATGGGATTCCATAAGCTTTTGTGGGCTAGTCTAGATATATAAACACTAAAGTTAAAACTAAGGCTAGGCAAGGTAGGTGGTCCCCTAGGACACAGTGCACCGAAAATGCAATGAAAGATTTTTTAATATGGATTCTAAATAAATGCACATATTTTAATGCCAGAAAATTCTGTTCTCTATGTCCTGTAGTCTCAAGTCCTCTAGGGAACAGTAACAAGCAATTTTCAGACCTTGCCCAGGGCACTCCAATGCTTTGACCAGACTCTTACAACTATTTAGAGCTTCATTTCTATCGGTAAACATGTGGGTCAGTGGAAGGATTCCTGGGCTTGGAGTCAGGAAGACCTGGGTACAAGCCTCGACTCTGACTGTGTGACCCTGGGCAAGTCACTAGAACTCTCTGACCCTCAGTTTCCTCATCTGTATAAGGGGATAACAATGGTCCTCATCTCATAGGGTTGTCATGAAGGCCAAACATACGTAAAATTTGTCACGAGACTTAAAATATTCTCCAAATGTCCAATTGCGATCATCATTTTCTTTTACGTTCAGTGGAATTCAGATAGAAGTGCCCTTGCACTTTCCCACTCGTGCTCTTTTCTTCACTAGTATTTGGTCGACCATCTGCATAAAGCAGGTGGATAAAATCATGGTGTTTGCTAATTGAATAAAAGGTTTAGGTTTCAAACCCACCTTCTGCAGGTTCACTGGAAGTGTCTTTGGGAAAATGACGGCTATATCGTCGTCTTCTTTTGCATCTTTTTTGATTGGTTGGTAGTAATAGCAATAAAGGTGATGATAGAGAAACAGCCTGGCAGAAGACATAGAGAGTTCGCCTCAAAGCCAGCAGGGTCTGGGTTCAAATCCTGCCTCTAAAACAGGGTGATGCTTTGCACCTCTGCCAGGATGTTTAAAACTGATTTAATTTGCCTTGTTTATTGTTGACTGGGTGATGCTTACCTAGACAAGTCTAAGGTGACTCTTCATAATAGTATCTGGCATTTGTATAGTACTTATGTGCTAAGCACTTAACAAAAAATTGTCTCAATTGATTTTCACAACAACCCTGAGAAGAATTATTCTAATTTTTTAGTTGAGGAAACAGGTAGATAGAGTGACTTGCCCAGGGTCATACAGCTAGTAAATGTCTGAGGCCAAATTTGAACTCAGTCAGATCTCCTGACTTCAGGCCCAGAACTCTCTCTACTTTATTACCTACCTGCCTCTAAGGCAATAAGTTGCTGAAATTTACATTGGTAGAAGGAATTTCCTCACCTGGGAGTTCCTCATTTGGGGGTGGGGAACCTTTGACCTTGAGGTCACATGTGGCCCTCTAGGTCCTCAGGGGTGGCCCTTTGCCTTAATCCAAACTTCAAACTTCGCAGAACAAATCCCCTTTATAAAAGAATTTGTTCTGTAAAACTTAGACTCAATCCAAAGGCTGCACCCAAGGACCTAGAAGGCCACATGTGGCCTTGAGACCTCAGGTTCTCTATCCCTGTGGCTTATAGCAATGAATCACAGATCTAGTCCCCATTTCCTTAAAAACAACAACAGCAATGACAGCAATGTGTTCTGAGTTCTAAATACAGTAGCAAGAACAGTGAATTTTGCAGTTGGAAGGCACCAAACAGGAGACAGAGAGACAAAGTTTGATTGGTGTCTATGCTCAGGAGATCAGAGTGGACCACATGGTGAGTGGGGAGCAGCCCCAGAATTCGACCCCAGCCCTCTGACTCCCAAGGTAGGAACTTTCTGCCCCATTGTACCACCTGTAATGTGCTTGCTAGCTTTCTGAGTTTTCTCAGAGTGCCCAGGTCTGCGGGCCAAAACCTTCTTTGATGGTTCTTTCAGAGGCTGAAAATGGAGCCCTATGGGAGAGCCATGGGTTGGGCAGATTTCCAAGGGAAAGAAACTTCAAGGCAAAACCTTCCAGAAGAAAGATAGCATATCAGAGATGTTAATGCATGATAAGGAGGAAGAACCAGTTCTTACAAGGCCCCCCTCCCCCTCCATGTGCTGAGAGGAAGCTGGCCTGTCAGGCAGCTTCATTCTGGGCTCTCATGAGCTCATTCTGGAAGCATGCTCCCCTCTGCATGGGCTTGCCTCCCAATACTTAAATGGGTTATCTGTGTGAAGGATGAAAATGTGAGGAGCAGATCGTGTGGCCCTTACCCTTCTCTCTAAGGCCTCTGGCTGGTCTCTTTTGTTTTGGGGAGCAATGAGTGTTTTCTACCCTTGCTCTTTACCTTTGGGAGAGGTGTGTGTGTGTGTGTGTGTGTGTGTGTGTGTGTGTGTGTGTGTGTGTGTGTGTGCATTTTAAGAAATGTGTTTTATTGATTCCATTTGTCAGAGGATCATCAATTTAGGACCTAGAGGGACCTTAGAAAGTCAGTTTTTTCATTTTACAGATGAAGAAACTGAGGCAGAGAGCAAAACTGCCTGCCTTGCTTTGGGTCACAGAGACAGAAAGTGTCTGAGTTGGGATCCAGTGCCCAGTCTGCTACATCACACTGCCTCTCTTTGTTCTTCCCTGACAATCTTTTTTGAATTCTCTCCTCCTCGGGATTGAACTCTCTCTAGTGGCAAAGAAAAACAATTAAACAAAAACCTCCCATACAGCGACCCCATCCAACTATGGATATAATATTCTGTCATCATTTCCAGGAGGAGGGAGAGGAGGTATTCTTTGAATCTGTCCTTTAGGACGCTGGTTTTTTTTCAGTTACACAGAATTCATCTTCCTTTTAGTGAACTTTTTTTTATACCGCTGTATAGTTAACGTGTCTCTTGTTCTTTTGGTTCTACATATTCAGCTCTGCATCAGTTCACACAAATCTTTGCAAGTTTCTTTGAAATCCTTGTTGTCATCATTTCTAACTGGACAACAATATTCCCTTACACTTATTTCCAGCACCTAATACAGGACTGGGCACAAGGGAGGCTCTTGATTTGCATATTACATTTCTTTTTTTTATCCCTAACTATCCCGAGGCTAGGGTATATTTCTTAGACAGTTGGTCTGAAGTGGGATGAGGTCTAAATGAGACTTTCTGGGTCAAACATTCCCATCCTGATCTGAAAGCCCAGTAAAAAAAGTGGATTTTTTCATTTGTATTATTTATTTTAGTCAACATTCATTTCCACAAATCTTCTCCCTATCCCTCCCCTGCCATGATGGTGTGCATTCTAATTACCCTTTCCCCTGCCTGTCCTCCCCTCTATCAACCCCACCCCCATCCCCTTCTCCTTATGTAGAGAAAGTGAATGTTAAAAAGCATTCTCTTATCTTTAGGGTAATGATAGAGAGAGAGTGGGAAACAGCACAAAAATTCTTGGGCTTCTGTCAAATGGATGGGTTCAAGTTCTGATTTTGCCATTTAGTTACTGTGTGGTGGCATAGTGAAGTCAGGAAAACTTGAGTTCATATCCAGTCTCAGATACTAGCGGAATGACTCTGGGAAAGTCACTCAGTTTTCTCAAGTGTAAAAGTGTTTTCTCAAGGGATGACAAAGGCACCTACCCACCTAGGCTGTTGTGAGGATAAAATGAAATAATATTTGTAAAGAATTTAGTGCAAAGCCTGAAACATAGTAGGTGCTACATAAATGATAACTATCATTATTAACTGTGTGAACTTGGTGAGGTCACTTGAGTTTCACTCTTCCTCAATGACACCCCCATGATTCACTGGTGGGACAGTCTCATTATATCTCTCTCCCTCATATAGTAGATGTGAGGCCAAAGATCTTGTATGACCTTGGGCTAGTCACTTCCATTCAATGAACTTCGGTTTCCTTCTCTATGCAATGGGGATAATAGTGTTGGAATTTCTTCATTGGGTAGATGTGAGATAAATGAAATTAAGGACAAATGAGCTACAGCTAAATGGTGCAGTGGACCTTGGAGTCAAGAGAATCTGAGTTCAAATCCAATCTCAGATGCTTACTAGCTGTGCAATCCTGAGCAAGTCATTTAATCCCAAAAAGGCAAATGGATAGAATTAAAAAAAAAAACCCAGACTGCACCTGTGATTTCATTCTCAGTGAAGTGAAACATTCTCAGATTCATCTCAGTGAAGAAACTTCCATCAAGAAACGCAGTTCAAGACCCGCTGTGAGGACTGTAGTCTCAGAAAGTTCTCAGGGGTAGACTGAGAGTTTTAGCGTGGTGACCACAGTCACACAGAGAGTATGTGTCAGAGGTGAGATTTGAACCCAGACCTTGACTCTAAGGATAGTCCTCTATCCACTACACCACACTGTTCCTCAGAACAAGATTGTGTGGAGGCAGATTTCTGTCCAATATGAGAAAGAACTTCCACATGGCAGGAGCCACCCAACATTCTGTCCTCAGTCATTTTTTTTTTCTCTCTACTTTGGTGATCTCTGCCTCTCCCAAGAGTTCCATGATCACCTCTATGTTGTTGACTCCCAGATCTGTGTCTAAGTCTAAGCTCACCCCTGAACGTCAGGCTTTCATCTCCTTTTCCTGATGGACACCTCCCACCTCAAACTCAAGTCTAAAGCTGAACTCATCATTTTCTGCCCCACTCCCTATACCTCCAACTTTTCTAATTTCTGTTGAACCTTCCAGTCACTTGGGCTAGCAACCCAGGAGTCCTCTTTGACTCTGCCCTTTCTTTCATCATCTATGTACAATCTAGTGCCAAATCCTATTGATTCTATTTCCACAACATCTCCTTTCTATTAGCAAGACCTCCATCTTAATGCAGGTCCTCCTTAACCTCTCCCCTCTCTAAGACTCTAAAAAAAAGATATGTTCTGTTTTTACTTCACGTACATTTCCCCGTGTCCCCTCTCTCTGCTCACAAAGAACTGTCTCTTATAACAAATATTTTATTTAGAGAAAAAAGAAGAGAGGTAAAATCAGCAAAACTGCCAATATATATGAAAAAAATCTGTCAATCTATGAGATATTTCCATACCTCTGCAAAGTAGTAGCAGGGAAGTGTTTTCTTTTACCTTTTTCTTGCGGGGCAAGTTGTTCTTTGTAATTTTTCAACATTTAGTTTGATTGTTTCTTTTGTAGTTCTTTTTATTTACATTGCTTTAGTCTCTGTGTAGATTGTTTTCTTAGCTCTGATTACTTTACTTTGCATCAGTTCATGCAACTCCATGCTTTTCAGTATTCATCACGCTCATTGTTTCTTATACCATAATAATATTCCATTACATTAATGTAACACAGCTTATTGAGACATTCTTCAAAATATGTCATGGTTGTTGTTCAATTGTTTCTTTGTGATCTCATTTGGGGTTTTCTTGGCAAAGATACTGGAGTGGTTTTCTGTTTTCTTCAGCTTATTTTACAGATGAGGAAATTGAGGCAAACAGGGTTAAGTGATTTGCTCAGGGTCACACAGAGAAGTAAATGTCTGAGGGGAGGTTTGAACTCAGGAAGAGGAGTCTTCCTGACAACCAGGCTTGGTACTCTATCCACTGTGCACCACAGTGTTAGTGACTGCAATTTATAGTCACTGTTCTTAAATTGGCTCTCAAGAGTCAAGTAGAACAAACTTAATCTGTTTCTCAGGATGCCCATTCAAATCCTCCAAGAGAGCTATCCTTCTCCCCTACCCCTCAAAGCTTCTTTTTTGTAACCTAAACATCCTTGATCCCTGCACTCTATCTTTGAGGCCCCTTCCTCTCCTGTTTACCTTTCTCTGGATGCTCTCTCCAACTTGTCGGGATCCTTTCTAAAATGTTCTGCTGCAAATTGAACAGGGAACATACTCCTTTCTGGGTTCTACTTTCTTCCTCTGCAGAATGAGAGGATCAGATGAATGATCTAATCCTTTATTAGTGGTTGAGGAGACAGAGCTAGGGCACACTGTTCTAGGTGTAGGGGAGTCAGGTCAAGCTCACACTTACTAGCATGTTCACATGTGTGACTCTCAGAAATTTCCTGATTTTCCCAAAGAGTGTGGGATTCCTCATAGCAAAGGATAATGTCATATTGTGGAGAAAAAAAAACCAAACAAACCCAAGACAAAGCTTCCAGGATCCCATGAAACATACCCAATTCACCGATGCTCTGATGGAGAGGTCATCTTTTTTTTTCCTTTTTCTAAATTTTAAAATGATATTCCATTTTTATATAAACATTATTTTCTCTCTCCCTTCTCCTCCAGGGGAGAAGGGAAAAAAAAGAAAAGCAAAATCCTTGTAACAAATCTGAATAGTCAAGCAAAACAAATCCCCCTCATTGGCCACATCCAAGAAATGCCTCCTCTTTCTCTAGGTCCTGTTTCACTGATTCAGAGGCCATGGGAGGCCCTCCTGGCAGATAATGGTACCTCTCAATCCTTCTCTGACTACACATTTATAATGCTTTCTACACTCATGTTTCACTTGAAAATCATTGAAACCCCCAGGTAGTGGCAGATGGATACAGTGCTGGGATTAGAACCTAGTCCTGCTTGGATGGCCAAGTAGAGCCAGCTTTACCAGAGGAAGGAGAGAGTCTCTGCACTTCTAATGATGGCAACAAACCCCTTCTATGCACAGAGTGCTTCTACATGTAGTATCTGGTGGTGGGAAGGATGATTCCTGGATTTGGAGTCAGTGGGTCTAGTCACTTGGGCAGTTGCTTCACCTGTGTGACCTTTGGCAAGTTGTGCTAACTCTCTGCACCTCAGTTTCTTCATCTGAAAAACTATGGTTCCTAGGAGCTTATTATGTTGTTCAGTCATTTTCAGTCTTGTCCAACTTTTCATGAGCTCTTTGGGGGTTTTCTTTGCAAAGATACTGCAATAGATTGCCATTTCCTTTTCCAACTCATTTTACAGATGAGGAAACTGAGGCAAACAGGATTAAGTGACTTGTCCAGGGTCACACAGCTAGTAAGTATCTGAAGTCAAATTTGAACTCCAAACCCAGTGCTCTATCCACTATGCCTTGACCTAGATGCCCTAGGAGCTTATTTTTATTTAATCCTAATACTATTCCTGTGGGGTTGGCAGACTCCCTATCGATCCTCACATTTAATCTCCCATCTCCTTGCCTTTGCATAGGTTGTGCCCTATTCCTACAGTTCTGCCTTTTAGTGTCCCATTTTGCATTTCCTCTCCAGGCTGCACTGTTGACTTATCTCCCCAGGATTCTGTAAGACCATACTATAGAAACCCCTCCTCCTTGGAAGGTCCCTGGACCCCTGGATCTCTGACAATGGAAGATCCTTTGGCTTCTCACTCTGATTGTCTGGTTCCTCCCAGAATCTCCAGTTTAATGAGCAAGTCCAGGCCAAGCCCAAATTAATTCTGGAGTAATTAGGACCCTCTGCAGTCTCCACAGGACTTTCTCTACCATGCTGCCATCATTACCCCTTCATTTTTCAGCCTCTTCTCATGTGGGTCTCCCTCCATTAGAACTGGAGCTCTTTGAAGGCAAGACTGTCTCTCTGTTTGTATTCTTGGTGCTTAGCTCAGTGCCTGTCACTCAATAAACCCTGGCTGACTTAATTTAAAGAAGCAAATGTGGTTCAGACTCCTGAGGTGAGTTGCCAGGTCACACAATCAGGACTTTTGGACTCCAGGCCAGGGTTCTCCCCACCCGCCTATGATGCCTTGTGGAAGGCAGAGTATTGGCTGAATGAGGAGAGGAAGCTCTTATTGAACATATAACGTAAGTCTCAGGATCCAGGCCCAGTAAACTCTGGTGGAAAAGAGCCTTGAACTTGGGGCTAAGATCACGAGATTATAGAATGTTCAAAGGCAGTAGAGACCTTAGAACATTGGCTGTCCGAACTGGAAGGGACCTCTCAGATTGCTTAGCCCTATCTCTTCATTTTATGAAAGAGGGCACAGAATCCAAGAAAGGAGAAGAGATTTGTCTGAGGTCACATAGGGCATATTCAGCAAATCTCAGCCTCAAACCCAGGCTCATTAATCCAGGAGACCTAGATTCAAACTCTAACATCATCCTTTATTAGCTGTATGACCTTGGAAAAATAATTTTCTTTCTCTGATCCTTGGTCTCTCCAAATGTAACATGGGGACAATAACACATACACACATTAACTACCTCATAGGGCTGCCATGAGGAAATTGCATTGTAAAACATAAAATGCTAGTGAAATGAGTTTTATTATTATTTACATAAAGAACACTGCAGGTGCCAACAGGTGATGGGAGCTCGCTTAATATTGGTAAGGTTTTCTTTCTGCATATTTAAAACTCTTCCTAGGCTCATGTTACACGGTTCATGTAAAAATGAGTTGAAAAATGTCGGGCCAATGAAGATGGCCTTTCTGACTGGCCTGGTGACCAAGCCGGGGGACTTCAGAGAGGCCAGCCTCTTGATGTGGGGCTGGCGGCCTCTGCTCCCTCATTCCTTCCATCAGAGGCTTAGAGCTAGCGAGGGCACAGCTCCGTGTCCATGCCTGTTAGCGGTGAAAGTCAAGGCTTGTTGAGTGTCTGTTTGCTCGCTCTGCGGGAGGTGCATCATCTGTCTTTGAACGGGGCTCCTGTCGTTTCGGCTGACATATACAAGAAACAGCATGCCTCGCAGAAATGAGTGTGTGAGAACCGTACAGTGAACAGAATATTCTTAGGGCATTAGGGAGCTGAGCAGATCACAGTGTGTTATACTTCATCTTCACAATTCAACATGACACATTTTTTTATAAGTTCAACAGTCATCGGGGAGTTGTGTGCGCGGCCAGCCCCGTGGATCCAACAGCAGGGATGGCAGGGGGAGCTTTCGGTCAAGTGGCTGAGCAGACCTCGCTTAGCAAAGACTCACTTTGCCATCCTTCATGTGCTCCCATAATCATCTCTATTTATGCATAGATGTGGTCATGTCATTTCCTTTGCTCTAAAGATTTTTGGTCTTTCTCTCCAAGGTTAAGTTTAAATTCCTCAGTTTGCCTCTCCCTTCACAATCTTGTACAACCCCACCTTCCAGTTGGACCTCAAATTATTCCCATGTATGAACTCTGTGTTATGACCTTCTTGGACTCTTTCCTGACCCCTGAACACCCATGGGTTCTCTGTCCTCTATTTGCTGTATCTGGAGTGCCTGTCTTCTTTATCTACTCAGTTCTGATCCTTCAGAGCCAAATGACTCCTCCTCTGAGAAACCTTTCCTGATACTTCTTGTAAGTAATGACCTTTTTCCTCAACTTCAAACTTAATGCAGTACTTTCTTTAAAGCATTTATCATGTGACATTTAGTAGAATAATTCCTGGTGT
This sequence comes from Potorous gilbertii, assembly GCA_028658325.1. NCBI lineage: Eukaryota > Metazoa > Chordata > Mammalia > Diprotodontia > Potoroidae > Potorous > Potorous gilbertii. The sequence goes on from CM053771.1 coordinate 64,775,915, forward strand.
TTATCTTATTCCCTCTTTAGATTATAAACTCCATCAAGGTAGGGACTGAACTTTGTGTCTCTCCCAACTCCAAGCCCAATGTGCACTGTTTAGTAGATATTGAATGTTGAATGTAAATGTTGAATGAATGAGAGAAGGAAGTGGATGAAAGACAATGGAACTTCAGGGATAAACTGGTTTAGGTTTAGGACTACACCTACGGTTTGAGGAGAGAGCTGCGGTATTGAGATCAGTGTGTTTGGAGTCAGGGGACCTGGGGTGGATGTTTTGTCCTTCTATTTGCTCCTTTGTGACCTTGAACAAATTGCTTAATTTATCTGGACCTCAATTTGTTCAGCTATAAAATGAAGGTGTTGTCCCTCCTGGATCTAAATTGTATGAACCTATGATAGGGTTTCCAGCTGTGATGCTGACATTTAGAAACTGTTGGCAAGTTGCTTGTCTCTCAAAGCCTCAGTTTCTCTACCATAGTGGGCTATCAATGTGAGCTATCAAAGCAGGTGAAGGGGAGGCCAATAAAGGCCAAAGAATCATAGCATCTCAGAGTTGGAAGGGACCTTTCCAGTCCATCACTAACTTGAGCAGGATTCCCCTCTACGACATTCTCATTGGTTATCCAGTCTCTGTTTGAAGCCTGCCAGTGACTGTGAACTTACCTCCTCCTGAGATATCTCATTCTATTTTACAATAATTCTAGTGGTTAAAAAATTTTCCTTTACGTTGCGCAGCTCTCTCCTCAAATTGTAGGTGTAGTCCTAAACCTAAACCAGTTTATCCCTGAAGTTCCATTGTCTTTCATCCACTTCCTTCTCTCATTCATTCAATCTGCCTCTCTATGGTTTGTTCCCATTGCTCCTAGAGTTACCCTCAGGAGCCAAGTAGGACAATTTCTCTTTCCAAATTCCTCTTTCCTGGGACACTTTCACTCAGTCAGTCAATAAACATTTATTAACCACCTATTATGTGCCAGGCAACTGTGCTAAGTGCTGGGGATATGAAGAAAGGCAAAAGACGGTGCCTGCCCTCAAGGGGTTCACAATCTACTGGGAAAGATGACATGCCAACAAGTCACAGACAGGATAAATCGGAAATAGGTTGAGCTCTTTCTCCCGAGAGCCCATTTATAAAGGCTTGATAAGCATCCCAGTATTCTCTTTCCCTGAACAACCCAGAGTAGCCAATACCACTCCATTATTGGAAGTACAATCCATGAAAAAATTTCAACTTACTAAATCATTGACACCAGGAAGTAACAAGGAAAACAGGGCATTATCCTGGTGTTACTAGGAAAATCCATCAGATACTATTTGCTCATTGGGTTAATCAAAAGCCAATGTTCGATCATTTCACTATCACGGTGAAATGGATTGTTTCAAGCCCAAGTGGATTTTCCTGCTTTTGGAGAAAAGAAATATGACAGATGGATCAATCCCAAACTGGTAGAAGAAGAAAAACATAGGCTAGCTTTTGGATTCCAATGTCTTTGAAAAATAAGGGCAAAGCAAAGACTCATCAGGAAGGCAAAAAATGGGTAGGCAGACACTTTAATGAGGGATTTTAAGAAATGGATTGTAACAGAATGTAGATAGTATTGAATACAACCCTGGGCCACAAGCCAGGACACTCCTTGGCAACCAACTGTTATAGTTGAACCTTCCCTTTCTCCTTTATTATTTACTATGACCCCCTGTGCTGTTTTCAGATTATAGGAACACACCATCTTTTCTCCAATATAGTTTCTTTATCCCACTGCCTCATTATCACTGTTGGATGGACCTTCTTTTGGAACTCTGATTTTCCCTTTTTTCCTGTGGCCATTACCACATCGCCAGACCAACATCATATATGGAAACCTCTTAAATTGTCCCTTAAATCCATTCACAGGTTCTTGACACCTAGATTATCAGCCCAATTGATGGGAGGCCAGAGGAGAAAATATACACCTTTCCTCTCTAAGACCTGCTTCGAATGCTTGGTACCTTCTAAGGCTAAGGCTTCTTTTCCTCAGGTTAAAGGATTCTAGTTCTTTTAATGGACAATTGAGTGACAAGGTCCCTAGCCAGATCACCATCCTGGCCTGTTTCCTTTGGTTGTGTTCCAGCTTGCCAATGTCTTTCCTAAAGAGTAGGACTCAGTTGTGAACCCAATTTTCCAGGGTAGAGCAGAGTAGGACTATCACCTTTCTTGTTCTGGACATTGACCTTCTTTCAATGTAACCTACAAGCTCGTTAGCTCGTTTGACCACCACGTTGGACCATGGTTTCATATAAAACTTGAGGTCCACTAAGATCCCCGGATCTTTTTATAAGATCTGCTCTCTAGCCTTGAGTTCCCCATCTTCTACATTAATTAAATTCATAAATGCTTACTAAATTATCAGATTGAATCTAATTGAAAAAGAACTATTGTCTGGCTGCCTGGCACGCATCGTATACTCATAAAATTGATTTTTGTGTCTGTGTAGAGCTTTACATGTATACCCATTACGCTTCATCTGATCACATTGGCTGCGTTATTCTAGCCTGTTCTGGACAGTGATTCTGCTATTTAACATACTAGCTATCTCTGCAAGATTCCGCAAATCTGTGTGCTTTCATCCAAATCATTGACCAAAACGTGGAACAGAACAGAGCCAAAGATGACTATTTTTATTGTATCGTTATCATAATTCTTCTTAACATGCAAATTTAGCCATCATTATCATTTATTACTGACCATATTTTAAGTCATCAATTTGAACTTATTAGCAGCAATAATTGCTGTAGCTCACTCATGGAGCACTTCATGATTACGATGGGCTTTTGAGTTTATTATTTTGTTTAATCCTTACAATACCCCTGGGATTTAGGCAGGCAAGAGATGATTATTTCCTTTTATGCATAAGCAAACTGAGTCCTGGAAAGGGGATGCGACTTGCCCAAGGTCAAACATTTCAAGTGACTGGGAGGACTTGAACTTAAACTCAACTCTTGTATTTTTGAAACTTGTTATACTGTAGCCACTTGGCTTTCAACTGCTAGACAAAGCTATCTGTACTAGGTAACCAGGGAAATGGGTGTCTTCTAGAAACTTTGGAGGTGACTTGTGAGTTGGGTTGAATGATTACATTTTGGAAGTGACAGGAACATTCACTACACTGATTATCATTTTATGTTTTCCTTTGATGGGAATGAGAAGATCTCCAACTGGCCAATCTCTAAGTTGGATAGAGCCCCCGAAGCCTGCTATCAGTTAGGAAGCTTCCTGATTGACTTCAAATAAATTTAGGATCCTACAGGGGACCAATAAAAAGGAACAACCACGTTTTTAGCTCTACAAAATGTCTTTCTCATAATAATCCTATGAGGTAAGGTGGTGTAAATATTATCAGCCCCTTTCACAGAGGAGGAAACCAAACCCAGAGATGTGAGGTGATCTAGCAAGGTTAGGTGTTAAATGCTGTTAGATGATCTGTCCAAGACTGAACAATGAAAATGAGTCAGAATGGGGATTTGATTCATGTTTTTCCTGATTCTGAGTCCAGCACTCTTTTCATGGCATGTTGCCTTTATAGAATAATATCCAGGAGACCTTTGGGGTATAATGGAATGAGCATTAGGCCATGAGTCAGAGGACCTGGGTTCAAATCCCTTGGCTCTGATGCTTATTACTTTGGGGAAGTCACTTAACACCCCTGGGTCTCAGTTTCCACATCTGTAAAGTGAGTGGGTTAGCCTCTGAGGTCCCTTCTACATTCAGGATATGAGTCAATGTGGTGGTAGAAAAGCTGATCTGGAATGAGAGACATGATTTTCCTCTAGGGACTGTGGAGGAACAGATATTCTAGATTCAGAGAGCATTATGAAAGGCCAAGATGTATATGAGGGAAGCTGTAGCCTAGAGTAAGAGCTAAGAGAACCCAAACACCCTTAAGTGTGAGACTGGGGAGACTTCTTTTCTATGAATTTATCATCGTTGTTCTTACTTCATCTTTACAATAAATGTCTTTGTTTTGAGCTAACTGTGTCACCTGACTATTAAAAAGAAACATACTAGTGGGGGCTTGTGAGTTATAGTTTTAGGAAAACCATTCCTATACTGCTTTGAATTTATAGTAGTTACCTTCCTTTATGGGGCCTCAACTTGTGGATATGAGGTGGGGATGTTTCCAGAGGTATCATTAAATAAGTAAGTATAAGATATTTGGAGAAGGGAGAGGGCACTGATAATTAGGGGTATCAAGAAAGGCTTCCTGGGGGAGAAGGTATGTGAACTAAGTCTAAGCCCAAGGCTGGTTATCTCTAGGACAGCTATTCACCAAGAGGAACCAACCTTGCTGGATTTCCTGTTTGTAATGAACAGTGAACTCTTCATGTGTCACTCTGAGGCTCCCAGGTTCATGATTAGACCTATCCATCCAGCCTGTTAATGGTATGACAGGATCATACAATGGACTTAAGATGGATGCATTTTAGAGGACCTCCTAGAGTTTCTCCTGACAATATAGAGTCAGTACATTTCCATTTACTTCTCCCATGTTTTCTGGATGAATAGGTAGTTATTGAGGTGAAAGAAGGAAGAAAGATGGTCTAGCACAGTGGAAAGAGCATTGGTTATGGAGTCAGAAGATCTTTGCTACTTATGTAATAGCTTCTGGGTTTCCTTCCACTTTTCAATCTCAATGACTCCAGATGCTGGAGTCCATGTCCCTCGCTGCCTCAGAAGGCAGGTAAAGGTTGGGGGAGCCCACTCTGCTTGCTTCCATCGCAATGTTGGTCATCATGATGGCATTTTCAGTGCAATTCATCAGCAGGAGCTGAGAGGAGCATTTGTAGATGAATCAACATGCTTGTGCTCATGCTTAGCTTCCTCATGTTTCTTTGCCTAAATGTGTGACTATATCATAAGTCACTGGCCTGGAAAATTTCAGTTTAAAAAACATGGTGCACCTGGTAATGAAGGGGTGAGGATAAACCCTAATACTTTACACACTCACCTTTTCTCAAGTGCCTCTGACTGGGCCCTGACCTCCTTGAAGGATGGAATACTTAGACCAACTCACATTTACATAGTGCTTTATATAGATTATCTTATTCAAGCTTCTCCACATTCCTATGAGGAAGGTCGTATGGGTATTATCATGACTAAGCCATATGACCTTGGAGAAGTCACTTCTCCTTTATAGGCCTCAGTTTTCTTATCTGTAAAATGAAAGATTTAGACTAGATGACCTTTAAGATGCCTACCAGTTCTAAATCTGTGAAGTTCAGAGAGGTTGAGCATCTTATCATGCAGCAAGGAAGGGTCAGAGGTAGGCCTTTCTGACTCCAAGTCTAGCACTGTATCCATACCCCTAGCCACCTCTCCTTAATAAGAAGATTTACTTGTAGCTCAGAGAGGGGAAAATGAAGGAAGACTTCCTGGGGGAGGTGGCATTTGTCAACAAAGGCATATTTGATTATATTGGTGCTGTGGAAGGGATTAGAGCATTAGGTCATAGACCTCTGAGGTATTAGTCAGCATCTTAACCCAGATCTTCCTGACTCCAGATTTGCCATGCTATTGACCATGCTTCATGGCCTCCATTCAAGAGGCAGTATAGAGTTGTGGGGGTCCTGGGTCCAGCTGCCTACTCTTTGTAAGCAGTCACAGGCAAGTGACTTCCTTTTTCTGAGTCGCGGTTTTCTTCTTTGTAAAATGGGGACAATAATCCCTGCTTTGTCTCTGTTACCAAGTTGTAGTGGGGCTGGAATGAGATTGTGGAAGTAATGGGAGATAGCAATATGGAATCAATGGGAAAAGAAAGACTCCCTTAACCCTTCCCTGTTGTAGCCATGCTTACTCACTATTATTATTTCTTTTGTTTAGCTTCCCAGACTCTCAGAGCTGGAAGGGAAGTCAAGGGCCTGCAAGTCCAGTCTCCATGTGGGCAGTTAGTCAGCAAGGGTTTATTAAGCACCACCTATGTCCCAGGCATTGGGCTCAGTGTTGGGGGTACAGATGCCAAAGTCAGCCCCTGCTCTCAAGGAACTTACAATCTCATGAGGGAGACAACATGCAGACAGCTATGTGCAAACTGGATGTAGAAAGGATAATTGGAGATGATTAAGAGAGGAAGTTTCTAGAATTAAGGGCCATCAGAAAAGATTTCTTGCAGAAGGAGGGGATTTAGCTGAGACTTGAAGGAAGCTGGAGAGTCGGAAAGTGGAGATGAGGAGAGAGATGTGCACAGTCAGAGAAAATGACTGGAGTCAGGGGGTAGAGGGTCTTGTTTAAGGAACAGCTGGGAAGCCAGGGTCACTGAATCAGACAATGTGTTGGGATGAGGAGGTATAAGAAGACTGGAAAGGCAGGAAGGGGTTATTTGGTATAGGTCCAAACAGGAGATTCTGTATGATCCTGGAGGTGAAAGGAAACCACTGGAATTTATTGAATGGAGAGGTGACATGGTCAGATTTGAATCTTAGGAAGATTAATTTGACAGCCAAGAGGAAGACAGGATGAACTGTGAAGAGACAAGATAGGGATTTTTGATTTTGAGCAGTCTCAGTTTTGTCATCCATAAAATGGGGAGGTTGGCTGAATTAAATTATCTCTATACCAACCAAAGGGCTATATTTCAATAGCCCAGGCATGAGGTGATGAGGAGAGAAGGGATTTTACGGGGGAGAAGTTACAAAATTAAAATTGATAGGCACTGGCAACAAATTGTATACAAAGGGTGAGAGAGAGTGAGCTGTCCAGGCGCTGAATCTATGAGGTGGTGGTGGGGATCTGGGAGGATGGTGGTTCTCCTTAGAGAATGTAGGGAGGTTCAGAAAGGGAGAGGGTTTAGGGGGAAAGATATTATGTTCAGTTTTGGACATGTTGAGTTTAAGATGTCTATGGGACATTCTGTTTGAGATATGTAGATATGTGTATCTTTCTATGCTTCCTTCGTCTCCTGCATTTCCATTTCAAAGTATCTATTTTCTTATTTTTTATCTTCACATCAACCCTGGAATATGTGATGTTATTACTGTCATTTTATAGATGAGGAAACTGACCAGACAGCTATCATATGAGTTGCCCAAGGTCACCCAGATAATAATGCATCTGAGGTTGGATTTGAACTCAGGTCTTTTTGACTCCAGACAAAACTCTATAGAAATGTGAGCTGTTCTTAATAGTATTTATTTTTAGGTTTTTTTTTTATTTTTAGTATTATTTTTTATTTTATTTATAGTAATTATTTTTAGGATCCCAGACTTAGAGGTAGAAGGCAGTTCTTGAAGTCCAATCCTCCACGCTGGGAGTCCTCTTTGTGAATGAAATAGCAAAGGTGGATGAAAATGTTAAAAAAAATGCCAATCACTCTACTAGTGCAGGAGGTACAGACACAAAAAGAAAACAGCCCCTGTTCAAAAAAAGCTTACATAAATTCAGGTATCTGTGTGTGTTTGTGTGTGTGTGTGCAAAATGTAAAAAGAGAAGAAAATACATGGAAACTTTTGGGATTGTTTGTGTGACATTAATAACTAGGTAATCAGGAGGAGGCAAAGGAAGTGGCATCTCATATAAGTCTCAAAGGAAACAACATTCTAAGTCATAAAGGTAAAGTGGGAGGGCATTCCAGGCGTGGGGGATGGTCTGTGCAAAGTCTGGAGATGGGCATTGGAATGTTTTATAAGTTGATCAATAAGAAGGTTGGTTAGGCTGGAATATAGCCTATGTGAAATAAGCCTGGGAAGGTAGGCTGGGGACAGATTGTGAAGGGTTTTAAAATGCCAAAAGAAGGGATACTTTGATGATGTTACCTGACTCAGTTTGTTCACTTGTAAGATGGAGCCGTATGGCATGCTAGATAGCCAGCTTCAGAGGCAGAAAGACTTGACTACCAGTCACACTTCTGATCCATGCTGCCTTGTGTAACCCTGGGCAGGTAGCTTAACCTCTCTCTAACTAACTCTCTAACTCTCTAACACTGTATTGCAGAGTGGGCACTGACCTCCCTTGGTTGAGGGAATTTCCTCAGTAGGTGTTCCCTAGACCAATGAAATTAGAGATCTGATTCTAAATAAAATAAACAAACAACCCTCACCCCATCCAGACTAGCGGAACTCTAAGAATTCTTACCCTTTGAAATCTGTGATCCTGTGATAATTTGTACCAAGGACCTCCTTATCAGAGGTGGAAACCTAATGGTCATCAATGTCCCACCATTCCACAAACATTGATTAAGCTCTTACTGTGGGGAGGGCCTTGGGCAAAGTTCAGATAAGCTTGTTTCTGTACTCTTGAAGCCAGAAAGGGGGTTGGGAGTAGGGAAGGGGGTATTGAAGCAGGGCCTTTTGGGGGCCCAATCAGGAACCTGCCCACTGGGAGGTCCCAAAGAGAACAGAGAGCAGAGAAATGCCCCCAGATAGGCCAAATCATATTGCAGACAGGACAGGATCTTTAGGTCTTGGAATATTCCTGGGTCTTTACCCAAACATCAGCCCTGAACTTTCATAGCTCTTGTAAGTTTCAGCTCTCAGTCACAACACTGTACTAATGGGGTGGTTTTTTTTCTTTCCATTGAATGAAAATTAATCTAATCCTTGACAACTGGATCTGGCTGTGAGCCAGCCGCCTAGATGGTCGATGGTTCCTGTAAACTTTGCCATTGAGAATTCTTGCGATTCAGGGAACATCTCATTTCTCTCTGGGCCCTGCTCTCCTGACCTCCTGTCCTCTAGGGAGGCCTGCTGGCTGCATAAACTATCCCCTTCTCTCCTGGCTGCTGTGACTTCAGCTCTGCCTGATCAATAGGGCAGGAGGGCCCAGGCTGGGTGAGGATTGGGGGGTCATTTGGATGAACTAAACCCTGGGAACACTTACCTTTGGATTTTTCCCAGTAATAATATCTTCTGTCATTAAAAGCCTGCTGGGGGAGCCTGATTAGATTTCCTTAAAAGAATTTAGATGCTAATTTCTACCAGTGGCCATTACTTGGGGACCAGGGGGAGCCTTTGAAAGCTCACTTACTGAAATGATCGATTTCATAGCTGGATTGAATGTTTCCCCTTTTACTCAGTCAAGATGGCCTTACTAGGCATAGGAGGGGAAGATTCAAGCCTCAAGAAGCATTGGCTTTGGAGAGGGGTGGAGTGGAAAGGATTAGATTTTGGAGTCACAGCAACTGGGTTCAAATCCTCTTTGCTACTTCCTGTTTATGCCACCTTGGACCAGTGACTTTCATCTTTCTACAACTGGAGAAAGGAGGGGGTTATAGATTAGAATATAAGATCCTTGAGGGAAAGCAGGTACTAATTTTTCATCTGGTCTTTGTCTCCCCAGCCCCTGGCACTTGGCTCATGGCAGGCTCTGCCTCTGACTTTCCTGATTTGGCTATCATGCCTCAGCTGTAGTGTTACTTTGGAACTTCCCTTGGCCTCTGAGACTTCCTTATCCTGGAACATCTATCTTTCCCTGTGGCCTTCTCTCCCTTTGGTATCTGCCATACCAGTCCCCTTCTGACTTTTCAGACTTCACCGACATCTCCCCAACCCCCATCAACTAGCTTCTCTGCCCACCTTTTGTGTGTGGACTTCCCTCATTAAAATTTAAGATCTTTGAGGACAAGGACTATTTCTTTTGCTTGTACTTCTATCTCCAGTGCCTGGCATGTAGTAGGCACTTAGGAAACGCTTGTCTATTTGAATTGGATTGGATTCAACAACATCATGTCTAGGTTTCATTATAGCTTCCTAGCTCTATATCCATGATATACCTTTTTTTTTTGATAGGTTCCAGATTTGATACTTTATTAGACTAGGGAATTTCTCTGTAAGGAAACTCCATCTACTGATGCAGATTGGCACGAGATCTACAATTTAGAGAGTTGCCTTGGGCGTTGAGAGTTTAACTGAGAGATTTAGCCAGGGCCTCTCCCCCTACTCCTTCCACTTCTGACTCTGAGAAGTGGAATCAAATCCACACTTCTATCACCTCTGGGAAGAGAATACTTACTAATGGACAGCCCTGTGACTTTACTCACCCTCCCTTCACATCATCTCACAGTTCCTTCCCCTGGCCTCCACTCCCCTATGTGTGCTGTCTCCTTCCTTTAGAATGTAAATTTCTGGAGTGTAGGACTTATTTTGCTTTTTAATTTATATTCCTAACATAAGTAAAGTAAACATTTACTGACTGCTTTTTCATTCATTCATTCATGCTCTTTCATAAGCAAGACTTGAATTCAGGTTTTCCTAATTCCAGGCTAGCTTTCTATTCACTAAATCATGACATTGCTAAGGATAATTTTGTTCAGTCATTTTTCAGTCATGTCTGACTCTTCATGACCCCATTTGGGATTTTATTGGCAAAGATACTGGAGTGGTTTGCCATTTTCTTCTTTATAGATGAGAAAACTGAAGCAGACAGGGTCTTGCCTTGCCTTGACCTTGCCCAGGATCACAGTGTCTCAGGGCATATTTGAACTCAGGAAGATGAGTCTTCCAGACTCCAGCCCAGACACTTTAACCACTCTGCCACTTAGCTGCCCAAGAATAATTAATATTGATAATTAGTAACTTCCATTTCTACAGTGTGTGTTAAAGTTTAATAACAAATGTTCCTGACAACAACCCTGAGAGGGAAGTAGGTGAGAGAACATTTACAAATGAGGAAACTGAGGTTCAGAAAAGGAAAGTGGTCCATAGCTAATCATCATTTATTATGTGCATGATAGGCACTGTGATAGGCATTGGATACAAATACAGAAAGACGTAAGACAGTCTATACTCCCAAGAAACTTACATTCTAATAGCGGGGTATAACACCTTCCCAGATAAGATAGATGTACGTACAATAAGGACCCATTGATTGTACTAATGGTGTTAATTCCCCAGAGGATGGACTAACAACTAGGAGAATCAGAAAATACTTCTTAAAGGAAACCAAACTTGAGAAGTATCTTGAAAGGAATTAAAGGTCCTGAGAGGTGGAAATGAGGAGGAAGAGCCTTCAGTCATGATGGACAGACGGTGAAAAGATATGGAAGTGGGAGAGGAGCTGTCATGTACATGGAACAGCAAATAGGTCAGTGTGTTAGAAATTTAGAACTGCATGAAAGATGGGCAGTAGCCATACTGTGAAGGTCTTTAACTATCAAACAGAGGATTTTGTCTTTTGTCTTAAAGACCTTTTCCACTGACTAGAGTGAGTGGAGAAAGTGTTATAGCAACTTTTAAGCGCAATAAAAATAGGAGCTATGTTCATCAACATTGTCATCACAATCATATCATCATGACTACCATCGTCATCTTCTACCTCCTCATCCTCATCCTCCTTGTCATCACCACCATCATCATCATCATCATTGTCCACCACCACTGCCACCATCATCATCAGCATCATCACCACCACTATCATTGTCACCACCACCACCACCATCATCATCAGCATCATCACCACCACTATCATTGTCACCACCACCACCATCATCATCAGCATCATCACCACCACTATCATTGTCACCACCACCACCATCATCATCAGCATCATCACCACCACTATCATTGTCACCACCACCATCATCATCAACATCATCACCACCACTGTCATTGTCACCACCACCATCATCATCATATCATTGTCATCACCACCACCACCATCATCATCAACATCATCACCACCACTGTCATTGTCATTACCACCACCACCATCATCATCATCATTGTCATTACCACCACCACCACCATCATAATCATCATCACCATCTTTACTGACCATTGAGGGACTGATTAGGAAATGACCAGATGGAGGGTACTAGAGAAAAGAAGAAAAGGAAAATAAGTCTGTTGCTAATTGATCTGTTCCTCTTTCCTCTCTTCCCTTCTCCCCTTGTTGGAAATATCTTAGTGATGGGTTTTTGTTTGCTCTCTGGAGCCCCTGTGAGTGCTTATTTAAAGGAGATTAATTGCTTCAGCAGGGCTGTTATTAGACCACTGCCATCAGGAAGCCTGCAGCCTAAATGATGGCCGGGCTTCTGATGATCAAATATGCATGAGTGCCTCTTTGCCGATGGATTCTTTGGCTTCTTTTGCATAGTTATGCAGAAGGCCATAAATGAAACATTTCCATGTTGGCGTCCAGCAGCCCACTGTGAGGCCAGTGCCTGCCCAGCAATAACACCGGATGCAAGGCTGGCCATTAGGTCATGTGCCCAGGGGCCCCTGGTGACGTCCTTTCCCCTTCTAATATTCAGGTTATTCACCCTGGGGTTGGCAGTAAAAGCAGATCCCATATTAGGGCTCTTTGAAAAGGACCTCTTAGGCTGGGGCAGCTGGTCAGAGGATCCTTGTTCCTGTTTTAGCTCTGCCACTGCTATGTGACAGTGCTAAGTTACTTTGCCATCCTTTGCTTCAGTTTCCTCCTCTCTAAGATGAAGGCGTTGGACTCAGGAGGTCTCAAAGGGTTCTTTTGACTTAGATGTCCCATGTTTCTGTATTTTTCAGGTGAGGTAGCTGAGGTAACAGAGAGGTGATACTGGCCTGGGACTCAGGAAGAACTAGGTTCCAGTGCTGTCCAGTGACACTTCTTAGCTGTACGACCCTAGGTAAAAAAATCTCTTAATCTCTCTGAGTCTCAGTTTCTTTCCCTATAAAATGGAGGCTATAGTAGTACTTAACAGGGTTTTTTTGAGGCTAAAATCAAAGAACACATCTAAAGCACTTTGCAAATCTTAAAGTACTGTGTAAATGTGAGCTATTATTATATTTTGTTATTTTTTATCATACACTCTATCTTTCTATATTTTTATATTCTGTGTTCTAAGATGCTTTGCAATGCTGACTTTCTAAATTCTAAGGTTCTATGTATTAATTTTTTGTGTTCTAAGGAGGTAGCTTGCTGAGGGGAACCATTATTGAATTGGGAGCCAAAGAGTGTGAGTTTGAATACTGGCTCTCCTATTTATTACCTGTGTTACCTTGGGAATGTCTCTTCCTTCTTTGGGTCTCAATCTCCCTTCTGAAATTATTCAGTTCAATAATTTTTTTTTCAGATCTAATATTCTATGTCCCAAGATCCCTTTTGGCTCTGACATTCTGGGTTATCAGTTTCCTTTCAGCTCTGACTTTTTATGTTTTAAAGTTCCTTCTAGATTTGATATTCCATATTCTTTGGTTCCTCTAGGCTTTGACATTCTGTGTTCTAAGATCCCCTACAGATCTGACACTGTGTTCTGAGATCCCTCCCAGCTGATTTGCTGTATTGTAAAGGCATTCTGTGTTCTACAGGTCCTCCCGTTCTGTCATTCTGGGTTCTAAAGATTCTCCCATCTTCTGAGGTTCATCCCAGCTGACTTGCTGTAAAGACATCCTTTTTGCAGGGGTCCTCCCAACTCTGATGTTCTGTGTTTTAAGGGTCCTCTCATCTCTAACATCCTGGGCTCTAAGACCTGTTCCAGCCCTGAAATGTCACGTTCTAAAATCCCTCCAAGCTCCAGCATTCTATGTACAAAGGTCCCTTTTGGGTCTGATATTCAATATTCTAAGTTCCCCCCCCCCCCCAGTTCCAGCATTTGCCTTGAAGTCCCTAGCTAAATCTCCTTCTGCAAGAAGCCCTTTCCAGTCCTTAATTTTAATGCTTTTCCTCTGAGATTATCTCCAATTTATCCTGTGTATTTCTTGTTTGTATATAACTGTTTGCATGCTGTCTTTCTTCCCCACTAAAGTGTGAGCTCCCAAAGAGCAGACACCGTTTACCTTTCTTCACATCCTCATTGTGCCTGGCTCATACTAGGTGATTAATAAAAGCCTTTTTCATTGAATTAATTTGAAAGCAAAGCCCATGTCTATGGATCTGAACGCTGACCAGTTATGGCAATATTTTAAAAGATTCCTCGATAAGCTATGTTTTCTGGTCAGAGACATATCATTAAAAACCAAACCTGGGACAATGGATTTTTTTCTACTTCTGCTGTATTAGAGTCCACAATTATTCCAGTTTGTAAAATTCCTTACAGTTTCCAAAGTGCCTTTATACTCATGACTGTATTTGATCCGCAGTCTGTGAAATTGGCATGATTTTACCCGGCTTCACCCCCACACCCCAAATACACTGTCTTGTGTTTTTCTCTTCTTTGTAAAAATACAACAAACATGAAATGAAGTCATTGAAAGAGAGACCTCGATTTATAGAATGATGGCATCCCAGAATCTGAGGAGAGAAGTCTAGAGTCTTAAAATTTTTTTATTTTATACAGCCTCAGGATGAAAAAAAAATCAAGAATCTAGAGATTTAAGAAACTTAAGATCAAAGAAATGACAGAATCTCAAAATTGCAAGCAAACTTAGAGGTCATCTGATCTCATCCTTCCTTCTCCACCCCTTTTCCCTTGCAGGAATCATACCAGTTCCTATTTGTTCCTTATTTTCCCCCTTCAGATAATACCCAGTGTGGCAAGAGGGTGGGGGGATGGAGGGAGGTTAGTTTTGATGGATGGGCCCTTGGAGGAAGTGCCAGGAGGCCCTCCTGCCCATTTATAGCAGTGTAGGAAGTGTGAAGGCTCTTCACTGTTTCCAGGGTACAAATACTTTTAGAAAGCAATCTTAATTTTCCCTTCAAACTGTTGGGTCTCCTTAGAGGTCACACACATCTCAAACCTTGCTGGGCTCATTCTTTTCACTCCCCCAGCTCTTGCATTTGACAAGTAAAGAGTTTCTTTCCTGTCACTGGCTCAAATACTCAGTGATATGTGGGCCCTGCCTCCTCTAAGTATAGCCGATTTGGGTTTTATGTGAATATATTTTAAAGGTTTCAAGATTAAACTTTTCCTCCCCCCACCTCCATTCAATCCACTTCAGGGGATGAAGCCTGCATGTTCATTTCATTTCATGGCAAACTTCGCCCTGCCCTTGTGTTCCTAGAGGGTTTGAGTGAGTTCGCATCTCAAATCAATGCAAGCATTAACACAGACAAAAGGAGCTTAGTCACTTCAATAACTGTTTTTTAGTCTCTCTGCATGGAATGTCTCCAATTGGGAGTGTTGCTGGGAGAAGGTAGAGTGCTTTAAGATTACTCATAATTTGGGTTTGCCAGGGTGCCGTATGGGAATGTTTTCCTTGAAGACATTATAGGATTTGCATCCAATTCCAGTCATGCTTGGGAAGGCGACTTTGGAATTAAGGCTTGATGAGATGCTAATATTATGGTGTGCAGAGAGGTTTGTGGGGTGTTGTTGGAAGGGATCCTAGATCCTGACTGAGGAGGCCTGGGTTCAAATTTCTGCTATAGAAGGGAGAGAAGCATAGGGGATGGTCTGGGGTTTAACTATGAAATGCGTCTGACCCATTTCCTACCTGAGGTCACTGAAGTAAAGAATCATTGAAAGGCAGAATGCTGTACTGGATAGAGTGCTGGTCTTGGAGTCAGAAAAATCTGATTTTGATTCCTGGCCTTAACAGTTGGCTCATTTGTACGACCTTAAGCAAAATCATTTAATCTCTCTGGGACTTAGTTTCCTCATTTGTAGAATTGGATTTAGTGGCCTGAGTTCAATGACCAGTAAAGTTCTCATCACTGTATCTCTGATCCTTCGAATGTTGGACCAGTCGCTTTCCCTTTCTGACCCTCAATTTTCTCATCTGTAAGCTGGGATGATATAACAATGTTTCTATTTCACCTCACAAGGATGTTGTCAGGAAAGAGCTTTGCAAATTCTAAAGTGTCCTAGATAAGAGAGCTATTAGGATGCTAACTGATAGTGCTCAAAAATTGAGCCTCATATACCTGTGAGGTGGATGCTACAGATAGCATTATTCCCACTTCGCAGATGAGAAAACAGAGGCTCTGAGAAGCCAGATGACTTAGCTAGGGCCACAGAGCTAGGTAGTAGATGTGGGATTTAAAACGAAGTCTTCCAAAAACCATTCTCCATTATACTATACATTGTCTCAATGTGATTGTGTAAGAAACAGCTCCAGGTAGCAAGTGGGGGACATTGGTAGCAAGCTTCAAACAGCTTTCTCCCCAAGCTACTCTCTCTTCTGTCACAAGTGCTTGCCTCATATAAGTCTCTTCCCCTCCCT
This sequence comes from Potorous gilbertii, assembly GCA_028658325.1. Classification (NCBI taxonomy): domain Eukaryota; kingdom Metazoa; phylum Chordata; class Mammalia; order Diprotodontia; family Potoroidae; genus Potorous; species Potorous gilbertii. The sequence goes on from CM053771.1 coordinate 64,791,949, forward strand.
TCCCCTCCCGTCTCCTCCCCTCCCCTCCCCTTCTCTCATCAGGGAATGGCTTGATTTAATTCCCAACCTCAGCGAAAGATTCTTTTCTTTCCCCTGTAAGATTCTTTGTGTAAAATTTTTTTTTAACTCCCCTCTTGCTTTCCTTAAGAACAATCACTATCATACTTTAAGAAATGGTGAATATAATGAATTCAGAGAAGCTTACATGAACTGATGCAAAGAGAAGTGAGCAGATCCAGGAAAACATTGAATACAATGAGTATAACAGCAATGTCAATGGAAAGGGGTATGACAAAAACCAATACAGAATGCTGTGTAAATTACCACCCTAAAAAGAGCGCCCCATTGTTTGTAGAGGTAGGGGACTACAGGGATGGAACACTGAATGTGACATGAATAGTTGTATTGGTTAGTTTTGCTGAATTGTTTTTTCCCCTCATTCTTTTTTCATTCTTTGTTAAAAGAGATGTTTTCTAGAGATGGGAGGGAAGGATATGTTGGGGAAAGAGAGTGATATAAAAACCAAAGATATTAATAAAGATGAAAAAAAAGGAAAATTATGCCATATGCCTCTTCTGAGCCTTATAGGTGATAAAGGACTTTTCCATCCATTATCAATCAATCAGTTAATAAATATTTATTAAGTGCCTATTATGTGCCAGGCATTGGTGCTAAATGCTGGGGATACAAAAAGAATCATATGATAGTCTCTGCCCTCAAGGAACTTGTGTACTAACCACCTGCAAAAAGCAGGGCAAAGATGATTGTACCTGCTAAGGAAGCTGAGGTTTTCAGAGCAATGAAGTGACTTATCTCAGGCCAGTGAGTTGCTGCTGATACGAAGCTGCTTTTCCTGAGTGAGGTAGGGTAGTACAGTAGCAAGAGCACTGGAGTTAGAGTCAGTGGTCCGAATCCCATTTTTGCTCTTTAATTCTTATATGACCTTTGTTTAGTTATTTTCTCTGGATCTTGGTTTCTACTTTTACAAAATGAGAGATTTGAACCAGATGATTCCTGAGGTCCCTTCCAGCTATAAGTTTTTTTGTGATCTGTGGACTTATGAGCTATGGCATTTCAAGGCGCATTAATAAGACAGAAAATGGTAATTTCACAATGATTCAGGTTCAGGGTCTACCCCAGCTTGGTTTTCCCGGATCCGACTGGCACAGTGGGATGAGCAATAGATTGTGCCTCCTGACCCGATTATGGATGTGGGGGGTGTGTGCATAGGGTATGCTATGGGCTGCTATGGGCACTTTATCACTTATACAATTTATTCAAAGGGTCATGTTATGTTGCGGTAAAATGTAATCCATTTAACCAAGAAGTTCAATTCAAAAAGCCCCTGGTCATAGCTTCTTAGGATCATATGGCATTTAGAGTCAAAGGGCACCTCAGAGGTAGTTTGTACAACCCCCATGTCCGAGAACCTGGACTCACATCCCCTCTCTGATGCTTATTACCTTTGGGCAAGTCATGTAACATTCTTGTGCCTCAGTTTCTTTATCTGTAAGAGGAAGAAGTTACCTTAGATAGCCTCTGAGATTCCTTCCACAGATGCCAGCTCTGTGGTCCTATGAGGCCCAGAGAAAGATAATTTCACAAGGTCACATAGCTGTTAAATAGCAAACCTGATATTGGAAGGCTGACCCAATGACATCCTAGTACAGTGCTATTTCTTTTACATTTTGCTTCAACTCACTTTTAAATGAACTAATTCATTCATTCACTCATTTATTCCTTTGCTCAGTCACTCATTCATTCAACAAACATCTGTTCACCAGCTCTGTGAGCCCTTGATTTTACCGATGGGTCAGGAAAGCTGCAATGGGGCCATTGATGATACTCTTGTGGAATTAGAGATTGCATTAATTGAAGTCTTCTGAAGGGCCTAATTTACTCAAAGGGAAGAGCTCACCCACTGGGAAAAGCTTGCTAGCCCAGACAAATATATTTTAACCAGGATGACATCGACTACCATTGGTAATCTAAGACACTGGAGAACCCCTGATGTTGGGATGGGACTAACTTCTGCTTTATATGCTACTGAACTCATAAGAGGATGTTAGTCTCTGTCATTGTGAGGTGCCCTGGGACGGGGCTGTGGGTGAGTACAGAGCAGGGTCTGAGGCTCCAATGAGAGGAACCCTAAGTTTGGCCTGTGGCCTGGCTCTGTCCTTAGCTCATCGCCTGACCTTGAGCAAGGCTCTCTGGTCCTCTCAGTGCTCTCTTCTGTCATGATCCTCCCTTCACATCATCCACCATCACCTGATAATCTGGGACTTGGTTGAGAAGACCCAAGGTTCTAACTCTTCCATTTTCTTGCTGGATGAGCTTGATCAAGTCTCTTTCTATCTCTAGGTTTCAGTTTCCTCATCTGGTCCTGCCATTCCATGATTCTGGTTTTGGGGAACTTCTTTGTATCATAAGCGTGTCTCTTTTTGTAACGTTGTATCATCACTGGTGATAGAAAAAGGTAAGGAAGATCAAGGGAAAAGAGCAAGAGTGTATTAAATGCCTACTGGAAGGCAGATTAAGTGCTTTACAAATATTATCTCATTTCATGCTCACAACAACCCTGAGTGGTAAGGACTATTAGTTTTTCCATTTTGTTATTGGCAGACTGAGGTTAAGTGACTTGTCCAGGCTGAATTTGAACTCAGTTCTTTCTGACTCCAGGTCCAGTGCTCTACACACATTCTCTAATTTAGTCCCTTAACACCCATCATGGGAAATAAGACAGGGATTCCTAGAACCCCATTTCTCAAAGAAGAAAACTGAGGCCAAGAGGGGTCAAGTCACTTGGCCACAGTCATGTGGTTGGTATTGTGTGTAGGGAATGTCATAGAGCACACTCCTTTGAGAGACAGTATGAGGCACTGGATAATGGGCTGGTCTTGAAGGCAGGAAGCTCTGGGTACTAGTTGTGAGATTCTGGGCCAATCATTTTCCCTCTCTGTGCCACAGTTGCTTCATTGCTAAAATGAGAGGAATGGATTTGGTGGCCTCTAAGGCAACTCTCAGCTTGAAATCTATGATCCTATCAGTCAGATTAAGGAATTGTTCTAAAGCATGTCTAAGGTTCTGTAAAACATTGAGTTACTATTATGTCCCCTTAGAATTCAGAGGATCAGGCAAGAAGAGGGCTGAAAGGAACTGTAAAAGGGTGGCATGCCCTAGTAGAAAAGCTCTAGATTAGGAATCAAGGCACCTGGGTTTTAAGGTCAGCTAATTCATCACTTCTCACTAAGGCCAGGTAGTGGGGTGCACAGGCTGCTGGATCGAAGTCAAGAAGACCTGAATTCAAAGTGGACCTCAGACACTTCTAGCTGTGTGACCCTGGGCAAGTCACTTAACCCTGTTTGCCTCAGTTCCCTCATCTGTAAAATGAGCTGGAGAAGGAAATGGCAAATCACTCCAGTATCTCTGCCAAGAAAACCCTAAATGGGGTCAGGGAGAGTCAGACATGACTGACTAACAATAGAATTAAAGGGTAAGAACTTTCTATGAGCTCCAAAGCTTAGGGATTGTTAAATGGCAGGTGAGAAATGGGCAGTGTTGTTCTAGTGGCCACTTTGGACCCCCTTCATAAGATCCTAGGATGATGGCTCTCTATCTGGGAGGGACCATCTAGTCTGCTTCTCTCATTTTCAGATGGGGAGACTGAGGCCAAATGAAGTCAAATGAATTGCTCAAAGTCAGAAACATCAGCAATGTAGCAAGGTTAAAGAGGGGTCATCCAGCTGATAGAACGTGTGTGTGCTGTGCATCTATCTGCTCACCTGGCTCCTCTGTGCAGTATGAAGGGACCCACAAAAGCTCTTGAAAGGAATGTGTGTGTGTGTGTGTGTGTGTGTGTGTGTGTTTGGGGGATTAGGGGACATGACTGAAATTGCTGGGCCCCATGCCACTGGTCTGAACATAGGGGCTATTATTTTGTATATACTTTGCTTGTAGAGAGAGCCAGAAAGACCTAGATTCAAATCCTATCGCAAATGCTTAATGCCCTTGTGACCCTTGGTTAATTCACTAATATCTTTGTGCCTCAGTTTCCTCATCTGTAAAATGAGGAGGTTAGATCTGATGTGTCTAAGATCCTTTCCTGTTCTAAATGTATGATCCCATGAACTTGGTTAAGACTTAAGTCAAGTACTTGTCATTGGAAGGTTTGTCATAGAACTCTATCTAAAGAGCAGATGAAATTCAGAAAGCCTCATCTTTAGAAAACTGGGAGAGACAAAGTTCACAAGTTATTTTTGGCTGCAACAGTTCTTCAAGACCGACTGCCAAGAATTTCAGACTTGTAAAGGACCTTGTAGGTTTAGTTCAGAGGTGTTAAACTTGCGACTATCAAAACTTCCTAAGGCAGCCTGAACCAGATTAAATGCAATTGGGAAATGTTTAGTGAAATAAATAAAGATACAATACAACAGAGAAGATGTTAATTTGTGGTTTTCCTAAGTCAATATGAAGCCAGAAATGATCTGTTTCTATTCAAACCTGACACTACTGATCTTGTCCATTGTCCTCATTTTACAGTTGGGGAAACTGAGGTCTGTAAAGGGAAGAGTCTGGCCTCCTTGAGATATTTTTTCAAAAGGCATCTGAAGAAATGGGACTTCTCCTTGTTGATGATGCAATGGTAGTATGGATTGGATTAATAAAGACTCAGTGCCCAAGCTAAGGGGACTATAAGCCTTTTGAGATCATTGATTGTTTTGTTTTTGTTTCTATCTTTGTATCATCAGAGATGGATATTCTATGTGGGACATGGAATGCAGGAGTTTTTGAAAACTTAAAAATGAATATTAAAAGAAAATTAAAAATGAACATCATACAGGAGTCAGATTGCAACATAGAACCAATGAGGAACTTGGAAGAGGAAGATGGGTTGAAGATGACATCAGGAAAATGGATGATAGGAAGGGAAGATGGGTGAGTTGTTTGGCAAGGGTGTGAAGTGACAGGTAATCAACTGGAGTGTCCCACTTTTACCCTTGTGATGTCAGAGAAAAATGAGGAAGGGCCCTAGAATGTTGGATAGCCTCCCTATGGCCAAACTATAGGAGAAAATGGGCAAGAGTTGCATAGTATGGATAGGAAGAGAAAGGGGGCTGATCACATGACAAAGGTGATGGATGACAGGGGAGCATCCAGAGTGGTTGGAGAGAAATTCTAAACTGATGAGTACCCAGATCCACTGGAGAATTTGTTTACTGCCAGAGTCTAGACCCTCATAAGCACTCAATAAAGGTTTATGGAATTGAACTGGATTGAATTAACCTGAAGGGGCTGAGATTAGTTATTTCTAAATTCCATATAAGATCTCAATCCAATGATCCCTTCTACCTTTGCCAAACGTTCTCTGCCCTAGAAAATCATCTCTTTAAAATCAGTCCAGTTTTACCCGTTGTTTACTTAAGCAGGCCCCTCATGATTTATTATGCCCAAAGGGCCACCATATTTATTTCACCTTATTCCCTCTGTCCACAGGTCAGCCTGTGGGTAACAGTTCCTTGGAAATCCTTTTTTCTCAGAAAGAATGCCTGGGACTGCCCTTGCCCTCTTCTGGCATCCCTCCTTCACTAATTATCTTGTTACCAATTGAGCAATATTCAGTAGCTCAAGCATAAAGCAGCAGCCGCCTTGTTGGTAATGTTCTCATCAGAGTTACATTGATTAAGATGGACAAGGCTGCAAGCTTGAGTATGCTTCAGGAGTAAAGCCCTGAGCTGGAGAGAGTTGTGATTTGGGGCCAATTTATTTGTGTTTGTCTAATTGCTTGGAATAGTATTTTTCATTGAGGTTTCATCAGAAACAATATGGCACAATTCCTTTGGCTTAGTTGAGAGTTTATGGTAACAGATGCCCTTTCTATCATAGGAGAAGTCTCAAAGAGAGGCAATATGGCCAAATGGATAGGGTTTGAACTTGGAGTTGGAAAGATCTGGGTTCCAAACCTTTCCCCCAACTTAGGTTCATTAGACTATAAGCTCCATGAGAGTAGAGATTGTTTGATTTGCATTTGTATCTTCTGTACCTTTCATGAAGCCCAGCACATAGTAGGCTCTTAACAACGGTTCTTTGATAATGATTGATCCCTCTCTGTGTGACCATGGAGAAGTCACTTAACTTCTTTCACTCTTAATTACTAATTAGTTATTAAGTTTGAGAAGGGCTCACAGATCCTTCTTCTGTATTGCACATGAGCTACTTTCTCTACCATACCATTGTGAGGAAGGGTTACTATCCCTATTTTATAGAAGAGGAAGCTAAGGTTCAGGGAAGTGAGAAGACTAGTGAATGCTGGAGCTTAAATCCAGGTCTCCTGACTTGGAGGAAGCCAGAGTTCTTCTCATTCTTTGGACTCTCTCCCTAGGTGAAGTGGGGAGGCAGGCTGGGGAATGGGAAAGTTGACAGCTGTTCAGCTTACCGTGTAGATGAGGATGCTGATGTGGTTCTTGACAAGAGAGGTCTGGCATTGCCATTCAGCTCACCCCCTGGCTGGCCCAGCACTGCTCCCACTAGCCAGAATGCTCTCCAGATTAGTTGTCACTAATAACAGGTAGACTCAAGATCAGGAAGGATGGACAGAAGAAGAGAGAGGAGGAGAGGAGAGAGAAGAGGAAAGGAGAGGAGAGGGCAAAAGGAAAGAGGAGAGGTGGGGGAAGGTGAAATTTGGGAAAAAAATTCTTTCAGAGAACCTGGGTTCAAATCCTGCCATTGATATTTTCTGTTAACATTTTTGGGACTCGGTTTCCTTTTCTATAAAATTAGAGTAGACTAGGTAGTTTGGGTGGTCCTTCCAAGCTCTGGATCTAGGATCCAATGACCCTTTGATATTTTCTTTTCTAGTGAAAACACCTCATAACTTACACTGACTTACCTTTCCTTGCCTTTTGGAGAGAAACTGATGGGATTATAGATGTTTAGCCTGGAATAGAGAAGATTTGGGTAGGTGGAGTGGGGTGTGTCAGCAGTCTTCGGGAGGACTGAAATGCAGGAGATTAGATTTGGCCTTAGAGAGAAAACCTAGAAACAATGCAGGGAAGACTCAGGGAGGTAGATTTGGTTTGATTTAAGGAAAGGAAATGCCCTCATCTTCCTAAATTCAAGTTACTTAACCCTCTTTGCCTCAGTTTCCTCATCTGTCAAATAAGCTGGAGAAGAAAATGGCAAACCGCTCCAGTATCTTTGCCATTTGGAGTCACAAAATATCAGACATGACTGAAAACCACAATCAGGGTTCATCTAGTCTCAGTCATGCCTGAACAGTCATACCTCTAAAACATCGCTGACATGTACTCATTCATTATTTGCTCAGAATCTAGACTGACGGGTACCTCAGAGGCCTTTTTGTACTAACCTTACCTGGGCATGAATCTCAATTCCCAGTCAATGGCCATCTAGTTTGGGCAAGCTAGGTGGTGCAGTGGATAGTATCCTGTACGTAGAATCAGGAAGACTTGAATTTAAATCCTGCCTAAGATGCTGCCTAGCTGTGTAATGCTGGGTAAGTATTTAGTTTGTTTTCTCATCACTAAAATGGGGATAATGATAGCTCCTATCTCAGAATTGTTGTGAGGATTAAGTGAAATAACATCTGTAAAGGTCTTTGTAAATCTTAAAGAACTATAATAAAATGATATTGATGTCTCCCTGAAGACCTAAAGAATTAAGTTCATTCAAGCATAGAGAGAGCTATGTCATAGATCGTAGACTTAGAAAGGAAAGGGACCTTCTTGGCCATTTACTTCAACCCCCTCATTTTACACAAAGAGAGAGATTAAGAGATTTGCCTTGGGCATCCTTGGATAGTTCCAGAGGTGGCATTTAAGCCCACACACTGAGTCTAGAGTCACTGTTTTTAACTCTGCATCAGCTGCTAGACACCTCCTCTTTCTCTAGGTAAGGAGATGTAATGCCTTGTTTAAGGAAACTCAAAGAGGGCAGCATCTCTGGATCGGAGAGTTCAAGGAAAGAAATGTTAAGAAGTCTCCATGGAATGAAAAAAGCCTTAAATGTCAAAAAGAGGACTATCTATTTGTTCCTGGAGGCTATGGGATCTTGGCCAATCACTTCCCATCCCTGGGCATCAGCTTCCTCCTTTGTATTATCACGATTCTTCTTATCTTATGAAATGATTTCATGAAATCACAGAAAAGATAAGACCTTAGAGATCATCTAGTGCCAGTTTTTCTTAACCTGGGGTCTGTAAACTTATTTTATATTTTTATATTTCAACAGAATTGGTTTCCTTTGTGATTCTATGTTTTTATTTTATGGACTTAAAAAGATGATTCTGAGAAGGGGCTCATAGGTTTTCCAGATTGCCCAAAGGGGTCTATGATTCAAAAAGACTTAAGAACTCCTGGTCTAGTCTAAACCCCTTCATTTTACAGAAGAGAAATCTGACACCCAGACAAGAGATGAAGACTTTTTACAATGCTACATAGCTATTGTGGCAGAACTAACCCAGATTCTTTGGCTCTTAATCCGTTGTCCTTTTTGCTACACTACGGTGCCTATTCTGTAAAATAGGAATAAGAATTCTAATACTTTCAACTCAAAAGCTTGTTGCAATGAAAATTCTTTATCAACCATATAATATTATGGAAGTAGGAGTTATTACTTCTGTCTACACCTCAGAGAAACTACTGTACTTTGTCTATACTGTAAGCTAAGCGACGATTGCATTTATGTCTATACTGCAGGCAATGGAATGACTTGTGTATGTGCCTTCGCTTCATGGAGGGATGTTTTTGCTTTTCTCTTTACAGAAATAAATGAAATAACTATATTTGTATCTACACTGCAAGCTGTAGAGTGGCTACAGTTTTTTACCTTGTAGACATAGGTGATTTTGTTCTAGGCATATATCTGCCTTAGATAATCTCAGTTTCGAAAATGGCAATTTTGTGTGAAGACACAGGTGTAGACAACTGGAGTGGGTCTGTAGGAGGTCAACTAGCATGGTGAAGGACTGGAAACTATGTCTTCAGAGGGCTAGTTGAAGGTAATGGGGACATATTATTCAGGTAGTATTCCTACACACTTAAATCACCACATAGCCTGAGTCCCCTTTGGCTTATGAGGAGTTCTTATAGACAGTGACTAGTGGGGTTCACTGCCTTGACTTCCCAAGTTGTGCTATCTTCTTTCCTGACTTCTCATTTTCCTTGTGAAATTTCTGTAGACAAATTCTCAAGGGTCCTCTTGCTGCCTCTGCCCCATGTTATTAAGTGGGCTTGGGAGCTCCACAAGATGATAATCCTGACCTAAATGGTACAGCATTTCTTACATCCTGTCCTAGACCCTGTGTCTGTGCCCGGCATCTCTACACAGCCATGGTCAAAATGTGACTTGACTTTAAAGCCTGAGGCCCTTTCCTCGTCATTCTAATAACCCTCCCAGAATTAGATCAGCCCCCATTCCCCTGATTGTTCGTTCTTATTTGTCTTCTAGGCAGCTCATTAGAAGCTCACTGACTGCGCTTAAATTCAGTGTTCTCTTATTTATGTATAAACACAAGAAAATCAGAGAGTCTGGAAGAAGGCAGAGGGGTGGTGGTGAAATTGTGATAGCCTTCCCCAGCTCAGACCACATCTGGAGCACTGTGCTTAGTTCTGAGACCCACATTTTAGAAAGGGCAGTGAGAGGCTGAGCTGTACCAGGGGAGGGCACTGACAATGATGAGGGGACTGTTGATGTGTCATATGAGGACTGGTTGAACTGGGGATTTTTAGTCTGGAAAAGAAAGGGTCTTAAAGGCACTTAATAGTTGTCTTTCAAATATTTGAAGGGCTGGGGTAGGAGGTAAGGTTTTGGCCCCAGAGGGAAGAATTAGGAACAATGGGTACAAGTGACAGGGGAGCAGATTTTCCTTCAATATACAGAACTTTGTAGCCATTAGAGCTGTTTGACAACATAATGAACTGCCTGCAGAGGTAATGAACTCCCTATTGCAGGAGGTCTTTCAGTGGAGGCTGAATAGATGTCCACTTGTTGGAGATATTATAGAAGAGATTCAAGTTTTGAGTATATGTTGGACTAGACATCCTCTGAGGTGTGTTTCAGCTCAAAAATCCTATTCTATGACTCTAGATATTTTCTTGCCATTCAAGACCAACTAGGTGGTACAGTGGGTAGAGAGGTAGATGGTTATGGAGTCAGGAAGCCCTGAATTCAAATCTGGCTTCAAACATTTACTAGTTGTACAACCCTGGACAAGTCACTTAACCTCTGTCTGCCTTAGTTTCTTTAGCTGGATTATAAACTGCTCGAGTGTAAGGACTGTCTTTTATCTCTGTTTTCATTCCCAGCACTTTAACATAGTGCCTGAAATATAGTCATCATTGTTCAATAGTGTCCAACTTGTCTTGACCCTCCCGTTTTTGAGTTTTCTTAGCAGAGATCCTGGAGTGGTTTGCTTTTTTCTTTCTCCAACTCATTTTACAGATGAGGAACAGAGGCCCGGGGTCACACAGCTCACAAGTGTCTGATGCTGGATTTGAACTCATGAAGATGAACCTTTCTGATTCCCAGCTCTGTGCTCTATCCACTGTGCCATCTAATAGACACTTAATAAATACTTATTAACTGACTTCTTGTTTCCTTCCCTCTCTTTCCTGTTTTCTTGACCACTTGTTCTTGGAACAGTAATTAAAATAACCCCACGATCCCTCTACAATATATGTAAATTAATTATCTTTTAAGTCCATTCACCATCCCTATCAAATAAAAAAAACACCCTCCCTGGCCACAACTTCCCTACATGCATTGCCTTTCCCTTATAGTCAAGAAATTTTTTAAATTTGCATCCCTAGTGCTTAGTCTAATACCTGACATATGGTATGCACTTAAAAAGTGTTTTTCGTTCATTCATTTCACAAACTCAATATGAGTCATCAATATAACATGGCAATTAAAAAAAGCTAGTGAGATTTGAGTTTGTATTAAGATTGGCATGAAGATAGAATGAGAGAAATGAGTATTCCTGGACTGTGCCAGGGTGATGCCACATCTGGCAGGTGGTGTTTAATTCTAGGCTCCACTTTTGAGAAAGGACATTGACAAACAGGATTCATGTATAGAGGAGAGCAGCCAAGATTGTGAGAGGACTGGAGATTAGCTGAAGAAAATGGGAAAGCTCAATCAGAAGAAGAGGAATCTCGGGTGGGGGTAATAGCTAAAACCAAATATTGGAGAATGGATGTCATAGGGAGGGTGGGAATCTGATTCTTATTCTGTTTAGTCTCAGAGGGCAGAACCAGGAGGAATAGGTGGAAGAGAGGGAGATTTTTTGACCCTATGTAAGAAAAAAAAATATTTTGAGGCAAATTCAAAAGTAAAATGGACTGCTTTCAGAGAAAGTGGGCTCCTCTACACTAGAGATCTTCAGATAAAGGCTGATGGGGGATTGTGTTGAACAAATTCTTGGACAAGTGATGGATTCTACAAGAGGCCCCTGAGATCTTTCCATCTTATTACTCTAACATTCTTCAATTTGAGATCCTGTCCAGGTCTTTCATTCTTTATTCCATGTACTAATTAATGGGCCTTTAGTTTCTGACAGTTCTACATTCAATGATAGTTCTAAGACCCAGCCCCCTTAGTTGCATCCTGGTCTGCAAAATGTCAGGATTGAACTCTCAATGATCTTTAAGTACCCTCCCAGCTCTAACGATAAATGAATGTCTACCATTTTGCCTTTTAAACAAGTTTTTAAACAAATGCAGGAATTCCCAAAGTACTCTTTTATGGTTTTTCTACTACCATGTAAGGTGAAGAGAAATGGTATTTGGTCTTGGCTCTGAGGACTGACTTTTCTCCAAGTTTCTAGTCCAGGCAGAGAAGTGCTAATGGAAACAGTGTGGGATAGAACAGCTGAGCTCACTGCTCAAAGGATTTCCTTCTTGAGATAAAGTAATTGAAATAAGCTAAATGATACTTAAATCAGTCTTAAGAATAGCTATTAATGATAAACACAGTAGATTGTACTCCAGTAACATTTATTACATAAGAGCAGTCATGGCCAAAGGGGCTCAGAGTCTGACCAGACATTAAACCAGTTGCCTATAGCCTTGGAGACAAAAATTTGTAGACTCATGGACTTGGGAAGGATTTTGAGAAGTCATGTGGTTCAGCCCTCTGCCTCTAGAAAGATGATCATCTAACCCAGGGGTTCTTGACCTGAGTTCCACAGATCTGTCTATACTCACCTTCTCCCTATCCCGCTAAGGACAAATTTCCAAGGGTCAGTGAACTTGGGTGGGAAAAAATTAAATCTTTACTCCAATAGAATTAGTTTCTTTTGTAATCCTGTGTATTTTATTTTATACAATGAATAAAGACATTATTCAAAGACGGGATCCATAGACATCATCGACTAATCAAGGGGTTCATGGCACAAAAATTGAGAACTTCTGTCTAAATTATCCCAGCAGCAGAAATGAGAGGACAGCCTAAAAACAGAATATATGGCTCATGTACTGGTTCCACCACTTAGTAGTTATATGATCTTTGGCAAGTCCTTTTCTGAGTCTTAGTATCTTCACCTATAAAAATGGGATAGTATTGCATTGGTTTGAATATAAGCTTAAGACCTGAATACAGCTTGTAATTGGTGTCATTTTCCAGTGTGTGCCTAGATATATATATGTGGATATATGGACATATATACACAAACATTATATCTATATATCTCTATCAATCTGTCCATTTATCTATCTATCTAGTATGTATGTATACACACTTTTTTTTCAAAGTTCATGGGAATTTGGTGCAGAAAGAAAGTATTGTACAATATCTACAAGTATTTCCAGTACTTGAAGGGAACTTTTAAGCCACCAAATCCAAGATCACACAGGGATTAAGTGGTAATAGATCCAGGATTGGAACCCAGGTCCTCTGACATCAAACCCAGCCCCTTTCCCCTTGCACTTCACTTCCTCCTCTTAGGGAAGCACCAGGTGTTTCACCTACAACATTATCATCTTATCTAGCTTCCTCTGTTTACAAAAGAAGAAAGAAGAAGGGAATGAACTGGTCCAAAGTCAGAAAGGCATAATTTAGTCACTTTATCCTTTTCATTAAAAAGAAGCAGATAGAATGGATTTGGAACCCCAGAAGCTGCATTTTTATCCCAGTTCTGCTGTAATGTGACTTTGGACAGGTCAACTCAAACTTTCTGGCCCCCAGTTCCTCATCTGTAATATAAAAGGATGGAACTAGATGGCCCCTGAGGCCTTTTCCGGCTCTAAATCTTTGATTCTACTTCAATAATTCATTTATGTGGATATGATGCATATGAGCTCCTTCCATGACTCAGAAAATAGTTTTCAAGAGCTGTTGTAGCCAAAACCCCCATCATTTTCTGCCTGACTTATGATAAATCTCTCCAATCTTGGTTGACTGGTCCTCAGATGACAAAGTAAGCTTATCCTCAAACTCTTTTCAGTTTGGTAGGACCTGTCAGAACTTGGGTTCTCCTGTTATAGCTTTTGAGACTTCTTTTGTCACCCTGTTAAGATAAGGCATTTTAATAATAGGATTTTAATGAGTATTACAAAAACAACAGTACAGATATTAATCGTTAGATTAGATTAAACATTAATCATCAAAGATTAGTCAATCTTTGCTTTTATGTCATCTATGGCCCAATGCCTCAAATTCTGGACTTGTATGCACTGGGTTTAATTCTTGGGGTCAAATTCCCCAAATCACTTTCTTTTTGGCTCATGGTACCCCAACTCAGAATCTCTTCTCAGAAATCTGCACATACAGTTATAATATAGCTCATATGTAGATCTCCAGAGATGTAGGCAAAAGAGTCTAGGTTCTGTACAAGCATTCAGGGTAACAAAGCATATTCTATGTATGGGATAGTCTTTATTCCATCCTAAGAAAAATGCAAAAGTAACATAAAAGACTCCCATAGCCAAGAGAGATGAGATTCCTCTAAATCTTGGAAGGCATGTGCCATTTTTCCAAATGTCACCTTCTCCTATGATTGTCTTTTTTCCAAATAGTAAAGTTCCCTTGCCAACCATATCACCCACTCTTTGGATGTGTCCCTACCTGTGAATGCCCAGTTCCAAATGAATTAGCTTTCTCTACCAAAGTAGCCTTTCCAGAAGTTTCTCTAAAACCTACCTTTCCTTGCCAGAAACTTCTTCAAAGGGCAAACCTTTTGTTTTTCTTTGACCGTTTTAAACACATTAAAACATAATAAACATAATAAAACATAATAGTTTTAAAACAAAGAGACATGGTGGTTTCCTTACAAAAATTCAATGAGTATCTTTTGGAGTTACACTTAATTTAATGTCTTGAGACATTATTACTTTTCAAGCATATGAGTGTAAGAGAAGTAGGACAATGAACCATAATTGGGGACATATAAAAAAGCAGTAAAAAATATTCAACTTCAAAGGTAGGAATGTGGTAGAGACAAAAAGAGTATGGGTATAGGAACTAAATACAAAAGACAGAGTCACAAAATGTGAGAAATGGGAAGACCTTAGACATCATTTAATCTTAGGAGCATAGTATATAAATCAAAAGCTAGAAGCATGCTTGGAGGTTATCTGATTCTATCTCCTCATTTTATAGATGAAGAAACCAAGGCTGGGAGAGGTTACATGACTTGCCCAAAGTCACAAAGGTAGTGGGTGGCATAGCTCAAGTCTGATTTCAGAACCTCTGACTCCAAATCCAAGGTACCACTCTTCGCCCACTATGTTATCAGAGACATCCTGTGGTTAGAGTGCTGAGCCTGGAGTCAGGAAGATATAAATTCAAATTTGACTACTTACTAGCTGAATGACTCTGGGTGAGTCATTTAACCTTTGTCTACCCTTGGTTTTCCTCATCTCTAAAATGGGAATGATGGTAGTATTTACTTTCCAGGAATGCTTTGAGGCTCAAATAGGATGATATTTATAAAGTGCTTAGCATAGTGCCTGGCACATAGTAGGCACTTAATAAACGTCTATTTTCCTTCCTTTTCTGGTTCAACCCATGCCTAAACAGGAATCCCCCTTATAAAATCTCCAGCAAAGGGTCATCTGTTGGAAGACTTCTAGTGATGGAAAATCTCCTTCTTCCCAAGGCATTACATTATACTGTTGGGCAGCTCTGATTGTTCAGGGACCTTTTCTTATATTGCCCTGTGATCTACCCCTGGAGCATTTGCCGATTTCTCTCAGTTTGGCTTCCCAGACCAACTCAGTTCAATAATCATTCATTTACAGCTTATACATGCTGAATTCAAGCAAGGGACACAGGCAGAGAGGTAAAGTTTAACTAGGGAACAGTCAAAGGCTGCACTTAAGGATTTAGAAGGCCACAGGTTCCCCACCCCTATTCTACTCTAATCGGGGTAAGCTGCTGGCAAGGTCACTCTAACACAGAATAATATTGGATAAGTGCATTTCCGAGGGGAAGATTGTTATCAGCTGGTAACAATTTAGGGGATTAAAGCAAGCTTCCTGTAGGTGGTGGGATTTGGGTTGGGATTTTAAGGGGAGGGGTAGGAATTCAGTAGATGAAGAAGGAGAACATTTCAGAATTAGGGGAAAATGTGAATTAAAGCAGAGAGACTGAAAAATGGAGAGGTGATAGGAGGTGAGGCAGATTAGAGGATGGAAAAAGGAGTCCAATTGGTTACAGCATAGAAGGCATGGAGGAGAATAGGTAAAGGTTTGAAAGGTAGGGTAGCATTAGACGGTCAAAGGTCTGGAATATCAGATCAAAAGTTATGACATTATTGTAGAGGACATTTGTACTTAGATGGGGTTGAATGGGTCCTGTCAAACGCAGAGGTTTTAACTTTACTCAGTGGAAAGCAGAGATTCATTACAGAGGTTGTGGGCAGAGGAGTGACATGAACAGATCTATGGATGAGAAATATTGGATTGGAGGATGAGATGGAGAGAGCAGAAGCAGGAAGACCTCTTACGAAGCCATTGCAATAGTCCAGGGAGGTAACAATGAAGGTCTCTATCATGGTGGTGACAGTGCGAATAGGAAGGGACAGATGAAAGAGATATTTTAGAGAAACCCTTATATACTAATCAGGGACTTAAGGAGCTTTCCTTCTCGCCTCTCATTTTATAAATGAAGAAATCAAGGTGCAGAGAGAGGAAAGTGAGTTGTCTGAGATTATCCAGCTACCAAGTGGCTTAACTGGGACTAAAAATTGAGTCTCAACCCCTGGACCGAAACTCTTTCTCTCATAGCAGTCCAGTGTCCTTGCCAATGTTCCCAATACAGCAGTACCAACAGAAGATTACTTTTCTATTAAACCACTTAATTTTCTCAGGGTAGAAACATCCCTGGGCCCTAACCATCCATTGCTTTGTTTCATAAGAGGGTAACAAGTCCCTCTTAGTTATCTTGGTTATACATTTGAGATACCCAGAAATGAAAAAAGAAAGAAAAGAGGGTCCTTGAAGGAATTAAACAAATACAAAGAGAATAGAAGTTAGTTCAGAGAGGCACAGACATATTGACTTAAAATTTGGAACTGACATATTGAACTTAAAAATGCTGTACATAGTAGAGATCAGTGGTTTTGTACTCAATACTTTTTCTAATTTTTTTTTGTATTTGAAAATGTCTGTGTTTGCTAACATTTGCCAAATTCAGAATAACAAAAAATAGAATTATTTTTTAAAAGTGGCATTTTAACTTTGTCTTTAAGGAAATTAGGGATTCTGCAAGAGGTTGATGGAATCCATGCATGGCATAAAGGGTAGCCAGAACAAAGATATGGGGAGTGCGGTACATGAAGAGCAAAAAGATCAGTTTTGCTGGATTTTACAGGTTAGGAAGATAGATTTAGGATAAGTTATAAAAGGCTTTGAAAGCCAGACAGAGTAGTTTATATTTTATCCTAAATACAATAGAGAACCACTGGAGTTGAGAAAGAATGACCTTGTCAGATCTATTTTTAAGGAAAAATACTTTGGCAGCTGTGTGTAGGATGGGTTAGAGAGGGAGGTAGGGACATCACTTTGATGTATATTGAAATTGTCCAGGGGAGAAGCGATGAAGACCTGAATGAAGGTTGTAGCCATATGAGTGGAGAGCAATTGAGATATTATGGAGGGATAACACACACAAATGACCAGGATAAAGGAGAGCGAGGAGTCAAGGACAACTCTGAAATTATAAACCTGGTTGGCCCACCAGAATGGCGGTACCCTTGGTAGGGAAGTTTGGTAGAGAGGAGGATTTGAGGTGAAACATAATGAATTCAATTTGGAGATATTGAACTTGAGACGTTTCTGGGACATCTAGTTTGGAATGACTGACAAATATTTGGGACTGGAGTATTATGATAGGTCATCACCAGGGCTTGGGAAATAGTCTGGTCATATTTGGGGAAGTTGGGGAGTGGGGAGGAACTGGAGACAACATAGTGAGATGGAAAGAATATTGAATGTGGAGTCAGATGCTTAGTTTCCAACTGGCTTGGTTCAGCCTATGTAATCTTAGGGAAATCACTGAATTTCTCCAGAATATCATCTAGAACCTAAGGGGTCTGGGCTAGGTGACCTCTGGAAAGATAGACCACTTTCCAAATCTAAATGTTTGATCTGATGACCCCATGAAGCATAAGATCCCCCAAAGCAGACAGTGAATGTAGATAACAATATCCAAGTTTCTGCTTTTGGTACTGAAAAGAAACAGAAACAGAAACAGAAAATCAAAGAATTTTAGAACTGTAAGGGATCTTAGACACAATCTAGTGCAAATCCCCAACTTACTGATGAGAAACCTGAGGCATAGAGAGGGAAAGTGACTTGATTGTGGGACTGAGAAAAGAGAAGACTTGGAATCAAAGGTGTTTTGCACAGAATCTCAGTGCAGCTGTAGGGGAAATGCATGAATTGTTCATTATGGAGATGAGTTGTCTGGTGACAGAGCCTGGTGGTTTGTGGGTCCTGCTCCTGCCCCCTCTGATGTGTTAAGGGACTTGGATTTGACTCTAAATCCTGATAGGAGGTTTACGTGAAGGACAAGGAGTAGATTGTTTGCTAGGACTAATTTTTCCATTTCTGTCTTTGTTAGAAACGGCGATTTCCCACAGCACAAAGGAAAAGACATATTTCAAATGGGATTTCATCCAACCTTTATGATTAAAATTAGACTCCTGTGACTTCTCTGCTTTTTCTTACTCTGGGGTTAATTTTAGTTAATCGGTGGCAAAATGTCTTACTGATTCACACTTTCCTTGTCTATCTTTTCATTTTTTTAAATAAAGGAGGGATGTTTAAGATGCCTTGCTATTTTCCTCCTCAGCGTACAGAGCCCTGGACTCGCTTTCGTCAATATCAATGCTAAGACAAAGGTCATGGAGATTAAATGACAGATCTAAATGTGGTAATGGCCACAATAATGCAAATATGGGGTTAATCCATATATTTTATAGTTTGGAATTTTCCAACTAATATGACAAATCAAGAACTGTATCTGGTGGAAGATTAAGGTCATTGACCTTAGTTTGAGCTGATGAATCTCTTGAAATGAGATGTTAATTGTGAAATGAAGAGTTGACCCCTCCCCCATTGGATTTCCTCCAACAGTTTATGTTTATAATTAAGATAATAAAAATGGAAAGTGGTTAATCTGATGGGCATAATCATAAACCTGTCCCAAACCTGTCCCACATCCATTATACATCTGAATGAATGTTCCAGAGCCATGTGAGTTCTTGTTCTGGGATGCTCTGTTTTTGCTGTCTTGAGAAAAATTGGGAAAGAAGTAGCCAGGGGATGAATTGTATCAGAAACTAGAGATGGATAGTCACAATTCTAATTTTAATTGGGCAGGTCATTCCTTGTCTCTGACATTCAATTTCTTCATCTGCAAAAATAACATTAATAAAAATAATAGCTAAAATTCATGTAGTCTTCAAGGTTTGCAAAGCACTTTACATATATCTCACCTGATCTTCACAATAACCTCATTATTCTTTTCATTCTACAGATGAGGAAACTGAGGCCAGCAAAAGGTTAGTGACTTGCTTAGTATCAGCTAGTAAGTGTTGGAATCTGGAGTTGAATTCAGCTCTTTCATTTCTTTTTTTCTGAAGCAATCAGAGTTAAGTGACTTGCCCAGCATTACAAAATGTCTGAGGTAGGATTTAACTCAGGTCCTCCTGACAGACTCCAGGGTCCGGTGCCACCTAGTTTGGTAGAACTCAGCTCTGACTCCAAGTCTAGCATTTTGTGCACTATGGTGCCCCCTAGTCGTCCCTAGTAATTCTTGTAATGCTTACCTCACTGGGCTATTGTGAAGCTAAAATGGACTTTATGAACATCATATTAATATCATCATCTACCACTTACCTCATAGGATTATTGTGAGGGTCAAAAAAGACAATGTGTGTGAAAGTATCCTGTAAGGTTAAGGCACTATAGAAATGTCTATTATTAATATATTTCTTGGTTAAAGAAAAGTTAACCGTACATCAGCCCATTTTCAAAAGTTTGGGTCTGAATGTTATTGATGTAGAGAACTCCCAATGAGAGAATTCTTTCTCTTCTACCAGTTCATATTGGTACCTTCTCTGCACTTTTGAGCCTTAGTGTCCTGGGGATGCTGTGAAGATAAGTGACTTGCCCAGGGTCAGACAGTCAGGGCATGTTGGAGACAGGACTCAAACTCAGATTTTCTTCTTGACTTGAGGCCATCTCTAGATGTACTATCCTTCTGATTGGACCACTTATCATTAAATCATTTAGGTTTCGCCTATTTCACGTTATTTGTGGTTGGTTTCTTTCACTGAAGGACTGTATCTTCAATTATCCATTATCCTAAGAATATTACTATGAGAATGTAGATAACCTTTTATGGGTCCCAATTTCCTCATTTGTAAAATAAAGGAATTGAATAGATGATTTCCAAAGACCCTTTAAACTGAGCCTCAGTTTCCTGAAGACATCTCCTACTCTCTGTGAGATGGAGCTAGGAAAGTCCTCCTGAATAAATGGGAGTTGAATTGAGTTTTGAAGGAATCTGGTGAGATAAGGAGGTGGAGGTGAGGAAAGAACATTCCAGATATGAGGGACAGACAGTACAAAGGCATGGAGATGGGAGATGGAAGGTCATGTTTAAGGAACAGCAAGGAGGCCAGTATAGCAAGATCATAGAGTTTGTGGAGGGAAGTTAGGTATAAGTAGACTATAAAGGCAGGAAGGAGTTGTGAAGGTCTTTAAATGTCAAACAGAGCATTTTTATTTGATCCTTGAGGTTATAGGGAGCCACTGAAATTATTGAATGGGGGGGTGATAGCATGAAATACTCTGACCTGCACTTTCGGAAAAAATGACTGTGGAAGCGGAGTGGAGGATGGTTCGGAGTGGAGAGAGATTTAAGGTTAGGAGATCAGTGGGAAGGTTATTGGCATGGTCCATGTGGGAGGTGCACCAGGGTAGTGGCTATGAGAATGGAGAGAAGGGGACATAGATGAGAGACGTTATGAAGGTATCGTTATTGTTCAGTCATTTTTTTCAGTTGTGTCCAACTTTTTGTGAGTCTATTTGGGGTTTTCTTGGCAAAGATACTGAAGTGGTTTGCCATTTCCTTCTCCAGCCCATTTTACAGATAAAGAAACTGAGGGAAACAGAGTGACATGACTTGCTGAGGTTCACATAGCTAGTAAGTGTCTGATGGCAGATTTGAACTCATAAAGATGAGTCTTCCTGATTCCAGGCCTGGCACTCTATCCACTCTACCACCTAGCTGATATGAAGGTAGAAGCAATAAAACTATAACAGATTGGATATGTGGAGTGGGTTTGAAGGAGGAGCAGATGATACTGACGTTGTGAGTCTATGTGACTGATAGAATGGTGATACCATTGACAGTAATAGAAAAGTTGGGAAAGTGGGAGCATTTTTAGGGAAAGATAATGAGTGTTGTTTTGGGTATATTAGGGCATCTGACACAAGGAGAGAAGAGTGTCATGAAAACTTGAATGTACTGACTATATTTAGGATGTGATCATCATTCTCAGATATAGCAGAGATGTCAAGAAGGATGAAGATTGAGAAAAGTCCATTAGATTTAGCAATTAAGAGAGAAAATTGGTAACTTTAGAGAGTCAGTTTTGTTTGGATGAGATTTGAAGTCCAATTTTAGAAGGTTTAGAAGAGAGTGAGAGAAGAGGAAGTGGAGGCAGTGAGTGTAAAAATCTTTCTAAAGGTGTTTGTCCAACAAGGGGAGGAGAGATATGAGATGATAGCTAGTGGGGATGGATAGATCTAGTCAGTTTTTTGAGGATGGGGGAGAAATGGGAAGGAGGGAAGGAGTCAGTAGACAGAGAACGAAGATTAGAGAGAAAGTGGTGATGAAAATAGGAGGGAGAAAACACTGCTGGAGAGGACAGGAAGTGAAGGGATCAAGAGTGTTTTTAGAGGGATTTGTCTTAGCAAGGAAAAGGGTGACATCTTTATCAGAGACCAAAGTCAAGGAGGAAATAACAGGGAAGATATCTGAGTGATGCGATGTGAGGAGGAAAGAAGAGGGAACTCATGGTGGTTAGTTTCAAGTGTAGTATGAACTCAGATTCTCACCATAGAAGAGAGAAGGAGTATCAGGGGAAGTTGATGAGAGAGGAGACATTCAGGTACAGTGCTTTGAAAAGTAGGATTGCAAATAGGTTAGGGTGCAGTGGAATGATTGCCTTCCTATGCTGAGAGCCCAGTTGAAATCAGAAAACAAAAATTTGTATAGATCCACTGTGATTTTTTTCCAGGTCTGTTTATGTGAACAGGAGCAAAGGAAGAGGATGATTTAGTCCAGTGGTGTCAAACTCAAATAAAAATGGATCCCTGTGGGCTGCGTATTGATGATGAAAACCACAAGTTATTGTTATCTATACAGTATTGTATTTTTGCTTATTTTGTTAAGCATTTTCCAATTACATTTTAATCTAGTTTGAGCTACACTTGGGAGTGAAGTTGTGGGCCACATATTTGACACCTCTGATTTAGTCCAAATGATGATAAACAACTACTTTGTCTGTTTTCTTTCCACTTGCTATCATTTAGGATCATTGGAATCCATGTCATTTAAGTTGGAAGGACCCTTGGAAACTCTCTGACTTAACTCTTTATTTTATCGAGGAGGACTCTGAGACTCAGAAAGAAAAAGGGATTTAGGATCATAGGATCCTTAAACGGAGCCAGAAGAGACCCTAGAGGTCCTGAAGTTCAGTGAGTGAAGTCAAGAGACTTGTCCAGATCACTTAAGTAGCAATGCAGAATGGAGATTCAAGGCCAGTTCCTTTGACTCCAAAATCTAGTGCTTTTTTCCTTATCTAATGACCTAAAGCCAGATATTAGTACAGTTGGGACTTAACTCATGTCTCCAGATTCTGAATCTAGGACTCTTTTGACTGTGCACACACACAGTCCATGATAGTAATCACAAGAGTTGACATTTCTTGAGTGCTTGAAGGTTAAAACATTATTATTCCTATTTATAGATGAAGAAACAGAGGCCAAGTTGGAGGAAGAAAACTTTTCAAGGTCATATGACTAACTTACTGAACTGGGATTTGAACATAGAGCTCCTGACTTGAAATCCATGCCTCCTCCTACTATACCAATGCTGCTGCCTCCCATAGTTAGCAGTGCTCTGGGGCCAGTTCAGATGAGCTCAAGAGCTGATTGTTAAATTTTCAGTGTGAGCATTTATACCTTGGAAATCAATAAATATTACAAATCAGTGCTTGATTTATTGTTTTGTTGATTGTCTAGACTTAAGAAAGTCTATGGGAAAGAATGGAGAAAATATTAATAATACAGATTGAACTTAAAAGAGTGTCTTGTGTATATATTTCTTTTTCCTGGAGAGTCAATTATTAAGCATTTGTCAACTCACTGCTGGATACATACCATGTGTTACTTGGGCACTCTGGCTTCTTCCTTTCTGACCAGTCTCCAGTTAATTGAAAAATAAATAGATGCCTTGGGAATGTCCCATTACTCAGATTGTATGAATCAGGAAAGCATTAGGCAAAACAGGAAAGAGTTGAATTCAGGTACTAACAGGCAGTAAGCAAATTCGATGTTTTCAGCACCATGGCCAGAGAATGTAGGCAGTAGCTCTGGCAAAGCAGGAGGAGTGCTTGGAATCAGTAACTTCCCCAACACTAACTAAAATCACAAATCATAAGAGTTGGAAGGGTCCATAGAAACCATCTAGTCCAACCTACTCATTTTTTAAAGGAGGAAATACTAGTCCAGAGAGGGAAGGAATTTACCTAAGTACAGATAATTTTAAGGTCCCTTCTAACTTTGACAATCAATGTTAGATGTTTTAAGGTCTCTCTTAGCTCTGATGACTTGTAGCTCTATTTAGTACCCTTCCCATTAAAGAAGCTAGAGGCCCCAAGTAAGACTTAACACGAGTCCTCCAAAGACAGCATGAAAGTTTAATCACTTAGGATATAAGTTTTCAGAGCCACAATAGCATCTAGGTTTCTTTTAGCAGTGATATGGGAACACCAAGATCATAGTATCATATATTTAGAGCTGGCAGGGACCTTAGAGTTAATCTACTTAAACTCCCACTCATTTTTTAGGTGAGGCCCAGAGATATTAAGTCAATTGCCCATGTTATAGGGAGTAAGTGGTAAAGCTAGAACTTGTACCCAGGTTCTTTCACTTCAAACTCAATACCCTTTCTATTCTGAAGCCTGTGTCAAGATTCAAAGTATACTGGGAGATGCTCTAAAGAACATATTATAAGCAATGGAGAGATAAAAGAGGCAGTATTGTGGCATGGATAGAGCCCTGGATTTGGTTGAGGTTAAGGGAAGACTGAATCCAGACCCTTCTGTTCAGTTTCTTTGGTAATCGCTGGTCCTATCTTTACAACCTTTACAGTTATAAAGTGCTCTCTATCATTGCATTTGATTATTAAAAAACCTCAGTGATACCATTAATGCAAATATTTTTAGCCTCATGTTACAGATAAGAAAACTGAGATGGAGAAGTTTTTCATTTTTCTACTTGATGGACAGAGTTGAATCACAGAAAGAACATAAGAGGAAGAACATTGGAGTACAACTCCCTCATTTGCCTGAGGAGATAATTAGACTTTGCCTTCTTCTTGGACATCTGCCCAAGGAGACCACAGCTGGTTTCTTAATGTGTAATAGCCATAAGGGAATTTGCTTTGCCAATCAGTATCCCCAACTACAAAAAGCTACACAGTAACAGCAATAGGTCATGCTTGACCACCAATCCCTGATTGGGAGGATGAAGGGGAGGAGGAGGAGTTGTTATTTCTATGCTCAGAGCTGTGAGTCCTTCACACTCTTCTATGTCATATCTTCATTCAATCATTCACTATTTGAACGAGGCTCACTCAGGCTGGTTCTCTGCACACAGACTATTTAGGAAAACAAAACATTTCCCCTTCACCCCACCCCCCAAAACCAATATATACAAAGAATCTTGAAAGATTGTCCAATCCAGGCCCCCTTCCAGAAGTGGATATAACATAGTATAGTAGAGAAAATACTGGACTATGGATTGGAAGTCCTGGTTTCTTAGTGCTGGCTCAAAATGTTCTGAATGAAAATAGGGCTTAGAGTTCAGGAAGTGGGAAAGGAAAAAAATTCAGATGTCCCAAGACCTAGATTCTAGTCTGGTCTCAGACCATGGACAAGTACCTTCCCCCTTCTATATTTGTAAGATGGAGTACTTGAAATTAACCCTGAGGTGAACAAATCAACACACACTTTATAAGTGCCTCCTATATGCCAGGCACTGTATTAGGGCCTGGGAATACAAATTCAAAATAAAATAGTACCTGCCTTCAAGAACCTTACATTCTATGAGGGTTCGATGTACATATATTATCGTTGAGTCATTTTCAGTTCTGTCTAACCCTTCATGACTCCATTTGAGTTCTTCTTGGCAAAAATACTTTGGTAGTTCGCTATTTCCTTCTCCAGCTCATTTTACAGATGAGGAAATTGAGGCAAACAGGGTGAAGTGACTTGCCAGGATCACACAGCTAGCAATTGTCTAATGACAGATTTGAACTCAGGAAGATGAGTCTTCCTGCCTCCAGATCTGGCACTCTATCCACTTTACCACCTTGCTTCCCCTATGTATAAGTACGCACAAAATAAGTACAAAGTAATTTTGTAGCGGTGGGAGAGTGCATTGTGGTTCTGTACTTTTAGAACTTCTTTTTAATGATCTACTCCAGAAAGTGAGGAGCAGAGGGGTCAGGACAACTTGCTCCAGATTTAAATTGGAGAGAGGAAGACCTGGGTTTAAACTCACCTCCAACATTTAGGATCATAGACTTGGAGCTGGCAACGACCTCAGAAGTTATCAAGCTCAATCCCTGCATTCAATAGATGAATAAATTGAGATCTGGGACCTTCTTAGGTGATTACTAGCCTCATGGCCATGTCAAAAGTTACTGGCCTCCAATTTTACATTTCCAACTGTCTTTCAGGCATCTTGAATTAGATGTTCAGTAGACAGCTTAAACTCAAACTCTCCTGTCCTCTCCCTTCCCCCTTTTTCTTATTCCGGTGGAGGGCAACACCACCCTCCCAGTCCCTTAGGATCACAACTTAGTAGTAATACTGGATTCCTCATTATCATCCCCTCCTCCCTCATCCAATCTATTTCCATGGATTGTCGATTTCATCTTTGCACCATTTCTCCAATCCTCCCCCTTCTCTAATCTGACACTATCACTACTCTGGAACAGGCTTTCATCCCTTCAAAGCCTGGACTATTGCCATAGCCTGTTGGTGGGTCTGCCTACCTCTAATCTCTCCCCACAACAGTTCACCCTATATTCAGTCACCAAAGTGATTTTCCTATGGCACAGATCCAATCACATCAAGCCCTCTCCCTCCATCCAGTAAATTCCAATGGGTCCCTAATGTCTTTAGGAGCAAATACAAAGTACTCTATTTGGCATTCAAAGCCCTTCATAACCTAGCTCCATTAAATCTTTCTAGTTTTCTTACACCTTACTCCTCAACACTTACTGTTCCATCCAGGGACACATGGAACTGGCTGTTCCATGAACAAGACACTTCCATCTCTCAGCTCTGAGCATTCTCTTTCCTTGTTCCCCAGGCCTGAAATGTTCTCCCTCCTCCACTCTGACTTCTGACCTTCCTTTTATTCCCAACTAAAATCCCTACGTTCTACAGAAAGCCTTCTCCAATCCTTCCTTAATTCTAATGCTTTCCCTTTGCTCATTTTTTATTTGTACTGTGTAGAGTTTGCTTTGTATATATTTATTTGCACATTTCCTTCCCCATTAGATTGGAAGCTCCTTGAGGGAAGGGACATTTTTTTGCCTCTTTTTGTGTCCCTAGTGCTTAGCACGGAGTCTGGCATAATAGTAGGTGCTTAATAAATATTTATTCGTTGACTGGACCTCTCTGAAGCTCAGTAAAGGTCAGTAAAATACGGACGCTATCTCCTCTAGATAGTAGGGTTGTGGTTAGGCTTCCATCGTGTGTAGAGCACTTTGCAGACTCAAAAGGGCAATCCCATTGTCAGTTCTGGTGTTATCTCTTTCTCATCTTGCGCTTCCGAGGTCAGATAGAAATAGTCCCAAGACAAGATGTTTTCCTGCCACCCTCTTCTGTGTTTAATGTTCTGTAGAACATTATCATCATCACCTTCATTATCATCATCAGCTTTATTATATTATCGCCCCCTCCCAACAGATAGACAGGAAGCGGCCTGGCAGGATAGGGAAGGGAGGGGGGCGGAGACCAAAACTCAGAAGCCTGGGAACGCGGCGAGGGCTCCTGGATAAATCCAAGCCGAGACCCCCCGGCATTTCTCTTGTTTTCAATGCACCGCTGACTTACATCAATGGCCCCCGAGGACGAGGCGGCCAGCGCAAGGCGAAGCCCAGTTCTGGGGCCTCCGATTGTTCTTTGGAGCCTGTAATTGGGGCATTGAAAGGATACAATATCTATATATAAAAGGCCCCATCGAGGATGGGATGATCTTTTCATGGTTGCAGTTCCCCCCTCTCTAAAAGCGACATATTACAAACCTCTTTTTCCTCTCCCACATTTCTCGCTAAGTGCATTCTGATGCCACATTGAAACGCAAAATAGCTGGAATCAGGCAGCCACCGAAGGCTATTTATATGCTAATATATATTCCCCAAGCTGAAGGAGGCACCTACTGCTTATTGCTCCTGCTAATGATGGCTGCGGCTTTAACCTCTGCGGAAGAAAGAAAAGTATTTTCCTTAAGAAAACAACTCAGTTTCTTTAAGATGAAATGTAATTATCTATTATCAGATGTCCCTTAAAATGCAAGGCCTATTAGAGCTGCTAAAAATATTGAAGCCCTAATTTCACCATAATAGCATTTTAATTTCAGCAAATCACGGCTCTATTGTTGCAGGACACTTCTCTGAAGGCGCGCGGGGAGAGGTCCGTCGGAGCTGTTGGAGGAACAGTCTTCTTCCTGGGAGAAGTACAATTAAATCTTCGCAATCATCTAACCTTGCCTGACACAAAATTTTACTTATCAAGTTGGAAAACAATGGTCATTAGCATTTAAAAGAATTTTGTTTTAAAAGTAGCTAAAGTTTAATTGCCTTAAATGTTCCCCCATCTCCCCCGTGCCACAGGCTGTTGGCGCAACGTGGGGATTAGAGGGAGCTGGTGGTTAATTGAGCGCCAGGCGCCACGGGAAAAATATTTACCCTGCTTCTGGGGAGGGTAATGGGCATAGAGGGTGGGTGCAGGGTTTCCCCGGACTGCTTGAGTTTGGGTTTGGGAGAGCACAGGTCCCAGGAGAAAACAACTGGAGAAAGGACCCTGAGGGGATGAGAAGGGGTTCTAAGCAGGGTGGATGATGATCCAGAGGGCACCTCTTTAGGGGGAAGACTAGAGATCAGGTCAAAAAAGGACCTGGCGAAGGAACTGTTTATCCTGAGAAGAGAATAATCATGGTAATATCCAAGCAGCTTGGGGAAAGGGAAAGGGCATCAGACAAAAGAACAGTCAGGTAGTGGAGAGAGATCTCTGCTCCTCTGTCTGTCACTTACCAGCTGTGTGACCATGGGCAAGTCACCTAGCCTCTCTGAACCTATTCCTTAGCAGTTAAATGGGGACAATATTCCGGAAGTATTTCTCTCAGATTGTTGGTATGAAGCTAAATTGAGACCAGAGAAGCTGGGAAGGACTTCAGGGATTATCAGTTCAACTCTCATTTTACAGATGAGGAAACTGAGGCTCAGAGAAGGTAGGTGATTTGTTCAAGGTCCTAGGGCAGAGGCAGGATTTAAACCCAGTTCCTCTGACTCCAAATCAGTACTTTTCCCCTTATGAAAAATGGTCTCTCACTCTGTGGAAGAGGAATTAGATTCCTTTGACTTGGCCCCAAGGGACAGATTTAGGGTCAGTGGGTGGAAATTGCAATAAAGTGGATTTCAGCTCAACAGGAGAACTTCCTAGTAATCAGAACTATTAAAAAACAAAATGGGTTTCCTTTCCTTGTAAGATAGTGAGCTCCCCATCATTGGAGGTATTCAAGAAGAGGCTACATGTCTGTTAACTATAGAGATTCACCCCCCCCCCTTTTCCTTGGAGGCAATTACTCAGGGTCACATAGCTAGTAATCCTCTGAGATTGAATTTGAACTCAGGTCCTCCTGACTCCAAGGTTGGTTCTTTATCCGCACCACCTTGATGCCCCATATAGAATAGGTGTAGGTTGTTGACCCAGATGAGCTTTGAGGAAACTTCAAACTCTGAGAGTCTATAATTCTTTTGGGGTTTGAGTTAATTTTGTTGTAAAAGTCACTCCGATCTCCTACTCCATTGGCCTTGTTTTGGACTAGCAATGATGGGCAACAGCTTTAGTATATTTCTGTGATGCTGGGCTGCATTCTGATGCCATGTGCTTGCTGGGTCATGGTGTCTGCCCAGCTAAGTGAACACTGAGTGTTCCTTTGAGCTCTGTAATCACCTTGGCAGCCTGGGTGACAGTCTGTTTGCCGTGTCAAGGTTGTGGGTGATTGTCCTCCACCTTCAGCCTACTGACAGGAATGAGCAAGGAAGCCTTTCCCTGACATGCAGTCACCATGCCAGGAAGTTGGGAACCAGAGTGTGGAGGCAACCCACCTCATTGTACCTGCCTTTTCTTGCCCCTGTTCTTTTATTTTAAGACATTTCAGGCCACCTTCATGGAACTGAGTCACCATCCTGTGTCCCAAATTCAGCAGCATCTCTGAACCCAGAAACTGACTGGGTGTACTGAGTGTGCAAGTCTTCTTCAGGGTATGAGGTGTGTTAGTGTGTGTATGTACTTGTGTTGGTGTGGGTAGAATCCTCCCAATGTAGCACAAGTGGCTGATAACACCATAGTGCTTTGAAGATTTAGGACAGTACTTGCATCTTCTCTCTCTCTGTCTCTTGTCTATCTCTGCCTCTGTCTCTGTCTGTCTCTGTTTCTCTGTGTCTGTCTTTCTCTCTGTCTTTCTCACCTTCTAACACCCCTCAGAAGGATGCAGAGATTACGATCCTCATTTGACAGGTGAGGAGACTACCCCAGAGTGAATGGAAAATCATATCATTTCAAAGCTAGAAAAGTCCTTCAAGATCGTAGAGCTAGAATGAGAAGGGACCTCAGAGGTCATCTATACCAAGATTCTCATATTATAGGTAAGGAAACTGAGACCCAGAGAGGAGGAAGGGACTTGTTCAAGGTCACTAGTTAGGGCAGAGTGAGAATGAGAAATAAGTATCATTCCAGCCTTTCATTCAACCATCTCTGTTCAAGGCAAGGAGGTAGATGTCACATAAATGTCATTCGTATTCATTCACAGAATCACTATGGTGCTAGAAGGCGATTGTAGAGATCATGTATTCCAATTGTCTCATTTGATGGATGAGGAAGCAGGTTCAGAGAGTTTAAGAGAATTAATTGCTCAAGGTCACACATACAGTACATTAAATTGCAAAGTTGGTATTCAAATTTAGATTGGCTGCTTCCAGATTGGGTGTCGGCCACTCTCCTACACAGTTAGAAGCAGCTAGGTGGCACCATGGTGTACAGAGTGCTGGACCTGGAGTCAGGAAAACCTGAGTTCAAATTTTACCTCAGACTTATACTACCTGGGTGACCCTGGGCAAATCACTTAACTGCTCTTTGCTTTGGCCTTTGCCTTTGTTCTTTGCCTGAAAAATAATAGCACAGATACAATAATAGCACTGATCTTCCCGGGTTATTGTGAGGATCAAGTGAGATAATATTTGTTAGTAATTGGCATGTATAGTTGCTTGTTTTCATCCTGCCTTCCGTGATCTTTTCATTCCAGTTCTCATTATCTACACTTGGTCAGCTTTTCTAGTTTTAAATAATTCATATTTGTGTTATGTTTTAAAGTAGGGTTTAGAATAGGCTTTATACACATTTTCTATTCAGGCAATGGCCCTGTAAATTGGGGGGGGGGGATTTTATATCCATTTTACAGATAAACTGATACTTGGTTGGATTAAGTGATTCATCCAAGGTTATGGCAGAACCAGGATGCAAGCCCACAACTTTAAATCCAGTACTCTTTGGTAAGTCAAGGAACTTCTCTGAACTATTCAGAGGTGACTTAGTAGTATTAAGGAGACTTCATAATTAAAACAAAACAAAACAAAACAGCCTATCCATCCTGGTGTCTCCTTCATGCTATCTGTATTTGCTTCTTGCATTAAATAACTTGACATCTCCTGTGCTTGCATTCCACTGTCCAGTTCTGAACTTTTGTTCAGGTCATTTCCTTTGCCCCATATACTCTCCATACTCTTTGTTTTCCTCTGGCCTGGGTTTGTGGAAGTCTTGCCCATCCTTTAAGACCCAGCCCAAAAATGGTACCTCCAATGCGATTCAAGAGACCTTTATTAATTACCTATTACGTACAAGATACTTTTCTCCAAGAAGCCTCTCCTGACGCCCTGCTCCAAGTTAGAAACATTTGTTTTCCTCCCATATCTTACAAAGAATTCTCTTCATACTTCCCTTAGATATTTGGAACTTTTTTGAACCAGATCTGGTGATTTCATTGGTGAGAAAACTCCTTTTACTCATATAGGTCAGACTTCTTATAGTCTTAGAAAATTGCCTGAGTACACTGAGAGATTAAATGAATTGATCAGGGTCATACAGCCAGGACACACTAGAGGTAAGATTTCAACTCACTTTTTCCTGATGCCAAGTCTGATTTTCTACTAAAATGGAAAGAACACTGACTCTGGAGTCAGAGGAATGGATCCGAGTTCAAATCCTGTCTCTCAAGTTTACTACTTGCATGACCTTGGTCAAGGTACAATCCATACCTCAGTTTCCTCATCTGTAAAATAATGGGGTTGGACAAAATGGTTTCTGAGGTTTCTTCCAGCTTTAGTTCTATGATCATCCAAGACTACAGCTTTTCTAATCTGAGGTACCTATACTTCCAGGGAGTAAAAGAAGCTTGTCAGAAGGATATGGGTAATATGCAGTAAATATCATCCTCTTGAAATTAATTATATTCCATATGTACATATGCATGATAAACTCTAGAATTTATTTTCTTTCATATTAATAGGAGGTAAATTTACTGGAAGCCCAGGGATATGGGAAGTGAGGAATATTGGGATCCTATGCACTGCACCCTATTACTATCGTATATTCCATTCCTTATCATTAATCTGTGTATGAATTGTGTTTCTTCTATTGGAGTGTGAGATCAGTAAGGCAGGAATGGGTTTTCCTCACCACCTGTCCATGGTGCCTAGGACAGGGCTCTGAGAATACCCTAAAAAAGACTGAGATGTTGACAGATAGGCTTATCAGGTAAGACTTTGGCCAATATCTAGGGGGGTACTGGTCTTTTTTGGAGCCCTGTGAAATTCTCAGATAAGACAATAGAATTCTCTCAAAGGTGGGAGCTGGGGCTGCACTGGAATTTTCCTTGAGGTCTGTTAGAAGCTCCTGCTAATTGATGCATTTGGTGACAGGTCCAGACGACACTTGTGGTGCTTGGGTCTTTATGCTGTGCAGCGGATGTTATAAATTTGATTATATCTGAAATAGCAGATTTCTCGCTGAAGTCCCCTTTGTCCACCCTGGATTGCAGATTTATTTCTGAGAGACCATTGCAATTTTCTTATCTTTGTTACAAATTACTACAGGCTGGGTTAATCTCATAGAGCAATAAAGCTGTTTGCCTACTAAGCTTCCTGCAGTGTCAGGGCTGATGAATCGCTCCCTTAGGCTACAATAATTCAGTCTAGAACCTTGGGGAAAGAAATAACTTGGTTCTTCTGCAAGAAACTCCATAAGTTTGCTTGACTTGTAGGGCTTCCAGGGACCAGAGAACATTTTTGGGGGTTAAGGGGGCTTCTTATTTTGCTGCCTCCAAGATCAATTAATTTTATTCCCAAGTAAATAATAGCACAGAATGTTAGAACTGGAAGAAATCATAGAACATCGACTGTCAGAGCTGGAAGGATCCATAGAACATTGAGTGTCGGAGCTGGGAGAGGTCTTTGAACATGGAATGTCAGAACTGGGGGACATCTTAGAATATAGAATGTGAGAGCTAGAAGAGATCTTAGCATATGGAATGCTAGAACCGGGAGGGATCTTAAAGTATGGAATATTAGAGTTGGGAAGGACTTGAGAAAATGGAATATCAGAACTGGGTAGGACTTTAGAATCTGACTATTGAATGTCAGCTGGCAAAAGAGAACATTTTAGAGCTGAAAGGAACTTTAGATACTATTCTAATGCCTTATTTTCCAGGTGAGGAAACTGAGATCCAGAGAAGGGACTTGCTGAATTAGAAAAATAAAATAAGCTAAATGACAGGAAAAAATATATAGCATCTCTTCTTTTCAAAAATGGCATTGCTGCATGTTGCCTGAGTTTGAAGGTTGATGAAGGAAGGGGCTGGTGCACAGCTCACAAGCGTCCTCTGTACTTTGAATGATCTTTGAGAGAAATCAAGGACTTATGTGATTGCATCTCTCCTCTAAAGGAAAGGATGGCTTTTCTTTTACAGATATTTACTAGTTCACATTCCCTCCTATGGGGCAAACTTATTCTTGTAGGTAGTAAATGTAGCAAGTGTCTATGGTCCAGGACCCTCAAAGTCTTTTGAGTTCCCTTTATGGGAGAATGCATGAAGGGACCAATACAGATAAAGCAATGTAAGAGTCAGGGAAGGGCTCAATCATAGCCATCGGCTTTTATTCCTGTCACATAATAATATTATTACTTCTACTACTTTTATCACCAGAGGGTGGGCCCCCAGGTGATGAATTTATTTTTTGGCCTGAACGATACATGTTGGATTGCACTGACACCACCAGCTAAGGCATGGAGAGGCTTCCAAATGTAACTCTAGTGGGAGTGCTTGTGGGAAGAGAATATCACACAGGCGCCAAAAGATCTTCCTAAAGCACTGCTCTGATCATGTCATTCTCTTGCTCAGAAGTCTCCAGTGGCTCTCCATTGACTCCAGGATAAAATGTAAACTCCTCAGATTGGCATTTAAAGTCTTTACAATCTGGCATCAGATTGTCTTTCCTGACATATTACTCCTTTTCTTGCACACTGGTCTTGGTGGGGAAACTGGAATACTCTTTGCTCCCACTTGTCATTTCTAGGCTTTCCCTCTACTCCCATTATTCAATAACTTTTCCTCCTTTGAGATTCATTCAATCCATATTTATGACCCAATCAAGATTCTGGTGGCTCTTTTCCACTGACCTCCTGGGCAGTTTCCTCAGTGTGTTCAATGCCTGACTCACACTTTTTCTCTTTTCCCCAACACCTGGCCTCGTACTAATGGACTTCCACTTGCATATTGGCACTCCCTCAAATTCTTTCAATTTTCTCATTTCCCATGACCTAATCCTCCAACTCACTTCGGCCACATACAGGGATGCTTCTACCCTAGATCTTGCCCTCACCCCAAAATACACCACTCCAGTGTTCATGAGCTCTGAAATTCCCCCAGTTGATCACAGTCTATTGTCATTCCGCCTCTCCCTCCTCTCCTCAGTTTTCTCCTAGGCTATCATCCTTGTGCTCTTCTCTTTTCCCCATCTTGGCTCATTGGTGAACCAGTTTAACATTCTACTCTCCTTCTCTGGAGCACCTTTCCTCTGTAACCTACAGAAGATATTGCTCTGCTAATTCTTGGGTTACTCCCATCATGTGTAGCTTTTGCTCCTGCTTATATGTTGCTGAAGGAAGCTGGAGAAAGTCACAAAACCATGATGAAGGGACTCACTACACATTTATGTCACATAATCTCAACTGGCAGTGGATAGAGCACTGGGCTTGTAATCAGGAGGACTCACCTTCTTGGATTCAAATCCAGCCTCAGACACTTACTATGTGACTCTAGGCAAGTCACTTAATCCTGTTTACCTCAGTTTCCTCATCTGAAAAATGAGCTGGAGAAGGAAATGGCAGACCTGTCCAGGATCTTTGCCAAGAAAAACCCAAAATGGACCACGACTGAAAATGATTGAACAACAATCTTAACTGAGTTCTTGCTGTGGCAAGGCACTCAATCTTTTTACATCTTCTTGACTCACTATCCCATTCACCTGAATCTTTTCATCTTTCCTCAAAACTTCCCTGCTCCTCCTACCCACTCTCTCACCTGAGAACCTTGTCATATATTTCAGTGAAAAGATTGAGGCAGTTCCCTTTGAGCTCCCTCTTCTCCTCTCCTTGTCATTTCACATTACTCAGATGTCTTCCTTCACTATCTCTCCTTCACCCACGTCGTGAAGAGGTGACCTTTCCCTTTGTCAAGGCAACCCCATTTTGTGCACAAGTGATCCCCTTCCATCCTATCCGCTCCAATAGATTGCCCCTTCTTTAATCCCCAGTTTCTCACTTATCTTCAATCTCTCCCTGTCTCCTGGATATTTCCCTACTACCCCAACAGCTTTCCATATTTTTCCTCCATACTCACAAAACTGTCACTTGATCCATCCATCCCTACTAATTATCAAACAATCACTCTCCTTCCTTTTGTAGTTAAACTTCCTAAGAAGCCCATCTACAGTTGATACCTCAGCTTCCTTTACTCTCATCCTGTTTTTCAGAGAACTCTGCAGTCTGACTTCTGATCTCATCATTCCACCAAAACTGCTCTCTCTCTCTGAAGTTACCAATGATCTCTTAATTGCCAAATCTAATGGCCTTTGCTCAGTCCTCTTGCTTATTGACCTCTCTGCAGCCTTTGCCAGTACTGACCACTCTCTCCTCTATGATTTTCTCTTCTCTCTAGATTTTTGTGACACTACTCTCTCTTGGTTCTCATTCTCCCTGTCAGGCTAATACATTTGGTAACTTCATCTGCTATCATGGATTCAACTATCACCTCTATGTAGATAATTCTCAGTTCAGCCATAAATTGACTTCCAATCTAACATCTCCAGCTACCTATTAGACGTCTCTAATTGAATGTTCTAGAGACATCTTCAACTCAACATGTCCAAAACTGAACTCATTATCTTTCCCTTCCCAGTACCCCCTCTTCTAACTTCATTATTACTGTGGAGTGCACCTTCATCATCCCAGTCACTTGAATTCAAACCCTAGATATCACTGTTTATTCCTCATTCTCTCTCTCACTTCTTATATCCAATGTGTTGCCAAGTCCTGTCAATTTTACCATTGTAACACATCTCAAATGTACTCCCTTCTCTCCTCTGACACTACTCCCATCCTAGAGCAAGCCCTCATCACTTCCTCTTTCTGCCTCAAGTCTCTCCTCACTCCGATCCATTCTCCACTCAGCTGTCAAATTGAACTTCCTAAAGCACAAATCTGACCATGCCATCTCTCTAGTAAATCAACTCTAATAGATCTCTATTGCTCCTTAAGATCAAATCTAAAACCCTTTGTTTGGCTTTTAAAGCACTTTGTGATCTCGCTCCCACCTGCCTTTCTAATTTTCATACACCTAACTGACCCCAGAATCTTTGTGGGATGCATTAGCCTCATGCCTGTTTTTTGCATGTGATATTCCATTTCCTGACTCTGGGCATTTTCAGGGACTGTCCTGTTTGGAACTCCCTTCTCATTTTTGCCTCCTAACACCCCTTGATCTCTTCGATCTCTTCAAGTCTTAGATAAAATCACACCTTCTACAATAACCCTTTCTGGCTCCTTCTTAATCTTAGTGCCTTCTCTCTGTTGATTATCCTAATTTATCCTGCATATATACTTCTTGCTCAGCTGTTTTCACATTGTTTCTACCATTAGATTGTGAGCTCCTCGAGAGCAGGGATTGTCTTTTGTCTTTCCTTGTATTGCCAGGGTTTATCACGGTGCCTGGCACATAATGCTTGTTAGTTGACTGACTGCACAGACTAGCTGAACTAACCTAACTGTTATGTCCCAAACTTTCCATTCCATCTCCAGCCCCTGGACCTTTATATAAGCTGGCACTTCTCTCTGGACACTCTTCCTCATCTCTGTCTTTTAGAATCCTTATCTTCCTCAAAGTTCAGCTCTATTCTGACTTTAGCTTCTTCTATGTCACCTGACTGCCTTCAGAGCCTCCCTTTTAATGAGAATATCAGTCCTTTATATGTTGCCTACTATGTAGCAGGCAAATATTCTCATTTGATCCCCCCACAAACCTGCTATCATACACAATTTTGTGGTTGAGGAAACTGAGGTTAAATGACTTATCCAAGGTTATAACACTTTTAAGTATCTGAATCTGGATTTGAACTCAGGTCTTCCTGTCCCTGAGCTCTATCCACTGCTGTCCCACATAGTTATCTCTTGTGAGGAACAAATAAAATGAAAGTAAAGAAATTGCTTTGAAACCATGGGTGTGCTTGGAGCCAGCTGAGATGAGCTCAGGAGAACTGATGGCTAGATTTTCAAGGTGAGCATTCACACCTTGGAAATTGGTAAATGGCTACAAATCAGGGCTGAATTTATTGCTGTTGATTGTCTAGACTTAAGAAAGTGATGAAGAAAATGTTAATGATGTTGGTTAAAGTTAAATGTATGCTGTGTGTACATTTTTTTTTTGGAGAGGGGGTTGTTAAACATTTACTAGAGCACCCATGTTTGAGACTAAAACATTGGGAATAATGAAAATTATGACCAAAACAAGAGCCATTTTTACTTATCTCCATGGATGGATCCAGGTTCTCACTGGTATTGGCGCTTTGCCCGCTGGAGCAGCTTGAAACACTCAAATACTACTTTTAACGTAATTATTTAAATGACTCACGCTTTCCCCTTCCAACTTCCACAGCCCCTCCAGCCACAAAGAAATTCTGAGCACTGTGAGAGGATGAAGGGCTGAGCCACAGGATTTGCATTCTAGCCTCTTGTTAGCTTGACTTCACCTTGAACCGAAATCTAGACCAAATAAATGGAGCTCTGAATTCTCAGTGAGAGAAGAGTGTTTCAGTGGAACTTACCATCTGAATTGTATTGTGGTAGAGTAGAAAGAGTGCCCGAGGCAGGAGAGTTGTTCAGTTGTTTTCAGTTGAGACCCCATTTGGGGTTTTCTTGGCAGAGATACTGGAATGGTTTGCCATTTACTTCTCCAGCTACTTGAGTTTAAATCTCACCTGGGATACTTACTAGCTCTGTGAGCTAGCCTCAGTTTCCTCATATGTAAAATGGGGATAGAGAAGAGTTTTGGAGTCAGAAAAATCTGGATTTAAGTTTGGTCTTTGGCACAACCTTGATATATGATCCTGGATAAACCACTTAGGTCTCATTGCCCCACAGACAATTGTGTTAGTCTGTGAGCTACTGATCCACATTGACAGAGGGAGTTTCCTTACCAAGAGATCCCTAAATCAATGAAGTCAGAAATTACAATCCCCTACCCTCAAAAAGAGATGATAATATATTCTCTACTAAGTACTTCATTTTAGGAAGGTCATTGACAAGCTAGAGGGCATCCAGAGGAAGTCAACAAGTTTGGGGAGGGAACTGAAACCCATGCCATATAAGAATCATTTCCTAGGATCTTCCTGCAGATGGAAGAGGACTCAGAGGCCATGAATTCCAACCCCTTCATTTTATGGATAAGAAAAATGTGACCAGAGGAAAGGAAGTGGGTTATTAGACACATGTAGAGTATCAGAGACAGGATATGAACTCACATCCTTTGTCTCCAGAGCAAGTGCTCTTTCTATTTTGCCAAACTGAGGCAACTGGGAGTGTTTAACCTGGAGAAGAGAAGACTGAGGGGCAGAGGTGGACCAGTAAATATTTAATAGCTGGTTTTCTGAAGAAAAAAAAAACAATAACCTTTGACACTTTTAAGTTTAATATGTATTGTTAATGTTTTCTCTGTCACTCTTAAGATTAGACAATTAGAACAAAACCAAGTCAAACAAAACAAGAGCCCTTATTTGTAGCCGTTGTTGATTTCTGAGATGTAAGCATTCATACTGAAAATTTAACAATCAGCTCTCTTGAGCCGGTAGGACCTGGCCCCAGCACATCCTTGATCACAGGTGTTCTGGCCAGTGCTATAGTACCTGCTTCACACAGTTGTTGTGAGGGTCACATAAGATAAAGTGCTTTGAAAATCTGAATGTTCCATATAAATGTGAGCACTCATCATCATCGTCATCCTCATCATCATATTTCCTTCAACAAAAGGGCAGAGAAAGGGACAAATGCCAAGACCTAGTGTTCAGTCTGCCTTTGGAATGGAAGGTCAAGCCCTTGGGCATCTGGAATGAGGATAGGTCTAGCCTGCTGCACCGTGGGTGTGAGGGCATCACCATGTGCTTGAATCAGCCAAGATCCTGAGTCACTCATTGTTCTATCACTGAAAGCTTTCAGAGTGGTAGGTGAACTATATTTGAGTGGAACTGAGTTGAGGAGACTCCTTGTGAATGAATCTGCAGAGGGTACAGTGGACAGAGAGCTGGACCTAGAGACAGGAAGATCGGAGTTCAAATTTGGTCCCAGATACTTACTAGCAGCTTGACCTCGAGCAAGTCACTTAAACATTGTCTGCCTCAGTTTCCTCATTTGTAAAATTAAGATAATGATAGTACTCCCCCCACCAGGGTTGTGAGGATAAAATGAGATGATGTTTGTAAAGTGCTCTATAAATCTTAAAGTTCTATATGAATGCTAGCCCTTGTGTTTCTTTTTTCTCTTTCTTTTTGTCTCTTTTTTTCCCCTTTCTCTCTCCCTTCTCTCCCTTCCTTCCTTTCTCTCTTTCTTCCTCCCTCCCTCCCCATTCCTTTCTTCCTTTGTTCCTTCTTTTTTCTTTCTTTCCTCCTTTCTTTCCTTTTCTTTTGCTCTTTCTTTCTCTTTCTCTTTCTCCTCCTTTCATTTCAAGAGACCATACTGCCTTTCTTAATGCTAGGAAGTTGCGTTTTATATTAACCCCAAATCTGCTTCCTGGCTACTTCTACCACTGGTCCTAATTTTGCCAATTAAAATAAAGTGATGCAGTGATCAAAGGGCTGGGCTTGGAGTCACAGTGCCTGAGCTAGAGTCCTCCCACAGACACTAGCTGTGTGTTATTTTCTCTCAGTTTCAATGTCCCTGTCCGTAAAATGAGGTGGTTTACCTCGATGACCTCCAGGGTTCCTTTCAGTTCTAGATCCATAATCCTATATATAAGAAAAGTAACAACTTAGATCTCTTTTTCTTTTAAAAAATTAATTAATACATTTTTAGTTTTCAACATTCACTTTTATAGGATTTTGAGTTCCACATTTTTTTCTCCCTCCTTCTCCAGTAGAACATGCAATCTGATATAGGCTATACATGTATAATCATATTAAACATATTTTCCACTTTAATCATGTGAAAGAAGAATCAGAACAAAAGGGAAAAGCCATAAAAGCCAAAAAAAGAGAAAATAGTCTGCTTTGCTCTGCATTCAGACTCCATAGTTCTTTCTCTGGATGTGGTCAGCATTTTCCATCATGAGTCTTTTGGAGTTGTCTTTAGATCTTTGCATTGCTAAGTCTGTCAAAGTTGGTCAATGCGCAATGTTGCTGTTACTATGTACAATGCTCTGGTTCTGCTCACTTCACTTGGCATCAGTTCATATAAGTCTTTTCAGATTTTTCTGAAATCTGCCTGCACATCTTTTCTTATAACACAATAGTATTTCATTACATTCATAAATCACAACTTGTTCAGCCATCTCCCAATTGATGGGCAGTCCCTTAGTTTCTAATTCTTTGCCACCACAAAAAAGCTGCTGAAGTTATTTTTTGTACATGTGGGTCCTTTCCCTCTTTTTATGATCTCTTTGGCATACAGACTAGTAGCGGTATTGCTGGATAAAAGGAAATGCACAGTTTGATAGCCCTTTGGCCAGAGTTCCAAGTTGTTTTCCAGAATGGCTGAATCAGTTCATAGTTCCACCAACAATGCATAAGTGTTCTATCCTCTCCAACATTTAGCATTTTTCTTTTTTGTCATTTTAGCCAACCTGATAGGTGTGAAGTAGTGCCTCAGAGTTGTTTTAATTTGCATTTCTCTAATCAGTAGTGGCTTAGACCATTTTTCATATGACTATAGATAACTTTAACTTAATATTTATGCAAAATACAGCCCCTACGAGCAGAGAAGTGAGACAATTCTTGTGCTCAAGGCACTCACATCCTAATAGGTGGCACAAAGGGTAGGGGTACTGGATTTGGAGTCAGGAGAGAGAAGAGTTCAAATCCAGTTAATAATTGGACCCTAGTCACTTAACTTTTCTTAGCCTCAGTTGTCTCAGCTATAAAATTGGGGTAACAATGGCACCTACCTCCATTGGCCTCAGTTTCCTCATCTGTAAAATTGGTTTAATAATAACACCTACTTCCCCTGGTTGTGGTGAGGCTCAAATGAGGTAATATAATAAGTACAATGCTTTGCAAAGTTTAAAGTGTGATACAAATGTGAGACAATTATTAGAAGTAGTAATAGGGGAGGCAATATATTTCAGCAGCAAGTCACATGAAAAGGTCCCACTGTCCTTATAGGGCATAGCAGCAAAGCAAATAATATCCCTTAGTTCAGTTCTGACCTCAGATACTTACTAGCCATGAGACCTTGGGCAATTTGCTTAATCCATTTCCCCCTCAGTTTCCTCATCTGTAAAATGGGGATAGCAATAGCACCTACTCCCAGGCTTGATGGAAAGGTCAAATGAGGTCATATTTTTAAAGTGCTTCGCTTCATGCCTGATGCATCCTAAATGCCATGTAAATGTTAGCTACTATTGTTATTTTTAATGTGACTTCCACCGATAAAGCCATATTGTCTTCCCCTTCTGACCATTTGGCTGTGCCAACGACTTTGGGGGAAGGGCCAGCCTTTCTTTGTCTTCTGTAGCCTTGGCTGCTGTGGAGGCAGGCATTGCTGCCAGACCCCAGCTCCCCAAGGATGACTCCCCAGGATGAAGGCTGTGGGGCAGAGCTGGATTCCCATTCAAGGCTCTCTCTGCTGCCTGCACACTTTAATCATTCATCAGCCCTGCGAGTTGGAGTGGAAGAACAGACCTTTATGAAATTAGGATTAAAAAAAAAATGACTGTCTAGACCACACAGAGTTAGTCAGCAGTGCCAGCCATCCCAAGGCCTAATCAGCCGCTCCGCCCTAATGAGTACGTGGAGTCGTTACAATTCAATTAAAGCCTAGTTAGAGGAGGCTGGAAAAGAATGACTTTGAAGGTAGCAGCCGGCCTGTGCTATCTGGAACAACCTATTTAAACTAAATCAACTCCTACTTAAGTGAGCGGTAATAAGCATTCGAGGGGGCAGCCTAGGCCCTGGGGGCGTCATTTATCACGGTGTAATAGAAAATCGTAATGAATAATAACACCTCATGCTGCAGCCGGAGCTGGCATATATTACCGGGCTGAGGCTGGTGGGGGTGGGAGGAAAGAGCCCCATGGAAAGACCGGTTCTTTGTCTTCAGGGCCAAGACCACAATGGTATCTTCAGAACCGAGCCGTCCCTGAGCAAGACTTGGTTCCAGCGTGGATTGGTCAGTTTCACGTTGGTTTGTCTGGATTTAGCGTTACTGGAGGTCTAGCCTGTGTCTGCTCCCATCATGCCCTTCACTATATAACAAAATGAAAGAAGAAAAAAAAACTACCTCCGGAAGGAGGGAGTGGGTCTCTGGCCTCAACCTGAGAACAGCGTGCATCTCTGAATGCAAAATTAAAACTAGCTCCCCAGGGCCACAAAGGAGATTGTACATTCATTGCTCTGCCTTGGCCTCTGGAACCACTCGCTAGTGGAGTCTCCCTTTCCTTAAGCCGCAGGCCTCCAGAAACTGAAGGAGCAGGAATATGTTCTGGCTGCCATTAAGACTTTGAGGAAATTAATAATACTTTCCATTGCCGTAGCATTTTAATAGGATTTTCTCACAGGGTCCTGGGAGGTAGGTGGTTCCAGTGCTATTATATTCCCATTTTACAGATGGAGAAGCTGAGATTTAGGGAGACAAGGTGAGGTGCTCAGCTTGTCAGGGCTGGGGGTGGGATTTGGACCCATTATTTGCAGACCCCAAGTACAGCATACTTTTCATTAGACCCTAGACTCCTTTATTACCGTCTAGTCAAACCCTCTTCTGAAAAGGGATCCCCCTTTTAACTCCCTGACAAATGGCCACTATATGAAGACTCCTAGGCAGGGACCTCTAAGTGTGAGGACTTATCCCAAAATGTAATGGGCTGCCTGGGGAATCTAATTGTGAGGAGGTGGTGCAGTGGATGGGGTGCAGACTCTAGGAACTTCCTTGAGCTCCCCTGGAATCTCTTCGCTTAAACTGACTTTTCATACTCAAATTGAGCTCTCCCTGTATCTCCTCACAGAATCTGGCCTTTCATACTCAAATCTGTGACCATGGTCGGTTATCTCTTGATTGCCCTACCTGCTTCCCACCTAGGCGGCCCCTTGTCTGATGTTTGTTGATTACCTCCAGTGGTTTCCAGCCTTTGATCCTCCTTGAAGGCCCTTCCTGAACTTCTTCCCCCATCACTCTAGACTACCAGACCACCCCCCCACCCCCACTTTGCCTCCATGAAGGTGCTCAGATTTCATCCAGCTCAGACTCCGTTTAGTTGGATCCTCTCTGGCCCGCTTGTGAATACAAGCATTACAAATGCTTAGGCTCCTTAAGAGGCAACCCAATTAGGCGAATCCTTAATAAACTTTGTTTTCTTTGGCTTTAAGAAGGATTGAGTTGAATTCATTCGAGCATGACCTGGACTGTCGGTATTTTGGGGTCCTG
Organism: Potorous gilbertii; assembly: GCA_028658325.1. Lineage (NCBI taxonomy): Eukaryota > Metazoa > Chordata > Mammalia > Diprotodontia > Potoroidae > Potorous > Potorous gilbertii. The sequence goes on from CM053771.1 coordinate 64,835,234, forward strand.
ATCACCCTGAGCACCCCTACACCTCATCACAGTGAATAGAGTGGAAGGGCATAGAGTTGAGAAGACACTTACTAAGTGTGTGACCCTTGGAAAGTCATTTAACCCTGTTTCCTTCAGTTTCCTCATCTGTAAAATGAACTGGATAAGGAAGTGCAAACCACTCCAGTATCTTTGCCAAGAACAGTCCAAATGAGGTCACGAAGAATCAGGTGAGACTGAAACAACCGAACAACAAAAATTGTGAGAAAGTTTTCTGGCATCCAACCTATATCTACTTCAGTTTCCCCCTGTGGCTCCTGGTTCTGACCTCTGGGACAAAGCAGAACATGTCTCATCCCCCCCTTCCAGGTGACAACCTTTCAAATACTTTTCAAGTCTTTCAAGTCTTTTTTATATCTTCTCCAAGTTAAATACCCAAAGGTCCCTGGAAATAAAGATCATGTTGACCTCTTTTGTGGAATCCTTAACCAATAGCTCCAGCTGTGAAAGGATGGAAGGATCGGTCCAGCCCACAGCTGGGAGTGTGTGGGGGCTCAGGCTAGCTTCTTGCATTCTAGAGAGCAGTATATCTTTGAGCAAGGAAGACCAGTGTGGTAGATGTCCCATATTTCTGCACTCTGGTTGCATCCCCTGTTAGTCATTCATTCATTCATTAGCTTGTAATTCATTCACTCATTGATTCGTTCAATAAACATCTATTAAGCATCAGTTTTGTGCAAGGCTGAGAATACAAAGATGAAGCTGATGGTCCTTGCCTTGGAGAGTTCACATTTTTCTGAACACATTATTTACACAGATAAATATAAATTAAGAAGTGATGGGGCAAAGGAGAGATCAGACAAAATATGCCCCTTGAAGACAGCAACTGCTTTTTGTTTTTTGGTCTGTATACACAGCACAGTACCTAGCATAGGGTAGGTGATTAATAAATGCTTATGGATTGATTCTAGGAAAATCTGAAGGAGGGTAGGGGGAGAGAGTCAGAAAAGATTTCATGGAGGAGATGCATAATTTGAACCCTGAAAGAGGAAAAGGATCTTGAAAGGAGAGAAACTAGGAACTAGGGATAACCCAACAGTCACAGATCCACTGATGTAGGAGAAGATGGGATGAGATCAGGAAACAGTGCTCCAGGCACTGTGCTAAGTTCTGGGGATACAAAGAAAGGCAAGAACAGGCTGGCCTTAAAGGGTATCACAGTCTGACTGAAAGCAGACCTCTCTGACTACAATGTAGGAGTGCTTGAAACGCAGCAAAGTGAAATAAGGCTGGAAAGGCTAGTGGGAGTTATACTGTGGAGGGTTGATGCTTTCTTAGACACAGTAGGGAGCCATTGAAGATTTTTGAGTAGGGGAGTTAGTTATATTAGGAAGATTATTTTACCTGCTGTGAGGAGAATGGATGAGATTGGATTGTTTTCTGATCTTTCTTTAGCTCTTCTCCCTGGGCTGTGAACTCTGCCTCCATTTTCTGCTCAGCCTTTGTATAAATAACATGGCCCTAAAGTGTCTTGTAAGCTTTAAAGTACTATATAAAAATAAGTTGTTAATTATTAGGAGGGAAAATAATATAGTGGAAAGGGTCCTGGATTTGGGGTCAGAGAATTTGGGTGTGAAAACGGACTACTGCCTGTATGCCTTTGGACAAGTCCTGTCTCTCGAAGCCTCAGTTTCTTCATATGTAAAATGATGGCGTTGGATAATATGACCTCTAAAGTCTCTTCTGGGTTTAAATGTATTGTCCTTTTATTATTTTTTCTTATTCTTTCTTTTAGTTTTTCTAGCTAGCATTACTCCCCATTATGAGGGTTCACAAGCCCTAAAGCTCCCCCATGTCCTTAGATGGGCTATCTTCCTACTTCCTTATGCTGGTAATGTGCATAGTGGCTAGAAAGGAGGTCTGAAAGTTAGGAAGACTTGGGTTCAAGTCTTTTTTCTGATCCATAACGGCTGTGTGACCCTGGGCAAATGACTTAAACTGTGCCTCAGTTTCCCCATTTGTAAAACAGATGATAATAGCACCTACCTCCCAAGGTTAAGTGGGGAATCAAATGAAATAATATTTGTAAAATGATTTATAGATGCTAGCTGTTTTTAGAGTTTTAGAGAGCTGTTGGGATCATTGAGTGGTTAATTGATTTGCTCAGGGTCACACAGCCAACAGGTGTCAGAAGGAAGACTTGAACTCAGGTCTTCTTGGTTCTGAGGCTTTCTCTCTCTCTTCACTACTCCAGGGGTACTGATTCATATGTGAGGATCCCCATGGGCCTCATATTGGCTCAGTAATGCCATCTTTGTTTTATTATGTTTTTATTTTGCTAAATATTTGTTAAACATTTGAATCTGGTTTGGGTGTATCTGACTCTCCTGCACTACATCATGCTGCCTCTTAAAGCATCTTTATTATGTTTTGGAACCATTGTGATTTGGGGTTCCTGGCCTTGTGTTTGCTCTCCTAACTCTGTTTTGTTCAAGCAGACTCAGCTGGCTTGATGACCCTGTGCATAATGACTCATTTCTAATAGTGATTTAAGATTTTCAAAATGTTTTCTTTACAACTACCCTAAGGGGTAGAGTACTTAATATCTATATTTTATAGGAGTAACAATACCTTAATTTTACATGTGGAGAAACTGAGGCCCCAAAAGTTGAACTGACTGGTTCAAGGGCAGTCAATAAAGGTGTGAGATGAAGTGGAATTTGAATCCAGATTTCTTATCTCCAAATCCAGTGCTCTAGTCGCTATGCTATGTTGTCTCTAGGAACATTTATTAAGCACCTATTGTGTGTATGAGGGCTTACACACAACTCAGGGGAAAGGGATTCAGAGATGAATAATGCAGTCTCTACCTTCACAGAACTTCCAATCCAATGGCAGGAAAGAAGAGCCAAGGTGAGTACACCCAACACAAAAGAAAAGAACTATAGGACAAGATAGAAAATGATAAGAAAGGGCAACACAAAATTCTCTGTAAGATCAGAGGAAGGAAAAAATAAGTCTGTGCTGACTAGAGTTGGTGGTGGTGGTGAATCAGGGAAGGCTTCCTGGGGGAGGTGGCATTGCATTTGGGCTTTGAAGGATGGGTGTGATTTAATTTACAGATGGTGGAGATTTTAGAGAGGAAAGAATTATAAGTATGAAAGTCAACTTACTTTTGGTCACATTTTCCTTCATGGGTTTTTGTGGTACCTCCCTCTCTCTTTGCTCTTGCAAGTCTCTTACTGAATGGTTCTCCATGTCTTGCCCCCTGTACGTGGGTGGACTCCAGGACTCCCTGTAGTTCCTCTTTTCTTTCTCTTGGTGATCTCATCATCTTTACGCCCTTACAATTTTCTCAATAACTACCAGAGACCATATCCTGAAAGACTTAGTCATGCTTAGTCTTAGAATCTTCAAGGTCTTGACTGGTGAGAGTCTCATGTGTAGCCCACTATATCAGTTGCTCCAGCCATGCGACACTTTATTCCCCCACCATCATTCCAAATGCTTTTCTGTCACATGCATAGTCCTCCTCCACTCCCATCCAATACCATTAGTACTACTGGAAAAAAGATGTATCATTTTCCACCATGGCCCCACTCACCACCTCCATAACTTTCCAAAGCAAAGTATTTCTCTTAACCACCACTCTCCCACGTGTGCTTTCTCTTCCATTAGAATGTAAGGTCTTTAAGAGCCGAGACTATCTTTGCTTTTCTTTTTGTATCTCTTAAGTATCTACTTAGCTTGTAGTAAGCACTTAATGCATATCCTTCCTCCTTTCCTCCCTTCCCCCTCCCTCCCATGGGTCTACTTTTCATTTCTATGAAAATTACTGCCAACCACATCAACTAACAAGTGTTTATTAGGTAATAACCAAAATTTATATAGTACCTACTATGTGCCAAGGGCTTCCCAAATATCTCATTGGATCCTTGCGACAATCCTAGGAGATAGGTGCCATCATTTTCTCTATTTTACAGTTGAAGAACCTGAGTCAGACAGAGGTTAAGTGACTTGTCTAAGGTTACATAGCTAGTAAGTATCTGACACCAGATTTGATCTCAAGTTTTTCTCACTCCAGGACAATGGCAAGTGTTTATCATGTGCTGGGCACTATGCTAAGTTCTGGAGATACAAAGAAAGAAAGAAAACAGGTGCTACTCTGAAGAAACATGTACAGAAGTAGGCACATATAAGATACTTATAGACACAAAGTAACCTTAAAGTAGAAAATGCTAACAGCTGGGAGGGACTGGAAAACACCTCTTTAAGAAGGAAGCATTTAAGTGAGGGATTCTCAGAGGTGGAGAAGAGGAAGGAGAGATTTCTAGGGATGGGGAGAGCCAGTGAACAGGTAGAGAGATGCAGGACCATCTTGTGTGAGCAAAAATGCCAGAATGGCTCATAAAGCAAGTGGAGCATTGTCTAAGAAGACGGGAAAGATAGGAAGAGGGCTGTGTAGAGTTTTAAATGCTTAACAGAGGGCTTTAACATTTGATTCAGAAGGTAATAGGGAGTCACTGGATATTGCTGTATGGGAGCAGGGTTTGATGTGGTCAGACCTGTGCTTTAGGGTACCACTTTGGCAGCTGTGTGGAAGAGGGGTTGGAATGTGGAGAGACTTGAGGCAGGCAGATTTATCAAAAGGCTATTCCAATAGTCCAGTGGAGGAGTGATGATGGCTTGAACTAGGGTAGTAGCCGTGTGAGTGGGGACAGCGGGGCATAGCAGAGAGCTGTTATGGAGAAAGAAACAAGAATAAAGACCAGATGAAAAAACTGGGGATCTAGGGTCTGGAGAGGAGACAATTTTGCCAGGATGTGAAACCTGTCTTTAAATGTTTGTAAGGGGATCCCATGGAGAGGAAATAGATTTCTCTTTCTTGGCCCTTGAGGAAAGAAATAGCACAAATGGAGGGGGAGGAGTAGAAGGAAGGCAAATTTTGACACAATATGAGGAAAAATCTTCCTTATAATTAGAACTATTATAAAGTGGAATAAATTGTGGTACAAGCATGTAATGGAATATTGCAGCACTATATTGCCACAAGAAATATGGATAGACTCTTATGAATGGAGAATGAAGTAAAGAAGAAATCATATATAATGACTACAAAAATGTAGGCAAAAAGAACAATAAAAATCTCAAACTAAAGACCTTGGAGGGTAACAAATTCCCTTTCACTGGGGGTCTTGACAGAGGGCCTTCTCCTCCAGATATGGGTTAGATTAAGTGACCTTTGAGGTCCCAACACTGAGAGTCTAGGACTCTCATTACAGAAAGGCAGATTTCGGTTCAATTTAAAAAGAAACTTTCTAACAATTCTCTCTAATAGTTACACAGCAGTGGAATGGTCTGTCTAGTAAGGTAGTGAGGTCCCTGTCACTGGAGGTGCTCTAAGCAGAGAAGTGAATGGTTGTAATAGGGGTTATACTAAATGATCTTTGAAGTTTTTCATCATCTCTGCACTTCAGTGATCCCATGGTGTTTTCTCTTTTAAACAGGATTTAAATTTATTGAGTTATGAGATGAAGTAGATACAACGGCAAAGGATGCATCATTAAGTACATGTTTTGTAATCAGTACCCAAAGAGCAGTTAGACATAGGAAAACACAGTCAAAGGAAGGATAAGGGAGGCTTCAGAAATATCTCCTCATGGTTATTTCTAGAGGGTGATGAGCTAATGGCTATAATGAGAGCTATATCTCAGATTTCACAGCCTCTATCTACGGAAGTGTTCAGAACACTTCACACGTATGTGCTTAGGGATCCTCTAGCAGAAAGTCAGGAAATAAATGAGACAGAATCGTGATGGACCTGGTACCAGTGCTTATCCTCTAGCAACTGAAGTCCCAAAGCCCCAGACCCCAGAATATCAGAATTGAGAGGGACTCTGGAAGATAGAACATTAGATACTAAGTAGCTATAGCATCATTTTATAGGCAAGAAAGCTGAGCCTTGTGGTGGGGAAGGGTCTTATCTAAGGTCCCACAAAGAGCAACTAGACATATTGAGTTGGTGGCAGAATTCCAAACCCAGAATTCCTGACTCCTGGCCCAGTGTTCTCTCTAATACACAGAGCTGCCTTCTTCACTAAGGAAAAAATGGAAGCCATGATGAATTTTGTTCATGCAGGTAGTTGAATATATATATATATATATAATATATAATATGTATGTATGTGTGTATACATACACACATCATATATCAATTTAAGTTTTGTGGATTGCTTTTATTTTTCATAGCAATCTTTACTGGATATGCCCTTCCTTCTCCTCACTCTTGTGAGACTGCCCTTGTCATAAAGGAAAAAAAGGGTAAGGAAACCCCACTGCTACCTCTGACAATCTTGAGACACTCATATCCAGAGCCCCCAGCCTCTCCAAAGAAGAAAGGAGGTATTTCCTTATCTCTATGTAAAGAAAACTGGTCTTTACAATGATCAGAGTTCATCTCTGATTTAGCATATTTTGTTTACAACGTTGTAGTATTCATATATGGTGGTTACCTGGTTCTGTTTCCTTCACCCTCTGTTCATTCATAAAGTCTCCTCTACAGCACAGTAATATTCCATTATATGCATGGTTAACAATCTATTTATCGATTTCCCAATCAAGGCGCACTCACTTTATTTTCAGGTCTTTGCTACTCCTTTGATGTTATGAATATTTTGCAACTATGGGACTTGTCTTTCTTTCTTTGACCTACTTAGGATATCTGTCCAGCAGGATCAGAGGGCATAAAACAACTTGTCACTTTTCTTACATAATTCCAAATTATTTTCCAGAAGGTTTAGACTAATCCACAGCCCTAGCAACAGTTTTGTAGTGACTCTACCTTTTCTCATCCTTGCTAATCTGGTTGTGGGGAGAAACCTCAGAGGAGTAGTTTTCATTTCTGTTATTATTAGTGATTTGGAGCAATTTTTTATATAATTAAGAGTTTAAAATTCTGTTTTTTTGAGAACTGTCCATCTCCTTTGATCATATCTGAATGAATGAATGAAAAAGAATTTAAATGCTTACTCTATGCCAGGCATTGTTCAAAGTGCTGGAGATCCAAATCCAAGCAAGACAGTTGCTAACCTCATGAAGATTGTATTCTAATAGGAAAAGTTGAAACAGAACTGGAGAAGGGCAGGGAAAGTAGGGTAGATTTAAAGATAGCTAGGAAGTTTTGGAGGCAGCTAGGTGGTGCAGTGGATAGAGCACTGGACTTGGAGTCAGGAAGACCTGGGTTCATATCTGACCTCAGACACTTACTAGCTGTGTGACCCTGGGCAGGTCCTTTATCCTCTATTTGCTTTACTCCACTGGAGAAGGAAGTGGCAAACCACTTTAATATCTTTGCCAAGAAAACTCTATGAGCATGAGGGTTATGAAAAGTCAGATATGATGGAATGACCAAACAACAGGAAGTTTGCTGGGGCCTATGTCCTGGTCAGGGATCACCTATCACGTATAAGAGGGCTATCCATGGAGGCAACCACATTGACCTTATACATCTTTGTCAAGTCCTTATGTCTTCGGAAAGAAATAGAAGGTAGAGACTGGACCTGTGAATGCATTGGTATAAGGAGTTCCCAAAGGAAGAAATTCCCTCTCCCAACACATTTGGCCATATTCTCTGCAACTTAGTCTTAGAGAATTGCCTAGAATGTTGAAGGATTAAGTGATTACAGTTGGTATGTGTCATAGGCAGGACTTCAACTCTTGTGGGCTCTGAGGTCAGTCTTATCCACTATATCTTGCCTGCCTCTGTGTCTTCGATATCAGGCCTTTATCAGAGATAATTTCTCCTCTCCCAGTTGACAATTTCCCTTCTTGTGTGTCTTGTTTGTAGGTAACTATTTACATACTGTCTCTCTTACTACAATGGGTGCTCCTTTGCTCCTTGGGGTAGGACCTGCTTTTTTACTTTGTATCCCTAGCACTTAGCACAATGTCTAGTACATGCCAAGGACTTCATAAATACTGTTATCCTAGATGGATTGATTGTATTTGTGTAAAAATCTTTCTATTTCATTCTGAATATTATCAGGCCAGTTTTGCTATGGGTTCGGTCATTAGGCGCTTAGGTCTTAGCTTAGCCTGATACGTGCAGTCAAACAATGTCACTTTGGTTAAAAAGGTCAATCAAATCATCTCCAACTGAATTGACCCTTTGGGTTAGATCAAAGTGATCATCACTCATTTGGGTCAGAAGCTTGGGACCAGCAATGCATGTATATGCATTGATTAGGTTAAACTGGAAGCTGGCCCTGAGAAGCAGCCTGTGTCATGGAAAGGGTTTTAGGCTCAGAATCCGACAGCCTGGCCTAAATCTGTAATTTACTAGCCAGGTGACCCTGGTCAGGTCACTTTCCATCTCTGGCCACAATTTTTCTTCTATAAAACAGGGAGAATAAGTTCAGTTCTTCTACTTATTATCCATGTGATTTTAGGGAAATTATTCCCCACTTTTAGCCTTGGGTTCCTTCTGAGACATGTGGACTAGAGTCTCTAAGGTTTCCTTCAGCTCTAAATTTTATGCGCTCCTATGGCTAATGGGGGCTGCAAATGAAGTTATTGTTCAGTGGTTTTTCAGTCATTTCTGATTCTTCCTGGCCTCTTACATTTGGGGTTTTCTTGGAGTGATTTGCCTTTTCCTTTTCTAGCTCATTTTACAGATGAGGAAACTGAGGCAAATAGGGTTGTGACTTGTTCGGAGTCAAACAGCTAGTAAGTATCTGAAGCTGGATTTGAACTCAGGAGAAAGAGTCAGCTTGACTCCAGGTCCAGCACTCTATTCACTGTACAGCTTAGCTGCCCATCAAATGAGATGCTAGATATGAAAGCATTTTGTAAAGTGCATACCCTGCATATGTCAGAGAAGCTGGGGGAATCCTACTATCAGACCAAAATAGTTATTTTGAACAGTGGGAACCAGTCCCATATGGTCTGTTTTATAGACCAACCAATCAAGGGAACATCTAAACAGCTATCTTATTTCCACATAGGCAGCCATAGGTATGAGCCTGGGAGTTTGATAAAGAAGACAAGAGAAAATGAAGGCCAGAGGCAGAGGGTTGGAAATGGAAAGGAAATTGAAACACAGTATTAATAGCAGTAACGCTCACGTTACTTTGGAGCAGGAATGAAAACAAAACCAAATGCCAAAGCAAACCCATGCCAAGCCCAAACTGGAAACCAAATGGGTGCCCAGTGAAAGTTGAGAAGACGTTTGAATTTCTACGCTGGGCCCTGTTCCTGGTTTTCTCTGGACAATAAAACCATGTCATTTCTTGTGCTGGCTCCTCTGGGAACTTCCTTCAGTGCTTGAGGTCTCCTTACCATGGAGCAGCTTACCATGTTGTGGCCCACTCATTGTGGAATTTTTTTCCGCAAGGCCTACCCCACTTCTCCCATTATTGAGTTCCTTCTGGATCCTCCATTTTGATGAAAGGTCTGACTATCCTTGTTTCATTTCCCTTCTCTCCTTGTCTTTGACTTTCTCTGGATTTTAATCATGCCTCTATGCTAGGTACCTACATCCGCCAGGGGAAAAGAGATTAGAAGAAGTCATCAGAGTGATATGAGCCGAAGGCAGAGGGAGAAGAGGAAGATTTAGGTGAATAATCTTAATTTTTTCAGTAAAACACTGTGTGAGACAAGGTTCTTACCTGAGAAAGTCGAGGGCAGAGGGGAGGGAGAGCCATGACTGGTTTGAAGAGGGATGAAAGGGTTTGGAGGTTGCTATAGTGAGTTGATAGAAGAGGTATAGAGTAGGATTGTCTAGCAGAAGGAAGGGCTCAGTTGAGGTTATGTAACATAAATTTGTTATGGTCCCAGTCAGAATGGTTACATGGTTTTCTCCACTTTTGTTGAGCAGCATGTGTTTAGTAAGGGTGAAGATAACAGCTGGTAGGAGTAATCCAAGCTTGAGACTTGGAAAGGCATAGTAAGTGATATGAGAAGAGGACAAGGGATTCAAGAGAAGAAGACGATGTCCAGTTCATCAAGAAGGCAAGATGGGGAAAAGGGGAGAGCATAGCCAGTACAGGGAAGGTAGACTGGAAGAGAACTGTGAGGATGAGGGATTGGAAGTTGTGGTGAGGATGAACAGGGTATAGGGTTGTAAGACAGAGGGAGAGATGAAATGACAATAGATTTTGATCAGATGAGGGAATTCTAAGAGTTTACAAATGCACCGAACATGGAAGTGGTACATTTGTGGGTGATGGTAAGATCAAGGGCATTTCTGTATAGAACTGAGGTGAGTTGGAGGAGTAAGTCAAGAGAAAGAATAGCTTGAGGAATGAGGAGTTAGGGTGTTTGAGAGAGTATCAGTGTGTATATTGTGTGTTCATCCTTCATTGCCAAAGAAGACCATGCCATCAGAGAAATAATGACATGACTTGCGCTTGACTTTGTTTTGAGAGAGGGAGGGCTGTGCAGGTCACCAGACTCACTTCTCCTCCAGAGCCATCTGGATCCAGTGATCAGATATTCATCAGGATGACTGGAGATGACTTAGGATGAGGCAATTGGGGTTGAGTGACTTGCCCAAGGTCACACAGCTAGTGAGTGTCAAGTGTCTGAGGTGAGATTTGAACTCAGGTCCTCCTGACTCCTGCACTGGTGCTCTATCTACTGTGCCACCTACCTGCCCCCAGTATGTATATTGAAGTCCCCTAGAAGGAGGGAGGGAGTTGGGGAAGAGAAAAAGCTTGTGAACCAGGTACTGAACTCATTGAAAAAGGAAGGTGTATATCTTAGAGGTCACATAGCAGGATTTTGATTGGGTGATAGATGTGAATTTTATGGACCTCGAAGCAAGAGAGATTACTAAGTGATAGTCATAGGGGGAGAAACTAGCAGTGCAATGAAGAGCAAGGAGTATCCCAATTGTCCCACCTTGACCACTGAGTGTAGGGGAATGAAAGTGTAATCAGTGCTGGAAAGGGTGGCCAGGGAGGCTGCAGCATCAGAAGTTGAGAGTCAAAAGATTGAAGGAATGGGAAAGGAAAAGGATTAAGATGAAACCCAGTTTGTTGCCTATGGCATAGGCATTTCACAGGGCACAGTGGAGGGGCAACTAGCATTTGATTGTCTTTGGGATGGATGAGAGGGATGGGAATAAGGAATTGGGTAGTGAGGAATGGGGTTTTGATGATGACCTACGGGGTTAAGAATTTCTATTCATCTTCCTGATGCAGTGATATGGTCATGTCCTTTCCCTGCTCAAAAATCTTTAGTAGTTCTTCCTTGTTGCCAAATAAAGACTTTTCATTCCCTCCACAAATTCTCTGCTCTAGCTAAATTGCCCATCTCTGCTCTCTTAAAAACTCTTTGGGTGTTCCACATGACAAAAACAGCTCAGCCTCATTGCTGAAGTGGATGATTCTTTGTTGGGCATATTATCAAAAGGGTTCCAGCTCTAGTGAGCATTGGACTAGGTGGTCTTTAAGGTCTCATCTGTCTCAAAACTTTTGTAATTAAAAAAAACCCAAAACAACCACCTCCAAACTCTCAACCCAGACAGAGTAGCACAGCTGAGATTTAAATCTTGGTCTTCTGACTCCAAATACAGTGTTCTTTACACTACACCACATTTCCTTAGTGTTCCATAGTGACCTCAAAGGGAGCAGTTTTTAGTTTGTCCAAAGCTCCTGGGAATCACAGAATTTTGACCCCTTTGTCTGACCATTTCTTCTTTCGTTGGTTGGGTGAGGGCTTGGCTATGGCCCTCCATGGTACAAATTAATATAACAATAAAACTATATAGTGACAGGAGAGAGGCATTGGCTTTGGAGCCAGGAAGACCTGGATTCCAGTTCTGCCTCTAACCTATACTGACTGTGTGAGCCTGGGCAAATTACTTAAACTCTCAGAGACTGCAGGCAATTCTCTAAGACTATAAATTGTGGGTGGATTACCCATATGCCTCAGTGGGGGAAGCTGGTCATCCAGAACTCCTAACTCTGATGAGATCACCAACTTTATAAACAACAAATGATTCCCTAAAGCATCTTTACCTTCATTCTCTCCTCTATTTCTCACACTTGTTCACTGAGTTAGGGAGGACAACTATCATCCATCTTTCAGATGAGGAATATGAGACGCAGAGAGGGATGAGACCTGCCCACTATCACAGAGCTTGTTAGAGGCAAGACTTGAGACTCTAAGCCCACTGATTTTCTTTGGGAAGCCCGAGAAGTACCTGGCTTGTCTCATTGTCTTGAGAATTTCCAAATTTGAACTTCCAAGTTTTAGTCGAATCCTTCTGGTCTTGAGGACCAGAAATTGTATGTTTTGTCCAGTGTTCTAAGCGCTTGATAATCTCTAGGCAACCCAAACTGGTGCTGATCTGCCTTCATGACTAAACGTGTTTGGATTTTTATTTAGCCACCAAGATTTTGAAAGTATATTAATTCTTAATCTGAGCCTCTTGTCAATGTGCCTGCAGGAGGTCATGCAGGGGCACTGAGGTGTGGTCAGTGGAAGAGCTCAGACTGGGAGGTGTGAGACTTGGGGACTATTTTTGACTCCGTTACTGACTTGCTGTATGACCTAAGAATCTTGAACTTCCTTCAAGACTTGGCTCAGCTCAGTTCAGTTCCAGTTCTGATGGGAAGCCTTTCTCATTCTCTCTAACTTTTGGTGTTCTCTTTCTCATCCAATTATCCTGTATTTACTTATCTCTTTACCTGTTTTGTTTATGCCTTTGCATCTCCAGTGCATGGCAGAGTACCTAGTATATAGTAGGCACTTAATAAATATTTTATGAATTGAATTGGGCAAATCAATTCTTCTCTCAGATCCTTACTTTCCCCCTTTAGGATCATGGATTAGATAGCATCTAAGATTAACTTCAGCAGTGAAATTCTCTGGGTTTATAATCTATATAGGCTTTCCTGTTTCTTGGTGCTAGTCCCCTTCTCTTTAGAAGGATGGATGAGTATTTCTTAATCTAAAAGAGAAGTAAAAGCTCATTGAAACTAGATGGGGTCAGATAAACTGCGCTAGGTTTGGCTCCTCAACCAGCTCTATTTGCCAACATCCATTTCATAAATCAAGAGTGGAAAGCACTTTGGCTGACTCTTGCTCTTTTAAAAGGGTGTCTGTCTGTCTGGCAGAGGGAAGGGATCAACTTAGTTATTCCTCATAGACTAAAGGGCTGCTAGATCTAGAAGGGGTCATTTAACCCAACCACCCTCATTTCCCAAGTAGGGAAACTGAGGTGGAGAAAGAAAAGTGCCAGAGAAAAGCCTAAAGTAATTTTTATCTATAATGAACATGATGGAGACATTAGGTCCTCAAAATCCCTCCTCCCTTTCTCTCCATGGTTTCCCCTCCCCATTGTATTCCCTAACTGGGTTAAAACCAGAGAATGATCTGACTCTTGATTGGGAGTTGCAGCCAAGTGACTTTCCTTGATTGAAGAACAAATGACCTTCTGACAACTCTTCTCTTTTTTCTTGTCTGTGGGGGGAAAGCTGACAGTCCAGGATACCTGCTCTTTTGAATTCTCTTCTTGGCATGCATTTAACATATCAGTTCTCATGGTTGGGTAAAGAACTTGATGAGCTAAGCCAAGTCTTGGTTCCTGTTCTGGACTTCAGGGTACTAACCTGACATGCCCTCCCTCCGATCTTGGTCACTGCAGCCACTGTGCCCCTTCTACCCAACCCCAACTGGAGTCTTAGACTCACCTCAATCTCAGGCACCAAGCTTGTGACTCTATAGACAGAGAGGATATGGGGAGACATTGCCAGCCCTGGATCACCCTGGATTCTGGCCTTGCTTCCTTGGACCTTGGTTTCTGTAACCTTGCTCCTCTTTCACTGACCTTTTCCCTTTCTGCCCATCTTATACTCTTGGCTCAGCAGCCGGGTCCATATTGTACCCCCATTATGCCCAAGTCCCCCTGCTTTTGGTCTCATGCCTATAGCCATACCTATAACCTTTTTTTGTTATGAACTCTTTGGGGAGTCTGGTGAAGCCTGTGGACCATTTTGAGGACACATTAAATGCATACAATAAAATATATAAGATCATGAAGGAAACCAATTATATGGAAATATATTTACCCAAATTAAAAAAAAGTCCATAAATCTCAGATTAAGAGTTTTTGCCTCGAGGCTCAGATCTTCTGACTTCAAGCATCAGATGTTGAGTTAGGTGATGTCTAAGGTCACCTTCCAACTCTAAGGTTCTAGTGCTCTAAACTCCAGGGCTTCCTATTGGAAGCAAGGAAACCAGCATTTATTTATTGTGCCAGGCGCTGTGCTAAACACTTTGTATGATCTCATTTAACCCCCACAACAACCATGTGATGTTGGTGCTGTTATTATTCCTTTTTTGCAGTTAATCAAACTGAGGTAAAGTGATTTGCCCAGGGTCATTCAGCTAGTAAGTGTCTGAGGTCATATTTGATCTCATTTCCCTGACTCTAGGCCTAGTGCTGTATCCACTATACCACTGGCTGAACCCTCAAGTTTCAGCTTTGCCCCTTCTTAGCTGTGTAAGCATGAATGAGGCAATTTGACTGTTTAGGCTTTATTGACCTCATCAGTGAAATGAAGAAGTTGTTGACCCCTTGAATCAATTTGAGCTGGCTTCAAATTCTGTGATGATCCATCCATCCATTTATTCATTGATCTACCCATCCATCCATCCATCCATCCATCCATCCATCCATTTGTTCATTCATCCATTCAGCTGGTATTTCTTCAGTGTACTCTATGTCAGTTACTGGACTAAATGCTTGGGATGCCAAGACAAAAAAATAGTCTTTGCCCTCAAAGAAATTATATTCTACCAGGAAAAATAACATACACCCAGAAATGAAGTATTAAATACATAAAATTTGATTCAAAGTTATATTCTGGGGTGGGTACTGGGAATGAGGGGGATTGGGATAACTTTCCTGTTGGGAGCTGTGCCTCAAAGGAAGCCAGGTTAGGAGGTAGAAGTCAAGAGGAAGTGCATTCCAGGTATAGGGGCACAGAGATGGAGGATGCATGGGATACAGCAAGTCGACCAGTCTGATTGGAATGTAGAGTGCATAAAACAGAGCAATATGCAATAACTTTGCAAATACAAGGGGTAACTAAAATGTGATGGGATCCAAAAGTCAGAGGAGTTTGTATTTTATCCTAGAGGCAATGACTCCAATTGAGGAAAGCTATGGAGAGGTAGGTTTTGTCTCATTTTAAATAACTTACCAGAAATAAGAGCTTTCCTACAGTAGAGAGCTGTTTTAAGGTTTGAGATCTCCTTGACCTCTTGTCAGGCATTTTGTAAAGGGAATAGTGCATACAGAAAGAGGTTGGATTGTGGAATCTCTGAGGTTATATCCTGAGCTTCAGTGACTCTCAGATTCCATGGTCCCAGGTCCTAAAGTTGGGGGATCAGGAGCCTCATCTTTGGAAAGGATGGATGCTACTTTATTACTGCAATAATTTGAGTCTTGACATAACTGACTTCCATATAATGCAGGAATATTTGGGGCCAAATTTTGTTCTGAAATGAAATGGGAGTGAGATAAGGGGGTCTAGGCTGAGAGTCACTGGAAAAAATGTTTTTCCCCAAGAACACTCAAGACCTCATCAAGAAGTGAAAGCAGTAATTGACGTCTTGCCAGCCAAAGACGAAGGTAGTTAATATTCCATTAACGAGGCCATTACAACTGAATAGAAATATACTTTATCTTAAGGTGCAAAACCCACTTCTAAGTGAGGTATAACAGCTGAATAAGCATATCCACTGATTTATGTTCATAAAACTTGAATTTATTAGCAGTGTCTTAATTTTGATGGTGGATGGAGTCACCACGCCATTAACAAATCCTTTAAAAGCCGCTGACTAGAATAATACTTCCTAATAATGGACCAAACAGCACTTTTTCGTGAGCACCTAAGGTTATAGACTTGCTAATAAGGTTGTCTGGGTCTCTTAATTGAGAAGCTGCCTTGCTGAGGTGTGTTGCCTGTGCCAGAGCCTGGACCAGGCACAGTGGGAAGTGAGAGGTTAAGCAGGAGCTGCTTTGGCTGAGGTTGGGGTGCAAGTGGGTTATTGGAAGTTGTCATTGTGAGCTGAGGTCTTCCATAGTAGGTCAGACCAAGTAATGCAGTTGAACAAGGGAGCTTAAGTCAATAATCAAGGAAACAGAATGCAATAGAATGTGACAGGCTGTGCTTCTCCCTTGAGATGGCTTTCTTTAATTGTGATCATGGAATTTAGTTCTGGAAGGAGCCTTAGAAATCATCTAGTCTAACCCATTTATTTTAGAGAAGAGAAAATCAAGGCTCAGAAAATGAATGTGACTTGCATAAAGTACCGAAAGTAGTAAAGGACAGAGCCAGAGCTACAGGTGGGATCCTACCTCAGATGGGGTAGGATTCATTCCTAAGTCTGGGATGGGTTAGTGTGGGGCCATTTCTCATCACAGACTTAATCACATTGTGATTTGACCTACTTAGAATGGGCTTTAAGAGCCCTCATCCTAAAGACATATAGATGAGTGAACCCTACTCTCCCCCAACCACAAAATTCTGCCTTCCCAAGGGATGAAGAAGACTTGCTTCACTTCAGGCATCATATCCCATTCAGCTATCCATCCTGGTCATGTTTCTTTCATCTAGTCTGTTAGTGTACTTGCTAGAGACTGTGTATTGGGGAACTTTATCCACTCAGCTTCAGACTTCTCATCCTGGAGCTGAATTGTTTTGATCTGTGAGCACAAACTCCTGTAGCCTGCTATATCTATACAGTCCAATAGTCTTGGACAAATCATGAGACCCATGTCTAACATCCAATCCAGCTGTCTACCCCAGCCATCTTCTTCCCACCTACCTCTCCACTATGCATATCTTCCTCCCTCTCCCACACTCTTTGTTTCTTATTCGAGGCAAAGTAATCAAATGGTTTCTGAGGTCCTTCCCAGGTCTGGATCTGATTTAGTTTATGTAAGTTAGTATTGTCATTGCTTCCCTGAAAGGGCATGTCAATTGCTCCCCTAGGAGAATCACCATCCTTGTGACTCCCCAGATCAAAATACCCTTCCCTAACCACCATTCTTTTATGTCTGTTCGGTCTCCTTATTAGAATGTAATCTTGAGGGGAGGGACTACCTTAGTCTCCTATCTATATACCAAGGGTTTAACATGGTACTTGGTACAATAAGTGCTTAATAACTTTTTTCCTTCATTCACCTGTTCTTCAACAGGACATGTGCTCTTACAACATGAGGAAGGGATTGGGCACCATGGGGAAAATGGAGCCAGGTTCCCTGGGAAGCTCATTTACAGCAGCATTGCCCAGCATTATACCTCAGAGAACAATTCCTCAGCATTGAAGAGATGCAGCAGTTTTTCACTGGAGCTCTTTTAGGCAAGTTGAACAGAGTTGTTATGTGGGACTGGGTGGAGGTGAACTGTCGGCATCTCTCATGAGGCAAAAGCAGGGTCATTGTTGAGAAGCAGAGTGGTCTTGTGGAAAGAGCCCTGAATTGGGAGTCAGGGCATTTGGGTTCAAATTCTGACTTTATCACTTATTTTATGACCTTGGCAAATTACTCTCTTGCCTCAGTTTTCTCATCTGTCAAATAAGGATAAGAATAGTTTCACTGCTTCTCACAGTGTTTTGTGAGAAAAGGGTATTGAAAATCATAAAACACTATAGACATTTCGGTCATCTGACAGTTTTAGGAATTAAGACTTTTTAGCCTTGGGTGGTTCAGGACCACAGACAGTTCCTAGTTGTTATTAGAGGTAATTAGTAGGTAGTAATCCAAATAATCCCATGAAGCAGTGATAGAGCCCAGTAAGCCAGGGAATATAGAGCTTCAACACCTGGACCAGGACTACAAGGAAATTAGATATGGATTCAGGAAGCTGAGGCACCTTGGAATCAGGTTGTTAAGTTACATGGGAGGGGGCCAAAGTCTCTTTACACATTAGCATGGTATCCACAACTAACCATGAGTCTTCAAGGATTCATTATGTGGTATAACAAGGACCTGACAGTATGCTCCAATAACACATGAGGGAAGGTGCATGGCTCAGAGATGCTTCCAGAGAGCCAGTAGGGAGCTCAATGAGTCGGGGAAATGTGTGACCAAAGAAGTCACCAAGAGACAACTCCCATAAAGCTTAACATCAAAGTTTGATTTGATATGAACAAAATAAAGGAGGATAATTTATTCAATGTCATTGGCAGAGGTGTCATAAAGAAGATGTAGTGGAAAGGGAGCTGTACTCAAGCCTGGGTTTGAATCCCAGTGATGTGGGACAAGTCACTTGGTTGCTTTGGGAATCAATTTCCCCATCTTTAAAATGAGGGGGTTGGACTAGATGATATTTGAGGTCCTTCCAGTTCTGGAGGTATGCTCCTCTGAATAGATGGTATAGCCAGTTGGCATGTTTATTCCTCTTCAGGTGTATTCAAATATTCCCTGTCAATTTCAGGGCAAGGGTAGTGCATTAGACTAATGGATCCCAATGGTTGCTGGGCCAGGTGATGTGTTCCCTGTTGAGCAATGATTCCTTTCACTTAGCAGGTATAAAGTTCCATAATCAGTTTTATAGCATCCAGAGAGGGAAAGAAGTTCTTTTGCTGAAAACAATGTGCTAGGGAATGTGCCAGTGGGATGGATTCTATAAGATGGATGGTTCACTGGGGCATCTTACTTGAATCCCATTCTAGTTCAGTGCCTTATCATAGTATGATGGTGAGCCCGGCCTCTTGAAGGCTCTGCTAGTATAACACAAATGTTGGCAGGGTTTTCCAGATGAGAAGGCTTCCAGCAAGGACCTGGCAAAAGACTGAGTTGACTTTTTGAGAACAAGCCTTGCTATAGGGAGTTCTTGGTGAGAAAACACCCTCCACTAATGCAACGCAGCACCTTTTCTGCAACTTAGAATCTGAAGAGAGTTTCTGAACCCAGGGTCACATGATCAATATGTGTTAGAGGTGAGATTTGAGTAGGTCTTTCTGGTTCTTAGGCCAGCTTTCCATCCATTGTTTCATGGTGTTTATTGTTTGAGTAATTGGTGATGAATTCTTTAGCTGCAGCAAGCTATGAAACCACCCAAATAGACTTAAGACATCACAGTGTGATATTAAGGAAACCTTGAAGTCCTGTGCCTCAGACAGGACAAATGACTCATCTAAATTTACATGACCAGAAAATAACAACTCCTGAATCATAGAAACAATCAATCAATATTTATTAAGTATTTATTATGTGCCAGGCAAAATACAAGGACAAAAGAGAAACAGTTCCTACCTTTAAGGAGTTTCCGTTCCAAGGGAGAAGACAACACACACACATACACACACACACACACACACACACATATTGGTGTATATAAGACATAGACGAATCAAATACAAAGTAACCATTTGAGGGTAAGGCACTTGTAGCTGGAGACCAGGAAAGGTTTTTCAAAGTATATGGAATTTAAGCCAACTTGAAGGAAACCTGCCATTGTACAAGGTAGAGGTGGGGAGAAAGAGAATTACAGGCACAGGCAATAGCCAGTACAAAGACAGAAATGGGAGTTAGAACTTTGTATGTGAGGGACAGCAAGTTCGGTAGTATTAAGCATTGTGGAAGGGGCAGAATGGAAAGGCAGAAAGGAGTTAAAGAGTTAAGTTGCAAAAATCTTTAGATGCAAGAATTTGTATTGGATCCCAGAGACAGTGGGGAGCCATTGGAATTTATTGAGTAGAAGAGTGACATCGTCAGATCTGTGCTTATGGGAAAAAGATCTCCTCTACAATACACTGTACTTGTGGTCATCTACATTTACTTGAAGACTTTTTAAAAATTCATTTTATTTATGTTTAATGTTCTACAATCACTACCATAAAACTTAGATTTTTCCCTGCTACCTACCCCTCACCACCCCCCTCCCTCCCCAAGATGGCATACAATTCTATATAGGATCTACGCATACATTCCTATCAAATACATTTTCACTATAGTCATGTTGTGTAGAAGAACTAAAATAAATGGGAGAAATCATATAACAAACCAAAACATAATACACACACACGCGCACACACACACACACACACACACACACACACACACACACACACACAAAATGATCTGCTACATCCTGCGATTGAATTCCATAGTTCTTTCTCTAGATTTGGAAGGCACCTTGCCTTAGAAGACCATTGGGAATTTTTTTTATGTCCTTACATTGCTATGAAGTTCCAAGTCTACCAGAAGAAACTCTTGCACGCTGTGGGCGTTGCTATGCCCAAAGTTCTCCTGGTTTTGCTCCTTTCACTCCGTATCAGATCATATAAGTTGTTCCAGGCCTCTCTGAAGTCTTGTTCATCATTTCTTATAGAGTAATAGTATTCCATTACATTCATATACCATAATTTATTCAGCCATTCCCCAATTGATGGGCAACTCCTTGATTTCCAGTTTTTGGCCACTACAAAGAGTGCTGCTATAAATATTTTTGTACATGTGGGACCCTTTCCCATTTTTATGATCTCTAGAAGTGATATTACTGGGTCAAAGGGTATGCACAGTTTTGTAGCCCTTTGGGCATAGTTACTTGAAGACTTCTGCAGAGGGGAAATACCCCAAGCTTATCAGACCATGTTTGGATGTTCTAATTTTAAGTTCATCTAGTAGTCTAGCCTCTTTATTTTCTAGATGAGGGAATTAAGGCTCAGAAAGAAGTGACTTAGGATCATAGATCTTTGGATGGAAGGGACTCTCATTTTATAGAGAAGGGAATTGAAGCCCAGTTGCCTAAGGTCCTATAGTAAGTGACAAAGCTGTAATAATCTGAGCCCAAGTCTTCTGGTTTCAGGGCTAGTATACTTTCCCACTGCACCATGCTGAGCCCCCATCTTCTGGGTCAAAACCCAGGGCGCTTTTCATTATAATATTTTATTGGTGACCTCAGAAAATTACACCAAATATAAATCTTATATTTGAGAATAATAAATATGTGACCTAACCATGCACAACACAAACCCTCTCACTATGATGACTGACAGTCCTCTCTGTTCATACAGAATGAAGGATGGTTCCTTTGAGACAATAAAGCTGCATTTCCAAACCCAAGCTTTTTCGACCACTTAGGACAACCATTTATAGAAAAAGGTTTTTTCATTAAATTTTTTTTAAATGGAGAAACTATTTTGAAAAATTCTCTCAACCTGGGCCTTTTCTATCTTTCTTGTCTTTTAACATATTCTTGTCCCAATGGACTCTGTAGTCAGCTGGACATGCCTATGTGCTGCTATATTCTTCATCTCTGTGCATTTCCACTGGCTGCCTCCTCTGCCTGGAACAGGCTCCTTTGCAACTTCTGCCTTGTACAATGCCTGACATCCATTAAGATGCTGCTCAAATACCACCTCCTGCAGGAGACTTTTCTAGATAACCCTCTCCCCAGCTGTGACTGTCTTCCTTGCTAAGATTTCCTTCCATCTACTCTGTATTTCTAGTTTCCACACTGTTGTATACATATGTTGTCTTCCTCGTTAGAAGACAATCTCCTTGAAGGCAGGTTCTATTTTTGCTTTTTATTTGCACCCCCATCTTTTGGTGCAGTGCCTGGAACATGGTAAGGACTTAATAAATGTTTGTTGATTAATTAAATCTGAAACTACCCCCTTTGAATTCAAAACAATACGTGTGCAGAGACCCAGAAAACCATGGCATCAATTAAAATGTGGTTGTTTGGATGACCTCATCCTGAAATTTTCTTGGGGAGAATCTCTGTGCACTTATGTATATTTATTTTTTCCCCCCTGATATCACCAAAATTTGGTCTTGCAGCCTGTGACATCAAAGCTGTGAAATCAATTGGATGCACCTGAGTGAGGTCCTATCCTTTCTTAATAAAGCCTTCCCAATGCAAAAGAGAGAAATGAGAAAGAGGAAAGTCTCTCAGAACATTCCTGTGACTCTCTAGACACAAACAATGAAAAATTGAACACATCAGTTAGACAAACAATATTTGAAGGTAGTATTTGTGGGGTCGAGGAAGGAGAAGAAAGCATTTTGTTTAGAAATTAGCCTAAACCGATTTTTTTTTCTTTTACGGAACTGACCAGTTACATTCACATTCTGTGTGCACACCTCTGCATGGCCAGGGCCTTGCAATGGCCAGCCAGCCAGCACTGCTGTATATTAAGGTATGCACTCAACCATATGTATAGTGTGCACTGTAATCCAAGGATCAAGGGCCTTAAGGAAAGTTGATGAAAACCAAGAGAGTGAATCTCATCAGCATAAGCAAGTGAGGGGGAAAAAACCACCCAAAAGAAAACACAGAAGGGGCCCACGGTGAGGAGGGGGCTGTTCTCAAGGGGGTAGCATTTGCAGGGAGGGTGTGGGGACCTACTTGGGTGTGTTAGCATTATCTGTGATGCCTACTTTGTGTCATAAAGTCAGTATGACGTAAAGAAATAACCTACACTGTCGATGAAAAATACGCAAGGAATCGATATGTGCATCCAATTCATTCAGGACATAGGCTCATGTAGATAATTGCTAAGCAGTTTCCGAGTGGAGGCATGAGTCTCGAATCTTTCAGTGCTTAAGCCCCTGGATTCTCACGATTTTCTAAATATGGATTCCCAAAATAATGACTCTAATAAACCGTGGTGATCGGAACTTGATTTCCCAACCATCAAACACATCCTCTGATAAATTATTTTGCCATCTCTCCCCAAATGCACCTCGAAACTTATGGCTTTACCCTCCCCCTGCCACTCTCTCCGCCCCCACCCGAGATCCACGGAGAGCGGCAGATCCATATATTATTCATTACAATCAAATAAGACACAGTGGTGGCTCGGTAAACTTGCTTTCCATATCAGAATTACTCATTGAGTCACACACACTGCAGACCCTGGCTTCCAGCAGCCGGGCCCGAAATGAGCAATTCTCTCATTGTAATAATGTGCCTCTGTCATCTCCTTATTATCAGCATGATAAAAGATGAAATATTCACAGATGCTGCCCTTCCTAACCTGATCACAGCTTGATATTTGAGCTTTGGAAATGAGTTTTATAAGCTTTAATATACTCCTTGGCGGAGTGACCCCTGAAATTAAACATTATTACAGAGCGGATATTTAAAAAGCTGGGGCCGCAAATTACATCAAGACGAAAATATTAAGGAGTATTACGGCTCGACCAAGTGGGGGCTCATGGTGCGGGGGAGCCTCGAATGCCAGAGAACTCCGAGCGTCGGTGTCAAAAACATCAGAAAAAATAATAACAGCCCAGGCACCTTGACTCCAGTTATTCTATACTTAGGGCTAAACCAAATTATTTGAATGGATTTTTTTTTTTCTCCCCATAGGCTGCATTTCCAGGAGGGAGAAGGGATATTGTTCTCCGCTGTAGGTTCTTAATGCTTTTCACACTTGGCTTAAAGAGGCACCTTCCCCCTTTTTTTGTTAGTGCAAAGATAAATAAAAGAAATACCTAAATATAATGCAACTGAAGACCAATGGGAGACGGAGTGGGGGGTTTTGAGGGGGGAGATGCAAACACAGTAAGCATGACCACCTTGACTCAATTTCCATGTCAATCAGGGCTCTGATGGACAGATTTATAGGAAAGCCAGGGATGGCACCAAACCGTGGGGACATGACCATTTGGGGATATTTGCAGCTACCTGCTAAGAGTTTCCTGAATACCAGAAGAAGAAACCCTAACTATGAGTCAGGAGTCACTCCCTCTTCCCCAACCCAGATCTGTTCCTGAATATAACACCTAGGTAAGTCATTTGCCCTTTTTGGCAAGCTGTTTCTAGAGATGACATTCAGTGCTTGATGTGCTAGAAAGAATATTGGATTATTTTTTGGGGGGCGGAGGCAGTCAGGGTTAACTGACTTGCCCAGTAGTATGTGTTTGAGATTGGATTTGAACTCAAATCCTCCTGACTGCAGGGCTGCACCACCTAGCTGCCTCAAGAACACTAGATTGTGACTCAGCAGAACCTGGGTTCAAATTCTGGCTCTGACATTGACTGCCTATGTGACTTCAGAAAATTCACTTGACCTCCTGGGTTTCATCCATAAAAATACGAATGACCTCTTTAAATTCTGAATCTGTGATCCTATGACCATGTTTGAAACATGGTTTTGCTATTTTTCTGAGCAAAGAGTGGAAATGAGGGCTGCATAATATTGTGGAATGAGCCCTGGATAGGGAAATGGGAGACTTGGGTTTTAATCCTATTCTGCTGCAGCCTGTGAGATTTTGGACAAACCCTATCCCTTCTCTCTGGGTCTCAGATTTCTCATCTATAAAATAAAGGACTTGGATTAGATGATTTCCCACTGGAAATCTGATGATTCCTATACATGGTGGGGGTAGGGTTTGATCCAGATTAAATGATATAATTATTTAAATACTTTAGGTAATAATAGTAATGGCTATACTCTTGAAGAGTTGCAAAAGTATTTTACATGTTATCTCATTTGGTCCTTATATGAAACCTGGGAGAGAGGTGCTTTCTTTATCCTCATTTTATACATGAGTGGACTAAAGCTGGGAGAGGTAAATGACTTGCCTAGGATCATCCAGCTAGTAAACATCTGAGGCCATATTTGAACTCAGGTCTTTTTGATTCCAGGTCCCAGTTCTATGCCCTGTGCCACCTAACTGCCCTGCAGCTCTTAAATGTGTCCCCTATTTTTCCTATAAGGCCCAGATCAAGCACTGCTTTTTTACACTGTTTTTCCTAACCCTCCCTCTAGTTGCTGGTGCTCTCCCCCTTCCCCAAACTATCTAGTATTCATTTTACATTTATTGTATGCAACTATTCTTAAACACACAAATATACATTGTCTCCACCAATGATAGAACTCGAGTGCCTTAATAGCAGAGAACTGCCCTTAAAAAAATTATATCCTCAGTGCCCAGCATGGTGCCTGACATATAATAGGTACTTAATAAATGCTTGTTGACTGATGGGGTGATAAGGTTATTTAAAGCACACAAATGCACAGAATGTGTAGGTCTTATGCCATTCTGGATGATCCAGAAAGTCTCCTTCACCTTCATGTCTCTGTAGAATATTTTGGAAGCTATGAGGTACCATATCCATTTAGGGAATGGTATTGACAAGCTGGAGCCTGTCCAGGTAGGGTTGCCAGGATGGTGAAAAGGACTAGGGGATGTACCATCCAAGGAACAGGTAAGGGAATTGAGGATGATTTGCCTGATTCAGGGAAATTTGATTCCTATTCTCAAGTAACTCAAGACGTCATATGGAAGAAGGATTGTCTTACTTGACTCCAAGGGATTGAACTAGAAACACTGGATGAAAAATGCAGATAGATTCCATTCAGCGTAAAGAAAAACTTCTGTTAGAACTGTACAGTAGTAGAATGGGCTACCTCAGGAGTTAGTGAGTTCCCCATCACTTGAAGCCTTTTTTTCCTTTTAAGGAAATTAATATAATTTTATTTTTTTAATGAGCAAAAATGTTTTCTTCTCTTCTCTCCTTTTTCAACTCTTCTACTGGGAAAAAATAAAAATGAAATCCTTGCAGCATAGTCATAGTACATAGTCAAGTAAAATGATTCCCATTGGCCATGCCTAAAAACGCATGATGGGCAGCTATCTGGTACAGTGGATAGAGTGCTGGGCCCTGTCAGGAGGACTCATCATCATGAGTTCAAATGTTGCCTCAGACATTTACTAGCTGTGTGACATGGGGTAAATCACTTAGCTTTGTTTGCCCTAGTTTCCTCATCTTTAAAATGAACTGGAGAAGAAAATAGGAAAGTACTCCAGTATCTTTGCCAAGAAGACCCCAAGTGCGGTGACAAAGTAGTGGATGGATACCTGTGAAACTATTGAACAAGAAAAACAGCAAAATTGGAATAACTTCCATATCCAGAGGTGTGCTGGAGCTAACTGTAATTGGTTTCCAAGAACCAATAGTTAAATTTTCAGTGTGAGCATTTATTTCTTAGAAATCAGCAAATGCTACAAATTAAGACTTGACTTATTGTTTTACTGATTATTTAGATTTAAGAAAGTGATGGACAAAATGTTAATGATTCAGATTAAATTTAAAATGTCACGTGTATAATTTCCCCCCGGAGAGCTGGTTGTTAAACATCTACCTCCATATACATGTCTTTGTCATGCCTGACTCACAGGATTGTTATTAGGCTCCAATGAGATTGTGAGAATCTTAAAAGTATGTTGGAGAGAGTCAGCAGAGTGTGAGGGATGATTCCATTTTGAAATCCAATAAAATTGTTAGAGGGGAGGAACTTTGAAAGTGAACACAAGTGAACTCTGCCTGTTTGCCCAATAGCTATGGAACACCTGGCTTTCATCCCTTGCCCTTCCACATGTGAGCAAGAGGATCTTGGGCTGGTGTTACTTCTCAGTGCTTCATTACACCAAAGGAAGGAAATGTTGGACGACCTCCCAGGAGAGAAGCCTGCTCTATGGCATTCTCAACAAGGGTCATCCAGCCTCTGCTCGAAAACTTGTTGTTTGTCCTTTGTTGTTGAAGAGGACCATGACATCAGGAAGGTGATGCCATGACTTGCCAGTGAATTGGATTTAAATGAGAGAGGGCTGTGCAAAATCACCAGCCTCACTTTCTCCTCTGGAGCCATCTGGGTCCAGTGGCCAGAAGTAGATTGAAAACTTGGGGTGATGGGGAGCTCATTACCCCCTGAGGCAGTCCATTCCACTTTTAACCTTACTGTTAGGCATGTTTTTCTGATCTTGAATTTCAACCCATCTTATTGCATCTTCTACCCTGAGCTGGGACCAAGTAGGACCATTCTCTTCTCCTTTTAACATGACAACTTTTCAAATTCTTGAAGAGAATGTCCATTCTAATTTTTTCTCCCTTAGGCAAAGCATCTGCATTTCCTTCCCCTCGCCATCTGAATCACAGTCCTTTGAACCTTTCCTAAAATGTAACATCTAGAACCAAAGTCCAGCTGTGCTCAGACTAGAGCAGAAATATGAAGAGCTCAGGTAAAGAACTGGATACTTAAGACATATGTGACATTTGACAAGTTGTGGGGTTTAGAGCCAGAGGAGGATTTAGTAGATGAATTTTGTAGATGAAAGTGAATCCTTTCCCCTCCCCATCCCCCATGAACTGTTTTGCTCCAGTTCACAATTAAAATAGGGTGAGAGCTGGGATTTAAACTCAGACCTTCTGGCTCTAAATCCTTGCACCACCACATAAGCATCAGTTTTCCCTGTCTTTAAAATGGGTATGTGACTCAGTTAATCTCACAAGACTGTCAGGCTCAAATGAGACTCTGTATGGAGAGTGCTCTGCAAATGATGAAGTACTGTCCATATGATTATTATAGGAGATCACGATGACAAAGCATAGACTGTGCCCAACAGGGTCCCCCGTAGACATGAGTCACTTTCATCATCGAGGAGGTACAGCAGGCTCTTTTGTTACTCGTCCTTAATTCTCAAAGAGGACCAGTGACATCAGGAGGCTGATGTCTTGACTCTCAAGTGAGTTGGATTTAAATGAAGTCTGTGCTAGGATGATCACTAAGCTCCTCCCAGAAGGGGGTGGGGGAGGCAGGCAGGCTTCTGGCAGATTTTCAGGGGGAGGTGTGAAGCCTTTTCTGTCTGTAATTTGTGCCTACCTTCCAAAGAGATTTTTATGAACCCAGGGAGGCTAAGTATGGGAGACCATGTTTGCAGACAAGCCAACATACCAGATTTCAGCCAGTTTTGCCCAGACGCGCCCCAGCTGTCTGAGTCATTAGACACTATTTTCAAGAAGAAGAGCATATTTTCCTTCAATAAGTCATTAGAAGATACTATTGAAGCCCAAATACCAGATGAATATTAGTTGCCAATGGAAAGGACCATTTAGAAGTCCAACATCAAGCACTCCTATCAGGCAAAAATAGAAAGAACTAAGCTGTGTGAACAGGGGCAAGTTACTTATCCTCTCTCGGTCACAGTTTCTTCATCTTTAAAATGGGGGCACTAATAAAACCTACCTCCTAGGGTTGTTGTGAGGATAAAATGAGTTAGTATTTGTAAAGTTCTTTGTAAACCTTAAAGGACTATAGAAATGCTAGCTATCATTTTATTATTTTCCTAAAACATCTTTATATTTATGTAACACATTAAGATATTTGTCGTTTGGTATTCATTTAATTTGATCCTTCTAACAACTTTGTTGAGGCACTCTAGGCATCAGCGCAGATTTCAGAGAAGTTCCGTGACTTGTCCATTATCAGTTAGTAAGAATCAAAGTTAGGTCTAATCGGTACAACAATCCAACACAGTTCCAAAGGACCCATGATGGAAAATGTTTTCCGTGTTCAGAGAAAACCGATGAACTCTGAGTGCACAGTGAAGCATCCTTTTTTTCACTTTATTTTTCTTGCTTTTATTTTTTTTGCAACATGGCTAATATGGAAATGTGTTTCGCATGACTTCACATGTATAATGGATATCATATTGCTTGCCTTCTAAAGGAGTGGGGGAGAGCTGGAAGGAGGTAGAGAATTGGGAGCTCCAAATAAAAAAAGGAATGTTAAAAATAAATAAATAAAGAGAATTAAAGGTAGGATTTTTCCTCAGATCCAAAGGGAAACTGAGGAATGTGGAGGAACTATAGCAATGTGTAGTACACATATGTATAGTCAAAGGGACCAGTTGATGCTCCACAGTTGCTGGAATTCTCATGAATATGAGGCATGTCAAAAATTCAGGTTCGTAATAGTATCCTCAAGCATCGGCAAGGTCCTGAATCATTAAGGACAGAGCTATAGTATGTTAGACCTAGAAGGAGCCTTAGAATAAAGGATATAGAAAAGTCAAAGCTGTTTTTTACCTAATGAACTTTTAAGAACTGATCATTAGAAACACAGAATTTGATGTCACTGGCCATCTAGCTCAACTCATACCTGAGAAAGAATTCTCTGTAGGAAGTACTAGATAAGAGGCTAATTAACCATTCCTTGCCTCAGAGGTAGCTGCGTAGCACAGTAGCTAGAACTCTGGGACTGAAATCAGGAAGTACTGAGGCCAAATCTGGCTTCAGGGACTTACTAGCAGGGCTACACTGACCAAGTCACTCTTTATCTCAGTTTACTCATCTGTAAAATGAAAAAAATAATAGCACCTACCTCCTAGGGTTGTTTTGAGGATCAAATGAGATATTTGCAAAGCACTTAGCACAGTGCCAGGCACCCTTCCTTCCTTCCCCATGAGAGGGAACCAGTGCCCTTCTGAAACATCCCATTCTGATTTTGGACAACTCTAATGATTACATCTAGCCAAACTTTGCCTCTTGCAGTTTTTTCTTGATGGTTCCTATTGTTCTATCTTTTGGGGACAAATGGAATGTCTAATCCCTGTTCCATAGAGCAGCCTTCAAAACATTTAAAGAAAGTGATCAAGCTCTTTGAAGTCTTTTCTTCTCCAGGATAAATATTCCTAGTTCCTTCAATTCATACTTGTCTAGCATGAGATCCAGCCCCTTTCCCTTTCTGGTAGCCAACTCATGGAAACTCTGCAGTTTATCAATGTCCTTCCTAAAATTTAGTTCCCAGACCTGAACCTCTGATTAGATCAGAGCACAGCGGGATATTCCTTCTTCTGCGATATGATTGCTCTCAATGCTGCCCAATATAGCATTAGATTTCTTGCCACTCTATGACTTTGTGATGTATATTGAACTTAATAGGTCAGAAAACCCACACATCTTTTTCAGATGTTCTGTTTTTCAGATGTTCTGTTCCTCCACACCCCATCTTATGTTTGTGAAGTGGAATTTTTTTAATCCAAACATAAGACTTTGTATTTATCCTTACTACACTCACTCTAGCATTCATATATTTTACCATTGTAATTTACAATGGGAATGACACGACCATGATATTCAGATGAAAGTGTTGTGACTTTGTGCTAATTTTTTGCAGCTAATTCAGTCTTGATGAAATGCCAATGAATTCATTCAAAACATCTTGTTGGAGGACATGGGGCTCAGAACAGAGTGTCAGAGCTGGGGCAGACCTTAGAACACAGAACAAAGAAAGACAAATCTAGAACATGAGATTAATCATAGAAGGGTTAGATCTTTAACATCGTGCTAGCACCTGAATCTGAAATTCTGTCAACTATATATCCAAGACTGAACTTCATGAGTTTCTGTAGATGAAAAGAGTAGATAGCAAGAGAAGAGTGATCTCAGAGTCATCATACAAGGATTGACCCACCTAAGACAAAACTTAGCTGGGGCATTTTCATTGTCTTCAGGTATCTGAAAGACAGTCATGTGGATTAGCTTTATCCTGCTTGACTCCTGAGGGTGGAACTAGGAGGAATAGGGAGTGGGCATAGGAGGTGGGAGATAAGACATAGATTTTGGCTCATCCTAAAAACTTTAATTAGAGTTATCAAAAAATGGAATCCCCGGATCTTGGTAGGCTATGAGTTCTTGGTTATTGGAGATTTTTGAACAGAGGTTGTATAACCACTTTTGGGTATTCCAGAGACGGAATTCCTGACAAGACACCCGTCGGACTAGGTGCCTGTCATGGACCCATATTCTTATTAAGAAATGATAAAAATCCTCAAACTTAAATTTTTTTGCTTGTATATTTTTGGGATTTAGACTTAGTGTACATATTATATCTATGGCCCCTCCCATCCCCCAAGTAGGAGGTAAGCTCCTTAAAAGTTAGAATTGTTTTTGTCTTTATTTCCTAAATGCCTAGCACAGTGCCAAGCACATGGTAGTCACTTCATAAATGCTTATGGATTTGAAAGTTTTTAATTGTAGAAAATTCACCAAAGTCTCTTTTTTGGGGTGCTGCAAATCTCTCAGGGCTGGTCACAGATTTAGATTGCTTTGAAGTCTGGGAAAGATGATCTGTCTGTGAAGATGGGTTTTTTCATCTCATTCAAACTTAGAGGATATTTGCCAGTTGCTGAGACATGCACCTCCTTTTTCAGTTCATTGATACATCACTGGCATTTGGTACCCATGATGCTTTGGACATCACCAAGTCAATGTGATTGTAATATTCTCTGCACTGATCCAACCAAAGCTTTTCCTAAATTGAGCTCAGCAGGAGTAAGTCCAATGACCTCATAAATAGTGGAAATGATTGCAAATCAGGATTCATATATGTTCCCGTCTCCGTGGGAATCCTTATCCCCCACAAAGGAAGCAATCATCTCTTTCAGATTCCTGTTTGCCCTTTGACTCAGCTACGTTTGAAGATAATATAGAGGGAGATTTGGCAGCATATGTCTGAATGAACCAACTGTTTCCTCAAGTCTGAAATAAATGTGTCCTCTGTCTTCCACTGAGGGATGTGTGTCCCAATGGATGGAATTGCCCTTTGTCTAGGGGGTTTGAGGGTATAAAGTCATTCTTGGCTCTCAATAGTATCATCTCTGGCTGGTTGGTTTATGTGGCTTCCTATGATGGGGGCTCAACTTGGGAGGTGCTTTGCTTTAGAGTCAGCATGGAACAATGTAAAGAATACTTGGCCTAGAGCCAAAGGACTTGGGTTTGAGTTTATATTCTGTCACAAGAAACTTGTAGTCTTGAGTAACCATTGAGTCTCAATTTTCTAATCTGTAAAATAAGGATATTAATTGTGTTACCTATTTTCAAGGATTATTGTGAGGAAAGTATTTTATCAACTTAAAATAGTATAGAAATGGAAACTATTAATGCTGTTATTAGGACCTCAGGGCAACTGTTACTTTCCCATTTTTATTAATATCCTTTGCTTTTATACCACCTTCATTTCCAAGTATTTTCTTTCCTCCTCCCCCACTTAGAAAGCCACCCTCTATACAAGGAGTTCCAGAAAAGATCCAGGAGGAATGTTGTTGGCCACACATACATATAAAGGCAAAGTCAGGGAAGGGGAAGACAAGGTCACTATCTTACCCTCTCAGCTTAGCTTTTGTTCATGCTCAGATTTAACTGAATGGTAAGACCCAAAGGATTTTGGGGGGGATTAGAAAAGCTACAGTGTCATTCATAGAGACAGCCCCTTGCAATGTGTTGAAAACCAGTTTTCAAGATGTGTTCAGGGTGATTCACATTGGCAATCAATCAATGATAGAACTTAAAGAGAATTTTCTAACCCTAAGTCATATGGAGGCATGGGACAATGATTTTGATCTTGCCAGCATGAACAGGTGAATTTAAAGGCAGACTAAATGCCTGTAGGCTCTAATTAGTTGACTGGAGGTTCTGTGTTCTAAAAGTCCTTAACCCCTAGAGGCAAAGACTCTGAGACTTGACATATCTTTTTCTCTTGTCAAAAGAAAATAGCGGAAACCTCCTTTCTTTCCCAGTCTAATGACTAAATGTGTGAGTGACCTTCCTTTTGAAAAGAACTGATGCCTAGGATCTGGGGGTGTGTCAGGTGAAATGCAGGAGAGAGAGAGAGAGAGAGAGAGAGAGAGAGACAGAGAGAGACAGAGACAGACAGACAGAGACAGAGAGACAGAGACCGAGAGAGAGAGAGAGAGAGAGAGAGAGAGAGAGAGAGAGAGAGAGTGAGAGACAGAGAGAGCAGAGAGAGCGAGAGGGAGAGGGGAAGAGAGAGAACAAAGGAAAGAGAAGAAAGAGGAGGAAGGAGATGAGAAGCAACAAGAGAACGCCAGGTTCAGGACCCAGGACAGCGGCAGGATGCCATCATCAGAGGACTCTAGTAGGCCTGTACTGAAAGGGTGAGTTGCTCCTTCAGAGTATACTCCCTCTACATGTGTGCCCTGTGTGTATTCCCTTTGATTATCTACTTTTCTCTCTGGGGGTGTGTATATTTGTGGGATAGTATAATTCAGGCTTAATAGGTGAGAGTGGGGAAGTTTCTACGGTGAATTGTTTCTATCATCATAGTGATGCACTTATATAATGATTTAAGGTTTGCAAAGTGCTTTACGTGCCCTCATAGTAACCTTGGAAGGTAGAGGCTGTTATTATCTCCATTTTATTGATGAGGAAACTGAGTCAGAGAGAGGTTAAGGGACTTACTGAGATACACAGCATTTGAGGCCACGTTTGAACTCAGGTCTTCCTAACTCTAGGTCTAGTGCCAAGATCCATTGTGCCTGTTAACTGTCCTGTGCTACTTCATTAAATTCAGGGTTTGGTGTTAGGACAATTTCAGTGTACGCTCCTGTCTGGTGGGTTGTTCTCTTTCCTTATAATGTCTATCAGGGTCTAGGGTAGGAGAATTTAAAGCCTAGTTAATAAGTCAATTAACTTTAATTTAGTTTACAAAGGAGTCACATTTTCCAGTGGACTATACCACATTCAACAAATTGTAGCCCGCATTTCTGAGCAGACAATTTCTTCCCAGGTTTCATTGTTTTTCTACCCTCACAGAGTAAGTAGATAGAGCAAACACCATTCCCCAGATTCCATAATTTCAAGGCAAGCATTTGACTTTTCTAATTTTTTTTAATGATCTTGAATTTTTTCTTCACTCAGATTATTATTAGTATTGACTGAAAGGTCATCTCAGAGGCAAAGTCCTTGTGTGCTTAGTATAAATGATTTTCATTTATCTTAGGAAATGGGACTGTCCCCAAACCTGGTCACTTCGCAGTCATGGCCTTCTTATTCCCATTTCTAATGTGTGAATAGTAGCAGAACTCCCAAATAGAGTTAGTCAGCCCTTTAGAAAATATTATACACTAACATTTGCAATCATTGCTAATAAGACGGAATCCCAGTACCATAATTTATCCTTTTCATTTTCAGCCTCTAAAACGATGAACTGATTTTTTACTGGAGCTCATTCAGTCTGGCTATACGTGCTGCGGTGGAATGAGCACTAGTTCTGAAATAAGAGGACTCAAGTTCAAATCCTGGCTTTGCATTAATTATCTGTGTCACCATTTGCAACTAATTTCATCTTTCTGTACCTCAGTTTCCCTTTTTTGTAAGATAAAGGGGTTAGAGTAGAAGAACTCTCAGATCTTTTCCAGCTTTTAATCTAAGATCCCATGAACTTTAGGAGATCTCAGTGAGCATCTGGTCCAACACCAGAACTTAAAAAGAATCCTTTCTTTAACATATCCCTCTCCCCTAAATAGTCACAAATCTTTATGGGATGACATCCATTGAGCTGAAGACTGTTGTTAGGTCATACTCTTTGTGACCCTATTTTGGGATTTTCTTGGCAGAGATACTGGAGTGGTTTGCCATTTCCTTCTCCAGTTCATTGGACAGATGAAGAAACGGAGGCTAATAGGATAAAATGACTTGCCCAGGGTCACTCAGCTAATAAGTGTCTGAGGTCAGATTTGAACTCATAAAGATGAATCTTCCTGAGTCCAGGCCTGGCATTTTGTGCACTATGGCATCACCTACCTGTGCCACCCAGCTGAACTAAAATCTACCTCCTGAAAAAGGTCTCAATCTTCTTTGGACCAGCTTAGAGGAGGAAAGCTTATATCCATGCCCACCTTATATCAAGTTTAAATTAGTCTCTTTGAAGTTATGCAGTGCTATTAGCTGTGCCTTCTATGTCTAAACAGAACAAGTCTGTTTCCTCTTCCACAGACAATTCTTAAAAATATTTGAAGATAGCAACACTTGCTCCCCAAACCTTCCCTTCCCCAGGCTAAATACCCCCATCCTTCAGATGATCTTCACAGGACTTGGTCTCAAAGTCCCTCCCTGTCCTGGTTGATCTCCTCTGGATAATCATCAGCTTATCACCTTTCTAAAAATTCAGCTCTCAGAACCTGATACCATATTGTAAATGTGATCTCATGAGGGCAGAGAACAATGGGTCCATCACCTCCCTCCTCATTCTTTTAAATTTTCTTGCTGAGTACATTCCAAGTTGGTATTCACTATCTCAGCTGCCATATCACCCCATTGATGATGATGATGAATGGTATTGTACTACTAAAACTCTCATCTTTTTCAGGTCAGCTGCAGCTTGACTGGAGGCTAACTCTGGACTAATTCTAAAACTCAGAAGTAAGTTAAGTGACTTATCCAGGGTCACACTGCCAGTTAGTGTTAGAGGCAGAATTTGAACCTGTATTATCTTAACATCTAGTGCAGACCTCTAGCCAATGAAGCCATTCTGCCTCTTAGTCTTAGGATTTACTTGCTTTTAAAGAGTTTCTGACTAGGAAGGGGATTCAGTTGTCCTCTCTTCCCCCCCCCCCCACTCCTCAATATCAAAGAAGCTCTGTTTACATTATATTGACTCCTTTGCAGATGTACCAACAAAAATGTTCTGGGAACCCCATCAGAGGAACTTGGTCAAATTGGAAGTGGAAAATATGAAAATAGACCATTTACTATAGTACTATACTTATACACCATATGGATGTACTATAGATCCACTGTCACAGAACAGTATTTTCACTGCCAATATAGTACAGTAAATGTTTGGACCTAGAGGACCTTGCTTCAAATCTTAATTGTGATACCTACTACTTCTGCATTCTTGGGCAACTCACTTAACTTCTCTGGTCCTCAGTTTTTTCATATGTAAAATGGCTGGGGTGGGGGGTGGGGATTGGATAAAATGGTCTCAGGATCTTTTCAAGTTCCAAATTTATCATCCTATAACTAATGATAACTGACTTTTTTTTTTTTTGGGAGGGGGTCAGTAGGGAATAGGAATGGGTTTGGACCTGTGATTTTATCAGTGAGAGGAGCTCCCAGTGTGGAAATTCCTTCCACCAATACAGATCAGCAACTACATATTATATATATATATATATATATATATATATATATAATATAATAATTTATTATTTCCTTATCAAAATGTAAGCTCTTTGGGTGAAGGGATTGTTTCATTCATGGATTTGGATGCCCAGAATCTAGTACAGTACCTGAAAACTTCCAATTTTAGAGGCTCACCTGTAGCATTGACTAATTCAGTCATGGTTATACAGTTACTAAGTGTTAGAGGAGGTCTTTGAGTCCAAGTCTTCCTGACTCCAGGCTCAGCATTGTGTATTCTCTATGCCACAAACCATAATTACCCAGAACTATTTTCCTGGGTTTTCAGGGAGCTAGTCCCACTGAAATTTTAAGGTATAGGAGGGTTCACTTCCTAAAACTCTAATCTGCTCCATATACATTGTGGTATTTACGTATTTATATACACGTATATATGAATATAAATATATACACATATACACACATATATGAATATAAATATATGTGTATTTATGTGTGTGTATATATATGCAAAGTAACACCCCAAGACATCTTTGATCTAAACATTGAATGAGGTGACCCCATGTAGATACAGTCTCAGCAGTCTTAGTACCCCCTGTGTATTGCTCCCATGGTCTGCCTGGCATAGAAAGTAGGTAGTCACCATGCTTAATATCGATCAAGGTTTCAGTGTAATGAATAATGTCTTGTAGAGAAGGAATCCTCATGGAAAAATCCCATGTAGAAGTCATTTATGTCCCAAATTTGTGGACCTTTGAGACCTGGAAAGGGGTATGCCCAAAGTGCCCAGGGCCCCAAGAATCCCAGGCAGGGGGCAACTTTATTAGTAGCTCTCATTTCTGTGGTGGTTTTCCAAGCAATTTCCCTACCACCTCCAGTGAGGTTCCAGGGTAGGGCTTCCCATCCCTCTTTTATAGATGAGGGAAGTACAGCAGAGAAATGACTTAGTAAAGAGTCAGGATTGGGTCAGTGATTGTCAGGGTTGGCATTTGTACCCCAGTCATAGGGTCATAGGATTTATAGCAGGAGGGACCACTAAAGACCCTTCAGTCCTCTTTTTATAGGTGAGGAAACTGAGGTCCACAGAAATTAATGACTATTTTCTGGAAGCTAAATGTCTTTTCTGAGAAAACATGTACTAAGTGGCAGACTTGGGATTCAAATTTAGGTCTTCCTGATTCTAAGTCCAAGACTCCTTCTTTTTACTGTACTTTTATTTCTTTAACACTATTATTCTTCCATAGCCTTCCTTCTTCCATGATCTGAGCTTTCTCTACTTCATAGTAATGTTTCTCTCGCAGGATGAAGAAACCAGGAACTCGGGATTGTAAGGTTCCTGAGGGCAGGAGCTTCATTGGTGGAAGTGGGCCAATTGTTTGGTTACCCTCATAGAAATGAGAACTATTATTAAAGCGTCCCCCTTCTGGGATTCTTGTTTTTGTATTCCTAGTTTAGCACAATGCCTGGTGTGTAGTCTGTTCTTGTTGAAAGAAAGAAAATGTTGATTGTCCTTTGTTCTTAAGAAGGACCAACGTGACATCACTATGTTAGAGTCAAGTTATTGTGTGTCTGACTGTGGCTGATCAGATCAATGTGAGCTTGGAATGTTCTGTTGCAAGCTGGGTACAGATAATCCATGTGGACATTTGGGGTGGATTTTCCAAATTTATGCATCTTGAGTTTCTGTTGAGCTACTGCAATTCTGCTTTTCTTATAGAACACAGTGACTTCTTTCATGTGGGTATGCCATGCAGAGCAGTCTTTCACCAGTGTTTCCCATGTCACGCAGTCAATTCCAAAGGAAGGAAATAAACATTTAATTAAACAACTACCATGTGCTCGGTATTGTGCTAAGCTCTTTCCAAATATTGCCTGATTCAATCTTCACAGTAGCCCTGGTGATATACTATTTTACAATTGAGGAAATGAAGGTAGAGAGAGGTTAAGTGACTTGCCCAGGGTCACACAATTAGTAAGTTTCTGAGTCTGGAGTTGAACTAGGTCCTCCTGATTCCAGACCCAGCTCTCTATCCACTGCCTCAATTAATTTAAATCTCAAAGATGCAGACTCACTGACATTGAGTCAAGTCAGTTGACAAACATTTACTGAGTTCCTACTGTGTGCCAGTTGTTATTCTCTCTCCTCTCCTTAAACATCTTGTTGCATTCATCATTTTACCTTGGTTTCTCTTCCACTCTCTCTTTATTATATTGATTCCTGCATGCCATCCCCCACCTTCCTGCCCCAACTAGATTATAAGCCGCTGAAAGACTGGGACTAGTCTGGGTTTGGTTTTATTTTGCTTTTTAATTTCATGTTCCCAGTATTGAGTACAATCCTTGAACATGGTAGGCACTTAATAAATGTTGATTGAATTGAATGTAGTCCATCTCTCTCATTTAACAGACAAGAAAACTGAGGCTAAGGTGGGGGAAAGAAGCCATTTGCCAGTGGTCCCACACTGAATTGGTGGTGAAAATCCAACCTTATATGTGACAGTCAAAGACAGCTCCATGGTTCTGAACCAGGGAAAACTTTTACTGAAGGTGGTTGGCAGAAATAAGGAAGTTTAGAGGGGGAACTGGAGACATAAGGGAGATGATGAGTCCCATTTTCTGCGTTTGGAGAGGAGCTATGTGAATGGAAACATCTGGTGGGCAGCTGGCAAACCTGTGTTTGGTGCTCAAGAGTGAGAGGCTGAAAATGAAGAGGAAGAGTTCATTAGCTTATGAGTGCTCTTTGAAGCCAAAAAAAGATGAAGAGAGAGGAGGAATTCTCTGAGGGAGAGATTTGGAAGAGAAAAGGACAGAAAGATGAGGCTGGAATTTGATAAATACTTGTTTGGTAAATAGTTGGACAGGTCATTGATGCAGGGGATGTCTTCAGCAATAGTTAAATGGTCACATACTCTGATTGGATAGATTATGTATCAGAGGCCAGGGCCTGTAGACTCTCTGAGCAAAGTTTTCTAGAGTTTAATATAGGATCTGAGAATTGACTTCCTCTAGGACTGGAGGGTTTCCTTCCCTCTGCAGCTCTAGACATGTTGTGGCTAGTGGTTTGGAAGAGAAGACTAAGGCTGTTGGAGTATTATAATGCAGCAATGAGTGGTAGAAAGAACACTAACATGGGGATCAGGGGATCTGAGGTCAGATTTTCATTCAGTTATTTACTACTTCATGTCCTCTCTTTGGACCTCAGTTTCCCTGCCTGTAAAATGACAGGGTTGCACTAGATGATCTTTAAGGCCCTCCTTTCCCTGATATTTTGCAGCTCTTACTCATGCCAAAGTAGATACAGCCTGGATATCTGAATTTCACAGAAAATGGTAGCTCAGTAGAGGACAAAGGGGGAAAGATACCTGCTTCTTTGCTCTAGATACAATAAAAGAATTAATACTATTATTGCTTTTAGAAAGGGCGCAACAATGAACTCCTCTGTGACTCCACTCACAATTCCTGTGTCTTCCTTTACCAAAATTCTTTTCCCTGACCATTAGTATTCCTTTGTTAGAATGTATGCTCCTTTAGGGCAGGGGCCATATCATTTTATATTTTTATCCCTGGCTCCTAACATGGTGCCTGGTACTTTAATAATAACTGCCATCTCATCCATCCATCCATCCATTCCAAAGGGGAATGTTTTGGGAAGTAGTGAGCTCTCTATTCCTTGAGGGGCTCACGTGGGAGGCTAGATGGCAGCTGGGTGATGGTATTAAGGTGATTTCTATTCAGAACCTGATGACTGCTGAGGTCTCTTCTGTGTTTGTGATTCTATGAAACCCATGGCTTATAACCTTTCACAACAGTGGGTAACCCATGTTAGGAGCACAGAATTCCATATTCTCAGAGCTGGAAGGGACCATTGAGATCATTTAGCCCGACCCCCTGCCTGGTATGTGAATTGCTTCTCCATAGCTAATGTGCCAAACAAGACCATACCTTCTCCCTCTTGCTCGGCGCCCAGTAGACTTTGGAATTGGCCAGCATTTCAATTCCCAAGTTTTTAAAGTCAAAGCAACGTGTTCAATATGGCTCTAGAAATCTCTCCTGCAAAAAACTGCCAGAGTCATCGACTGAAATATTTATTTGAATATAAATGAACTCAGATTTGCCAAAATATGTCTCCCCCCATCCCTGTTGTCATGGACACAAATGGCTGACTTTCTACTGTGCATTTCTTTTGTAATGGGTACAATATGTTTCAGTCTCTCATAGGGTGCTGGGATTGGATATGAATAACTCGCCATTATGTAGGCTTCCAAAAATGTCAGCCTGTGGGAAACTTTCTTGCCTCTGACTCTATTAGAAACAACAAGCATTGACTAAGTTTGCATCTCTGGGGTTTAAAGATGAGGTACAGGGACCATCCCTTTTCCCCTTCTCAGGTTCTCTCTGAATTCTACAGCAGCTGCATCCTCAAGATAGTGGAATAGATGCTATGTAATCTCAGTCTCCATCCCTTTGGCACTCCCTGTCCTCTGAAAGTTAGGGATTGTTTTCTTATTAACTACAGGTACAGAATGTAGGAGGCAGACAGATTTAATAGGGAAGAACACTGTGTTTGGAGTCAGAACACCTGAGTTCTGCCACTTGCTACCTATGTGACCTTGAGCAAATCTCTTAACCTCTCTGAGCCTCAGTTTCCACATCTGTAAAAGAAGAGTTGGACTGGATTGCATCCAAGGTCCCTCCCAGCTCTAAACTTTTTTAACCTTATTTTATCCTTTGATATGTAAAGCAAGGGCTTAGACAAGATGGAGTCTAAAGTTCCTCCAGGCTGTAGAGCTTATGAATAAGCCCTAAGTCTAAGAAAAGACAGCCTGAGGTGTGAGGGTAGAGGTGGGTTGGTAGACATGGGACATTTGGATTGCTAGCTTCCAATACCTTAAAGAATATAATGTTTATTAAATGCATGTTGTGTGCAGAGCAGTGTGTAGTCCTGCCCTCATGAAACTTATAGTGTGTGTGTGTGTGTGTGTGTGTGTGTGTGTGTGTGTGTGTGTGTGTATGTGTGTGTAAGGGATAAAATACCAGTACAGACAGCTCTAATATGTGGTCTCATATAAGAAAATTACATAGGGGCCAAGTGCTATGTGGAATCTGAGGGAGGAGGTTGTTAGGGAAAGGGAAGACTAGGCACTAGGTACAATGGAAAAAGCACAGGATTTGAAGTCCAAGGAAGTGAGCTAAATCAACACTGACCATCTCCCATGTCTTTCGTGAGATTCAGAGAGGTTAAGTGATTATTCCCTGGTCATCCTTCCAGCAAATTAAGTGCCAGAGACAGAATTTGACCTCAGGTCTTTCCAACTCCAAAGCCAACACTCCATCCATGATGCCAAATTCTGTCTTTACTTAGCATAGCACATAGTGGTCTGATTGTTGCTATTTAGACCTGTGATTTCGCTAGTGTAGGGAGTTCCTGGTGAAGCCCTTTTTCTGCCAAATGCAAATCAGTACCTTCTCAGAAACTTGGGATTAGAAAGTTGTCTAGGGGCACTGAGAGATGAATAGACTTGCTTGCCTCAATTCAAGAGCTAGTTTGAGTCAGAGTCTGGACTGGACTTCAACCCTGGCTCTGTGGCCTTTATCAATTTAATTGTAGAACTGGTCACTGATGATGATATTCGTAATTTTCGTAACTGACATTTCATTTTATGAACATGAAATCTCTGAGATTTATAGTGAAAATATCATTAACCTCATTTCACTGAGGAGGAAATGTAGGCTCAGACAGATAATGCAGCTTGCTTGAAGTTGGTCAGTCAGTCAACAAGCATTTATTAAGTGCCTACTATGTGCCTACAACTTGTTGCTTGTCCTTTGTTTTTGAAGAAGCCCAGTGACATAACAGTCTTATCTTGACTTGCTCTGGAATTGGATTTAAGTGAGCAGATTAATGCAAAGTCATCAGTCTCACTCTCTCTTCCAGAGTCATCAAAGTCCAGTGGCAGGACAAAAGGCAGGACGACTGTCACTGACCTGGAGTGTAGTGGATGACTTTGGCATTTTTAATGTCTGACCAAACTCTAAGTACTCTGCAGCATTTGCTTCAGTTACTTTCATGGCTATTGGAATAAATTGTTCTCATCCACCCATTACACCAGGGGAAGTCTTCACATGCTTGGGGTAGACACCCCTTTAACTCACCAGTGGGTTTGAGGCCTGTTGGTTACCCTTAACCTGGTATAGCCTGTGTGCCTAGACCACTGGGCATACTACAGGTTCTTGGAGTTAGAGGTGAGAGCTGGGTGAAGGTGGACACCCAAGGTGGATGAGCAGCACTGAGAAAGGTTTAGCAGAACCTCACACCAGAGAAGCTCGTGCTCCTTGAACACCCCTCCCCATACCACACTAAGTAACAGGGATACAAAGAAAGATAAAATCAGTCTGTTCTTGAGGAGCTCACAGTGTAAATGGGGGGAGACAACAAGGTACTACAAATCTCTATTGTATGGCATAATAGCTGTCTCAACATCAACTCAGATACCCCAGTTTTAATGAGAAATCTCACTGCAGGTCTCTGGTACATGGTAAGAAGAGTTTGTAGTCTTACAAGACAATCTTATTGTTTCTCCTTGCTCTAGAGTTGAGATCTCATCAGTGTCATCGACTGGAGGCAGGTTGGCAACTCTGACCAGAGCTTTTAGTCTCAGAGAGTTGTCCAGAGCCCTGAGAAGTTGTGACTTGTCCTGGTGACACAGCATGTATCACAGTAAGGTCTTGAGCTCAGGTCTTTCTGTCCCCAAGACCAGCCCTCTATCTTCTCTGACAATGTTTCCTCCTTCGTGGTATAATGAAACATAGTGTGAGGAAAGTCACTACTCTCAGTAGTTCATAGAAAATGTCAGACGAACAGTCTGTTAGGAAAACACTGGCATTTTAGAAAAGCTGTGTGATAATGAATGAGAGCACACTAGTCCTCCAAGCTAGTGACAAGTGTTAGCGGTGCTAGCAAAGAAATCAGTGAGGCAGCTCTGCCCCCACTCACCTAGGAAGTCATCCTGTTGGCAAGAGAGGAAGTCAATTTCACTCCCCCTTCCAGGAGTGTCTCTCTCTCTCTGTCTCTCTCTGTGTCTCTCTCTTCCTCTCTCTCTCTTTCTCTCTGTCTCTGTCTCTCTGTCTTTCTTTGTCTCTCTGTCTCTCTCTCTGTCTCTCTCTCTTTTTGTCTCTCTCCTATTCCTGTCTCTGTCTCTCTCTGTCTCTCTCTTTCTCTCTCTCTGTCTCTCTGTCTCTGTCTCTCTCTTCCTCTCTCTCTGTCTCTCTCTTTCTCTCTGTCTCTGTCTCTCTCTCTTTCTCTGTCTCTCTATCTCTGTCTCTCTTTGTCTCTCTCTCTTTCTGTCTCTCTCCTATTCCTGTCTCTGTCTCTCTCTTCCTCTCTCTCTCTGTCTCTCTGTCTCTGTCTCTCTCTTCCTCTCTCTCTGTCTCTCTCTTTCTCTCTGTCTCTCTATCTCTGTCTCTCTTTGTCTCTTTATCTCTCTTTCTGTCTCTCTCCTATTCCTGTCTCTGTCTCTCTGTCTGCTTCTCTTTATTTCACTTTTTCTCTGTTGCTGTGTCTCTCTCTTTCTCTGACTCTATCACTCTCTCTGTTTTCTCTTTCTGCCTGTTTTTCTTTCTGTCTCTCAGTCTGTCTCTTTCTCTCTCTCTCTCTGCTTCTCTTTCTCTCTACCTTGGTCTCTCTGTCTGTCTCTATCTCTCTGCCTCTCTCTCTCTTCTCTCTCTGTTTCTTTCTCTTTGTTTCACATTGTCTCTGTGTTTTTCTTTCTGATTCTATCATTTTCTTGCTATCTGTCTCTTTGTTCTCTCTGCCTGTCTTTGTCTTATTCTCTGTCTGTCTCTTTCTCTCTGTCTCTATCTTTTTGCCTCTGTCTGTTTCTTTCTCTTTTTATCTCAGTCTTTCTGTCTCTATTTCTGTCTCTTTCTTTAGTACTAGGAAGGAAGAGGAAGAGGAGTTTTACAGACAAATGTTGGGGGTGTCTCAGCTTCAGTGCTCAGAATATAGACCAAAAGTATATTCCATATTCAAAGATGAGATTGTGGTGTTACTTCCTGGAGAATAAGCCTGCAGTACAACCTTGCTGAGGAGTGAAATTCAGCTTGGTACCATGTACCCAAGGGGGCACATTTATTGAGGTACCAAATGGCCTTTGAAGCACAAGCTCCAATGCTGCCCCTTTCAGGAAGGCTTCCCTGGTCTTCTCTCTCTCTCACTTTCCCAAGATGCATCTTCTCAGAGGCAGTTGATCAGGGCAAGGGTCAAAACAAACACATCATAAGAATCACATGCCCTGTGGACAGAGGGGAGCAGCAAACATACCAGGATGGAGACTTTGGACTGGAAGGCAACTTGGAATGAGTCTCAGTGGAGAAAGACCCTTGGACTTGGAGTGAGGAAGACTCACATTCAAATCCGGACACACTAACTGTATGACGTTGGGCAAGTCTTTTAGCTTCTTTCAGCCTCAGTTTCCTCATCTATAAAGTTAGGATAATAGTAGCATCTGCTTCCTAGAATTGTTGTGAGGATCAGCTGAAATGCTTTATGCAACCTTACTATTGTTATGGTTAAGGAGGGTCCTTAGAGGTCCTCTAGTCTGGCCTCCTCTTTTTACAGATGATGAAACTGAGGCTCAGGGAAAGGAAAGGAATTGTTGTCCAAAGTCACTGGGCAGTGCATGGCAGAACCAGGTTCTCTGACTCCAAATTCAGCCCTCTTTCTACTGTATCATGCAGCTGTGGGATATAAATTGAATGACAGAGTCAGGCACCCAAAAGAAAGGTTAAAGTGAGGCACAAAAATTAAAAAAAGAAGAAATTAAATTGGGATAAATGTAAACTCCTGTACTTCTGTCCGACAATCAATTGCCCATGGATCGGATAGAGCAGAAATGAACTAGAGGAGAATTTTGGTGAAAATGACCTGGGGATTCTCATGCATTGAAAGAATCCTAAGAGGCAAAATCGAATGGAAGGCAGGCACTTTCACTTTTGTTTCTGGATTTCCAACACCAACCACAGTGCTTTGCATGGAGACGGAGCTTAATAAATAATAATAGCATTTATTTGGTGCCTTAAAGTTTGTAAAGCTCTTTACTTATA
This sequence comes from Potorous gilbertii, assembly GCA_028658325.1. Classification (NCBI taxonomy): domain Eukaryota; kingdom Metazoa; phylum Chordata; class Mammalia; order Diprotodontia; family Potoroidae; genus Potorous; species Potorous gilbertii. The sequence goes on from CM053771.1 coordinate 64,880,020, forward strand.
TGAACTTATTGGATCCTCACAACAACCCTGGGAGGTAGGTGGTATTATTGTCCCCATTTTACAGGTGAGGAAACTGAGGCAGGCAGAGGTTAAGTGATTTGCCAAAGGTCAGAAAGCTAGGAAGGATTTAAAGCAGGATTTGAGCTCAGGGGACAGGCAGGTAGATAGAGTGCAGCCCTGAAGTCTGGAGGACCTGAGTTCAAGTCCAGTAGTGGATAGAATGGCTGGCCTCAAAGTCAGGTAGACTCCTCTTCCTGAGTTCAAATCTGACCTGACAGTTCCTAGCTGTGTGACTTTGGACAGGTCACGTAGCCTTGTTAGCCTCAGTTTCTGTAAAATGAGCTGGAAAAGGAAGTGGCAAACCACTCCACTGTCTTTGCCAAGAAAACCCCACGTAGAATTGGGCATGACTGAACAACAACAAATTGAACTCAGGTCTCCCTGACTCCAAAGTCTAAGTCCTGTCTACTTTGCCATCTCCTTGCTGAATTTGTTAAATTGAATTGTGACCCGGGTGATAGTGGTGGTGTGAAAAGCTGATTAGATCAGACTGAATTGAGAAGCATTGTCTCTGTGGGGAGGTGCAGGGCCTCTTGTCTTCTGGCTTCTCTAGACTGCCCCAGGAGTGTGGTTTTCAATTCTGGCTACCATAGCTTGGAGGTGGTGGTGATGGTATTGACAAGCTCCAGAGCATTCTGGGTCACTAGGGTGATGAGGGGGCTGAGAAGATTCCATCGAGGAAAGAGTTCACAGAACTGGGACTGGAGCAGAGAAGCCTTAGGGGATATGGACCAGCTCTTTTCAAGAACTTGGAGGGCTGTGCTAAGGAAGAGAGATCTGATTTCTTCTGCTTGACCCTAAAGGGATAAACTGGGCACATTGAAGATGAGGGTGGGGAGGAGTTCCAGCAGAGCAGAAGGCTATTGGTCAGGGCTGTGATGGAGGATGTACTATCCAAGCACAGGATGGGTCAGGTGCCCTAAGAAAACTGCTCAGTACTCATGAATGCAGGCAGCTCGGTGGTACAGTGGAGTCAGGAAGACCTGAGTTCAAATGTAACCTCAGACACTTCTGGACAAGTGACTTCACCCTGTTTGCCTCAATTTCCTCATCTGTAAGAGAAGCTGAAGAAGGAAATGGTAAACCACTGTAGTATCTTTGCCAAGAAAATCCCAAATGGGGTCACAGAGAGTCAGATGTGATTGAAGAACAACTTAGTTTAAAGTGTTATATAAATGTTAGCTATTATTTTTATATCCTGATTATTGATGTACATGTATTATTGACTCCTTTAGATAATCAGTCAGCAAGGAAAATGACTGAACGGCAACATAAAAGGGTCTTCCTGCCTCTAGACTTTCCCTGCTCCAATCCATCCTTCCCACAGCTGACAGGCCCTTTCTTAAAGTGCAAGTCTGACCACCTTCCTTCCTTCCCCTCCCCCAATTCTATACACGTTCTATAAACTCCAGTGGCTCCCTGTTACCTCTAAGGGGGAAAAATGATTTCATCTTTATCTCATCCTTTAAAATTTTTTCTCTAAGTTTTATATTGTACATAATTGGTTAGGTAGTACATTACATAACTTATAAATAATTAAATTTTCACATAATGAAGGTGTGTTCTAAAATGTTTTACTGATAGAGTTCATAAACAAAAGACTGTGGAGACCAGTGTTCTCCTGGGAGGACATAATATGTAAACAGATAATTATATACATGATAATTTGTGTTGGGACAGAGCATTAACAACTAATTAAGGGATCAGGGAAATGTTCCTGTAGGGGATAGATATTAGCTGAGGCTTGGAAGAACAGTGGGATTCTAAGAGGTGCAGAGGTGAGGAAGGAACACATTGTTGGCATGGGGAAAGTCACTTAGACTACCTGCCTCTGCTTCCTCAACTTTAAAATGGAGATATTGGCCCCTATCTCCCAGGGTTGTTGGGAGGTTCATGTGAATGAGCCTGAATCTGGAGGCTGTGAATGGGGGGGGCTGTAGCCAGAAGCCCAGAAACCTCAAGGGGGCAAAGAATTATGGGAGCCACAAAGGTGGTCAGAACACGCAGCCCAAGTCCAATGGGAACAGCTCCATCAATCTCCAGGGCAACTGTCATTTCTTCTCATCTGCCTCATTCAATCTCTCATCTATTCTCCCCTAGACAACTTTAATACTCTGCTAACAGGTTACTCTGAATCTAGGCTATCCCCTCTCCTGTCTATTCTTTTAAATTCTGCCTGAAAAGTCTTCTTAAAAGTTCTGAGGGGCTTTATTTCCCATGGTCTACTGAATAAAATATAAACAGCTGAGCCCGGCATTCAAGGTCCTTTATAATCCAGTTCCAATCTACTCTTTCAGCCTTGTCTCCCACACATCATCTTCACCTACTCAAAGCTCTGGCCAAACTGATCCCCTTCATCCATTTTTGGATCTTTGTTTATGCCGGCCCTAGTCCTGGAAAGGAACCTCTTCGCTTCTCCCTCCCTCAGCCCACTCTACACCTGGCAATGGCTCTCCCTTCCTCTAAGGCCCAACTTAGGGACCCTCTACTTCACGAAGCCCTCCTCAGATAAAACCAATCCTTCCTGCCTCAAAGTTAGATTAGTCCTTTGCCTGGGAGTCTTCTTTGCATCAGACTTGGGGTCTGATTAAACTGAACGGTTTAATCCAGGGGTGCAGTCTTGAGGCCACATGTGGCTTGATTTAATCAAACCCTCTTATTTTTTTGTTCAATATCAGACTCTTTGTGACTCTATTCGGAGTTTTCCTAGAAGGAATACTGGAGTGGTTTGCCATTTCCTTTTCCAGTTCATTTTACAGATAAAGAAACTGAGGTAAACAGGGTTAAGTGACTTGCCCAGGGCCACCTAGCTAGTGTTTGAGGTCAGATTCGAACTCAGGAAGATGAGCCTTCCTGACCCCAGGTTCATTGTTCTATGCACCATGATATCACCTAGCTGCCCTCTTGCTTTCAGAGGAGTAAACTGAGATCCAGACACGTGAAATGACTTCACAGGATCATTATACTAGAGCTGGGAGGGACCTCAGAGGCCATCTGGTTGAATCCCTTTCTTTTAAAGAAGGGGAAACTGAGATTCAGGGTTAGCAACTTATTTAAGGTCATGCAGGCCATAAGTATGAGAGGTAAGAGTTGAACCCAGAGTTTCTGCCTCCCAAAATCAGTGTCCTTTCCTCTGTATCTCCAAGCTGCTAGTAGTTACAGATATTAAGTGCCAGAGCTGGGATTCGAATGCATGTTTTCTGATTGAA
>CM053771.1:64883788-64914287 GCA_028658325.1 Potorous gilbertii
TTTTTTTCAGCTGCTGCCTCTTAAAGGGGCAATTTGTGTGCGGATTGGGGCTGGACCTGACAGTTTCACTGCAGGGATGCTGAACCGTCTCCAGCTGCCTCAAGGGTTGGCTAAGGCCTGATCGCTCTATTTAAGGCAGAAGCTGAGACAAAAGCAGCAGCAGTTTACCTGGGTGTAAACATTCCAGGCTGGGCAGGTGGGCTTCCTGGGATGGCTTGAGGCTTATCAGCCTGGGCAGTGATCTGTGGGATTTACAGAAAAAGCATTGTGTGCTTACAAATGCAGTCACTACTAGTGATGTTCAATCTTCAGCAAATTGTGCAATAACGGATGCAGAAGGCATGGGGGGGGGTTTCCCATCATGCTGCCTGTCGGCTTGGAGAGGAGCTGCTCTGCATTTATGGAAGATGGGAAAGGTGTGTCCTGGGATGATGGGGTGCAGGCAGCTCTCAGGCTCCTGGAGGTCAGAGAGCCTTAGGAAAAAGAACCTGGATTAGCATCAGGAGATGAGTTCCAGACCTAGCTCCCTGGATGACATTTTAGCTGTATGACCTAGGGCAGGCAGTGTTGGCTATTTAGGCTTCTCAGCCTGCCATTCAAGGCCTTTTCAGGCAGGTCCCAAGTCATCTTTCAGCCTGATCCCTTACTATGTACCATACATCAGTGGTTCTTAAACATTTTTGTGTCATGGATCCCCTTGACACTCAGGGGGAGCTTATGGATCCCCTTCTCAGAATGATATTTTTAATGCAGAAATAGTAAAAATAACAACAAATACTAGTATTTGAATAACACTTAGAGGTCTGAAAAACTCTTTACATATAATAGTCCTGTGAGGTAGACACTATCAATATCCCTGTTTTTATAGACATGGAAACTGAGGCAGACAGAGGTGAAATCACTTGCCCAGGGTCACACAGTAAGTGCCAGAGGCTGGATTTGAACTCAGGACTACCTGAGTCTAGGTTCTGTACTCTTTCCACTGCACCACCTAGCCACTACCATCAGGTCTTCCTGACTTCAAAATCAGCTCACACACAGGGGAGAAAGGAGAAGTTCACAGTGCTTGTGAGCAGGCAACAACATCTAACCACTGAGAAACTGACCAACAGGAATAAAAGGTCATCATCAAAGAAGTATAGGATAGGAAGAGAAGACCAGTTGGCCACATGGTTAAGAGGGATGCCATGTAATATGCCATGGAGGAGGGATGCCATGTAAACAACTGAAATGGGCCTTTGGTGCTCTCTTGATGTTGGAAGAAAGCCAGGAAGCCTTCCAGAACATTGAGCAAATCCCCTGAGTTGACCTTGAGTGGGAAGGGAAAGTAAGGGAATGTGCATTTATGTAGGACCTACTCCAGGCACTCTGCTAAGTGCTTTGCAAATACTATATCATCTGATCCTCACAATAATCCTGAGAGGCAGGTGCTGTCATTACCCTCATTTTACAATGGAGGAAACTGAGGCAGGCAGTAGATAAATGGTTTACCCAGGGTCACACAGCTAGTGAGTGACTGAGGCTGATTTTGAACTCTGGTCTATACCAAATCCAGACCCAGTGTTACTGTTCTACCTAGCAGCCCCAGGTAGACATGGGAGTTTAATAGTCCCATAGGATGGGCAGGTATGGATGGATTGCGATCTGAATTGTTAGAGAAAACTTCCAAATCCATGAGCCCAGAGATCACAAATCTAGGCATTTGAGTGTGGGTAAACTAGCAAGTACTGTAGGAAAATGGATGAGGATGGTGAAGGGTCTTTAGACCAGATCATGGGAGCAGCTAATTAAGCAGCGGCAGAGAATAGGAGAGGTTTAGCCGGAAGGGAAAACAGAGGGGATACAACGGTTTTCTTCAATATTGGAAGGGTATTCATGCAGATAAGGCATCAGAATAGTTCTGTTTGGCAGAGAGCAGAACTCAGAGTAAGCAGTGGGGTCGAGAGTAAGGGGCACTTGCAGAGAGGCAGGTTTCAGTCCAACATAAGGAAAAGCCTTTTAACAACTGGAGCTGTCCAAAACTGGAAGGAGCTCCACCAGGAAGGATGGGAGTTCTTGCTTGCTACAGATCTCCAAGCAGAAACTGGACAGTTATTTATGGGGATGTTTTCTCAGGAACTGGTCAGACCAGGTGGCTTCTGAGATCCCTTCCAACTCTGAAAGCTCCCTTCTGCCCCATTCCTGTGAAGCCATCTATGGATTCAAAACCTTTTGAAGGTGGGTTCCTATGATTCACTGCAGCTTTGAAGGCCCAAGGGAGATGTTCACACTAACACAGAGAGGCATTCCAAGAAACAGACCCAGGTTTAGGGGAAGGTGAGATAGATTTGGGATGCAAATGAATGCAGTCAAACCTCATTAATTCAGACCCCACTCCTTTGGAATTTGAGATGATCTAGAAGCCTGGTTGAGCCGAAGGCTGAGTTTGCACTACTAATGATAATGTAAACATTATTACGAGGTGAGCAAAGCCTTCATAGTATACAGCCTTATTCTTATTATATTGAAAACGTGGGGGGAGTTGGTTAATCTACAGAGGAATAATCTTCAAGGACTGAAGAACATTTATTTGCACATAAACAATTTGCTAACTGTCAAATGATTTAGATCTATTCCTTACACTGTATGTATTTTGTGAGTACAAATTTTTGCATGCTGTCTCCCCCATTAGAATATAAGTCCCCTTTGAATTAATGAAAAAAGAATGTAAAGGAAGGTGGCCTTGTCATACCAGACCTTACGTCGTGTTTTAAATCAGCAATCATCAAGAGTACTTGGTATTGGTTAAAAAATAGAGTGGTGGATCAGTGGAATAGATTAGGTACATAAGACACAGCAGTAAATGGTTATGGTAATCTACTGTCTGATAAACCCAAAAACTCCAGCTTCTGGGATAAGAACTCACTATTTGATAAAAACTGCTGGGAAAACTGGAAATTAGTATGGCAGAAACTAGGCACAAACCAACATCTCATACTGTATACCAAGATAAAGTCAAATGGGGACATGATTCAGACATAAAGGGTGATACCATAAGCAAATTAGGAAAGCAAGGAATAGTGAAGAAGGGAAGAATTTATGACCAAAGAAGAGATAGAGAACATTATGAAATGCAAAATGGGTAATTTTGATTATATTGAATTCCAAAATAACTTGGTGTAACCAAGATTAGAAGAAAAGCAGAAGATGGAAACCAATTTTTACAACAAGTGTTTCTGATACAGGCCTCATTTCTAAAATATGTAGAGAATTGAGTCAAATTTATAAGTATATAAGTCACTCTCCAATTGACAAATGATCAAAGAATATGAGGAGGCAGTTTTCATATGAAGACATTAAATTATCCATGGCCATATAAAAAATTCTCTCACTCACTATTGATTACAGAAATGCAAATCAAAACAACTCTGAGGTACTACCTTGTACCTATCAGATTGGCTAATATGACAGAGAAGGAAAATGCTAAATGTTCAAGAAGATGTGTGATAATTGGGACACTAGTGGATTGTTGATGGAGTTGTGAACTGATCTAATCATTCTGGAGAACAATTTGAATTATGTCCAAAGGGTAATCCAACTGTGCATACCCTTTGATGTAGCAATACTACTACTAGGTCTTTATCCCAAACAGATCATAAAAATGAGTAAAGGACCTACATGTACAAAGATATTTGTGTTAGCAAAGAATTAGAAAGTGAAGGAATGCTCATCTATTGGGGAATGGCTGAACAAGTTGTGGTATATGAACATAACGGAGTACTATTGTGCTATAAGAAATGATGAGCAGACAGACTTCTGAAAAACCTGGAAAGAATTATATGAACTGATGCTGAGTGAAGTGAGCAGAACCAGGACAACATTGGACACAGTAGCAACAACATTGTGTGATAATCAACTATAATTAATTTAGCTCTTCTCAGCAATACAATGATCTAATACCATTTCAAAAGACTCATGATGGAAAATGCAATCCACATCCAGAGAAATAGCTATGGAGTCTAAATATAGATTGAAGCATACTATTTTCACTTTTTTGTGGCTTTTCCCTTTTATTCTATTTCTTCTTTTACAAGACTAATGTGGAAATATGTTACGTGATTGCACATGTATAACATATCAGATTTCTTGGAATCTTGAGGAGGGGAGTTGGAAGGAAGAAAAAAATTTGAAACTTAAAATCTTATAAAAAATAAATGTTGAAAATTATCTTTACATGTAATTGGAAAAAGTACAATACCATTCCCCACCAAAGGAATATAATATGCACCTTTGAGGTTTTTTCTTAACCTTTTCTGGTATCTTCAGTGCTTAGCACAGTGCCAGGCACAGAGCAAACATTTAATTGTTGCTTATTGACTTGGCTTGACTTGAAGAATGTCCCAGCAGGCTGTTATGTCAAAATAACTGTTACCTATTCGGTGGAATATCAGTCAATCAATCAATCAACAAATAATAAAGTGCCTACTGTGTGTCAGACATTGAGCTAGCTGCTGGGGATACAAAAATTAAAAGGAAATGGTCCCAACCCTTAAAGAACTTGCATCTTAGTGTAGAAAATAGCTTTTATATCTGACATATATGAATACAAATGAAAACAATAACTAGTATTTACATAGCATTATGTCATTTGATCCTCACGCTACCTTGGGAGGTAGGTGCTATTATTTTCCTCATTTTGTAGATCAGTGAGACGGTGTTCTAAGTATAGCGGAAGGCGTGAATAAAGCATGGGGCATGTTTGGGGGATGATGGGTCATCTAGTTTCACTGGGGGAATAGAGCACATGGAAAACTATGAAGATATGTTGGAAACAGAATAAAGGTTCCTAGATTAAGATGGGACCTTAGATGTCTTCATGTCTACCCCAGCCCCCATTTTACAGGTAAGAAAACTATGGTTGAGAGAGATTAAGTGACTTGCCTAGGATCACAGAGATAATTAGTGTCTAGGCAGGATTTGAACTTGAGCCCAGCACTTAGTAGTTGCCTAGATGAAGGGTCATCTCAGTAAGTCTCAGGGTTGTTGTTAAGATTAGAGGTGATGAAGATGGGAGGTATTCTGTGCCCCCAAAAAAGCAGTGTGATGTGATAGACAAGACAAGAAATCAGTACCAATGTTTCTCACTTCTCATTCTGACTGGATCAGTGATTTAATTAGACCCTCTCAAGCATAACTTTGCAGAGACCCTTCCCCTCAAGCTCAGGACCCCAGAAAACCCCATCCCTTGACACCCTTGAACTGCTTCCTTCTTGGGTAATTGATACTTATTGAATGAAATTAAATTGAAGCAAATATATATGTATACATACATTTCATATATATGTGTATATATATATATGTATATACATACATAATAGCCTCAGTGACATGTGCATAAGGAGATGGGATGTCTTATTGGAGAAAAAGGTGGAGTGGTCCTGTGGGTTAGGTGTGGAAGGCTAACTAGTCTACATTGGTGCTGTTCATGGTGCTTAAAGAATCAAAGGCAAGCCTCAGCATGTAGGGCAGATTCTCTGTGGATGATTTACAGAAAGAAATGGGCAAGAATCACATAGGATGAGAGGGGATAGAGGGCTTGGTATTAGAGTCAGTGGGAAGAATAGCCAATGAGATAATTAGGCATTTTGGCACTAGGACTGGGGTGTGGGAGACTGAGACCTCAGGACACTGTTCCCCATCGGAGGGTGGGTGGTGGGCAGTGGGAAGATGAGCTCACTCTTGGCTGCCATCTGATAATTTCCTATTTTGACTAATATTTTCTTTCTAACTAAGCTGCTGAAGGATTTTAAGTGCTGTTGGCTCCATCTTAGAACCACTGCCTTGAGACAAAGACCCAGTTATTGGACCTTATTAGTCCTTTGAGTACCCTCATTGATGAGATCCTGTCCCTGTCAAGATATCAGTGTAAATATCTAATAGTTTTAGCCATTCCTGAAAATACCATTGAGGGGAAAAACCCCCAAAACCCAAGCAAAACATCCAGCCCAGAAGATGGGCATTCCCCTTCCTCTTCATCAATTCCTGTAAAGTTTCCGTAAAAATTCATCTAGCATCCTCCAGAATTCTTCAAGCACTTTGCTATCTTCCCTCAAAGGAGCAGCATGCCTGATGCAGCTGGTATCATGGGAATTGCTACAGTTGAAAGGACTCTTTGATGTCAGCAGGTCCATTTTACAGTTGAGGTAACTGAGACTTAAAAGAAGAATAGACTTGCTCAAGGGTATTTCAGAACCGAATGTCATTCCCGCTATCTCTCTGCCTCCAAGTGCTGGCTCCCATTAACCATGGCTCCTCATCAATTACATGCCCATGTTTCCCCTGATGACAGATAAATGATTTATGGCGCCACAGATAGCACCCTTCAGTAAGAGGGCAGGACAGCTGATGCTGAGATGTTGTACATTTCCTGAGTCTCTAATTGTAGCCAACGCAAACACGACTGGTGCTTCCTCTGTTCATCTTCCCAGGAGGGTTTAATATTCCCCTCTCTTGCAAAATTTTCATAACGTGATTTGGTTAACTGGGTTTGTGGGCCTAACTCCCACCCACGGCTTAGAAAGCATATCCCTGGGCATCATCATATGGGACTTTTATCATGAAGAATGGCAGTGTGGAGAAAGCCAGCCAGCGGCTCCCCAAACAGGATCTGAGGATGGATGGTGGCAGCATTTCCTAGACCCTGGATTAGGATGCTCAGTAGATTAGTAGGGCTGAACTTTGTTTTGGGGAGGGACAATCTTCTTCACATTAATCCTCTCATGAGATGATGTCTCTTGCCTTTCGGCACTGAACCAGCTATTGCTGGTGTTTCTAATGACAAGCTGATTCATGGGGTCCTGGAAAGCATCACACTTGGTGTTCAGGTACATTAAAGAATGATAGGTTGCCTGGTTGTGTGACTTTTTCCTTCTGGCGCCTCAGTTTCCTTATATGAAAAATGAGGGGATTGGGCAAGAAGATCTTTAAAGAAGTTTTCATGACTCTTAGAGTTACATATCTAATATGGGCTGTCAGAGCTGGAAAATGTCAAAACAGGGAGGAAACTGAGAACATAGAGCTGGAAGGGTCTTTAGAACAGAGAGAGGTGCAGAAAATGTATGTCAAACAGTGCTGGAAGGAATTGAAAGGGAAAGGTGGTGCAGAGGTGAGTTCTTCCTGGTCCTCTTGTCTTAACTGGTCAGTAAGAGAAGGTGGGGAACAGGGAATAGTGAAGACAGGTCATTAGATCAGGTGGAGTCTGACTGGGGAAGATTTAAGGAGAAAATGAAAAGTGGGGGTGGGGATTTGGCAGGTGAGGGGTGAGACCCTCATAGTACAAGTGCCCTGGGCAACTCCCAGGAGAAAGCAGGTAGTGAAAGAAATAGTCTTGGAAGAGCAGTGGGAGAGAGGAAGACCCTATTGGATGAAGTTGGGTCCTAGGAGATAGGTGGCCCACTCATGGTTGCCCTGTGCAAGGACCACAGAAGTCCAGGAAATGCTGAGTTGAGGTAGGGAGGAAACAAAGTCATCCTTCCTTCCTTCCTTCCTTCCTCCCTCCTTTCTTCCTTAATTCCGTTTTTTTCCTCAGAACTAGATACAGTGTTCCAGGTGGAGTCTCACTAGACCAGAGGATGACATGACTGTCATTTTGATTCTTTGGGGCACGAGGTTTGGGATGGGGTCTTACAGGTAAAAGGGACTCAGATCACTCATTAAAGAGGAAGGAGATTCTGGCCTAGGAAAATGAATGGACTGCTCCTTGGTCACGCAGCTTCTATTATATTAACACATTTCCTGGTTACGTTAGTCTGGTTTTCTTTCTTCATCTTCCAGGGTACACCCTTGTCTCCCATTGAACTTGAGAGCAACGAAAGACCCTCTGAACTCTCTGCCAATTCTGGGATTCCAGAGATTCAGAAGACCCTTGATTGAGGTTTAATTTTTTTTGGTAGGGGTCACTAATTAATAATATGTCCCACTTGTATAGTTCCTGAAGGTTTATAGGTCAAATTCCTCAAAATAGTCCTATGAATCAGTTAATGAAAATGTTATCATTCCCATTTTTATACTTGTAAACTATAAACTGATTGCCTTAATTTCCTGTAAAATCTGTAAAATGGGGATGGTAACACCTCTCTCCGAGATGGTTGTGAGGGTCAAATGATGCAATATTTGTAAAGTGCTTAGCACAGGGTCTGGCAAAGAATGGGTTACACGTGTATATGTATATACACACATATATGTATATGTATGCACACATGGGTTGTGCAAAGAATGGGTTACACGTGTATACGTATATACACACATATATGTATATGTATGCACACATGTACATATTAGCTTTTATTAGCTATTTTAATATTATTATTAGTTAATCAAATTCTAGTCAAATTGAGCTGAAGGAGGAAATGGCAAACCACTCCAGAGTCTCTGCCAAGAAAACTCCAAATAGGGAGCATGCCCAAATAAGGGCATGAAGAGTTGAATGTGACTGAAAAATGACAACCGTTAGACCCCTTTGTTTTTACAGATGAGCAAACTGAAGCCCAGAGATCTTATGTGACTCGCCTAAGATCATGCAGGTATTAAGTGGTAGAACTAGGATTTGAATCCAGGTCCTCTCACTGTAGATCTGCGCCCCACCCCCCCATTCCACCCCATCAGGTCCATAGTAACGAGAAAAGCAACAATAATGTTAATAATTTTGAACTCCACTTTGCATCTGCTGCTTTACTTGGTTTCAACTTCATGGGATTAAATCAGACTCAGCTCATCACTTCTAAACCCACTATGCTGCTAACTCAAGCCTTGATTGACTCCATCTCCCTCAGCCCTCTCTTCCCTCTGTTGGCAAGACAGGAGGGCATAGTACCAAACTCCTCCCAATGCTTTTACAGAGGGCAGAAATGGAACTCTCAGATCACCCCACTCTGTATCTGCTGCCATGTTTGGTTTCAACTCTACGAAACAAGATATCCTCCTGGTGCCCCCTCCTCCACTTTTTTGCCTCCCTTTGGATGTTGTTTCCATTTTATATTGTAAGTTCCTTAAGGACGGGAGCTGTCTTTGTTAATTATATTCCTAGAACTTAGCATAGTGTCTGGAACATTGTATGAACATTGGATTGGATGAGACAATAATTAGTCATAATAAATCATAGGAAGACTTAGAGACAGAACCCAGAACTTTTCACTTCGACTTTTAACCTTGCAGATTTGGATTCTCCTACAGTCACCTGGGGATGTGCCTTTTGGTGGTTAAGGATCAGCATGAAACTAAATGGGAAGATTCCTGATTTGGGGGAGGTCAGTTTGGGGAAAATCATAGAAGATGTTGTCTATCAATCAATCAACAACAAATTATTAAGCATTTACTATGTGTCAGGCGCTGTGTGTGAAATGTTGGAATCTAAAGCATTGGACTGCATTGTGACAGAGACAGAAGCTGATCAGACATCCTGTGATTGGGATCCTGGGAAAATTAGTCAACAAATATTTACCGTGCCCATTATATGGCAGATCCTAGAGACACAAAGACAGAAATGGAATAGTTCCTGTCTTCAAAGAGTTTACATTCTCTAGGGGAGGATAAAGGCAGACTCTGGAGTCATTGGAGCAAAAACAGGGTCTAAGAAAGTCTGGGTCATGTAATAAGAGTGAAAGCATCGAATCATAAGATTTAGAGTTGGAAATACAAACTCTGTTTGAACAGATAAGCACACTGAGATCCAGAGATGTTAAGTGCTGAAGGTCACCAAGCTGGTAAGTAATGGAACTGGAATTCACACACAGGTCTTCTGAGTTCAGTAAATGGCAAAGACATTTGGGTGGTAGAGTCTGTAGTGGATAGAATGTTGGACTTGGAAGGAGGAAGCTTTGAGTTCAGGTAAAAATGGTCCCTAAATTCTTAGTGCAGTTTTAAACTCTAATAGCATTCTCAGGAAAACTGAGCACTGCAAAATTAATGCTTTCAAATTGTGGTGCAGGAGGAATCTTCTTCGAGAGTCCTTTGGGCAGCAAGAATATCAAATCAGCCAATACTTAAAGAAATTAATTAAGACCACTTAGTGGAAGGACAAATACTGAAACTGAGGTTTAAATTCTTTGGCCACATAATGAGAACATAGGACTCATTGGAGAAGACCCTGATGTTAGGAAAGATTGAAGGTGAAAAGAGAAAGAAAAGGCAGAGAACAAGAGGGACAGTATCATGGCAGAAAATGAACACGAATTTGCACAAACTTCAGGAGATAGTAGAGGACAGAAGGGGCTGGAATGTGATTATCCATGGAGTCATGAAGAATCTAAAACAACTGAATGAATAAACATTAACAACACAACTTTTTGAACACCCTGTACCACTTCAGTTACTACCTGTGGGACTCTGGGGCAAGTCACTTAAATTTGCTTGGCCTCAATTTACTCATCTGCAAATGTGGATTCCAATGAGTCACTATAAAGTTTTCATTAGCCAGAAGAAAGGGCTTATGGAGGAAGTATAAATAATACTGGGTTTGGAGTCAGAGGACCTAGGTTAATTCTACTTATGCCACTATCTCTGTGATTTTGGGCAAGTTATTTAACTTCCTGGTGCTTCAGTTTTCTCCCTGTAAAAAGATGGCCCCTAAATTGCTCATATAGCTCTAGAACCGATTCTATGAGTGCAATCACATTTAGAACTTATTAGAGCTCATGTCATCTGTCCTCCTTCCTTGACGGCTGAAGAAATTAAGACCCAGAGAGGTGTCATAGTAATTTTGCCTACGGTCCCAGAGGTAGTAGCTAGCAGAGTTGGAATTTGAAGCCAGGCCACCTGGTTCTGAGTCCTACCATGGTACGATACAATGCCAATGGAGTGATTGGAGGTAGGTGCCATTTGAGAAGTAATGGAAGGGCCAGGGCTGGGTACAAGCTCTTCAAATCTTTCTTGCTGCTCAGAGAATAAATCAGAGCCTCTGCAGAAAGCCAGATGAGGGGAAGCCTGCCTGCTTGCATTCTTCAGATGGACCATCCTGCTGAACCTGCTAGGTTAGTCCAAGAGTAGCACTGAAATGGCTGCTCTCTTTCAGGTGCTCCTGCTGGGTGTGGGCTGGCACTCCCACACTGCACAGTGCCCCCTGCTGTGGCTGCCCTGGACACCACAGACGGGGGACCATCTGTCAGTGGTGGAGGGTGAGCCAGGCCCTCCAGAGCGCTGACTCAGCACGGCACAAATGAGTGGCCAGATGGGAGCAGACGGAAAATGCCTTGTGGGAATTGGTGGCCTGACAGGGACCGTGGGAGGATGGAATTTTAAAATCTATCACAGTCATCAGTCAGTCCTCTCTGGAAGCAAAGACAAGGATGACAGAATGGAAACGGAAGACTTTAGACTGAGTCAGGAAACTCTCCTGCTGTCCTGGGAATAGTAACCTCCATGGACTTTGAGATTCTGGTCTTCTGATCCTCAATAGAAGGGAGGTTGGTGAACAGATGTAGCTTAGTATGGTCAGAGCTTAATCAGGGTGGGATAATGGGCCCTGTCTCAAAGGGCTGAAATTTAGTGGATGCTTACAAAATGGGTTTGGGAATATGGTTCCCCTACCCTGGTCCCAAAGTGACTGCACATCAGATTTTAGTAATGGCCTCATCCTGAGGGTGGACTTTCTCCCCTTAGTAGCTGTTTTCCTTGCCCTTGTTCTACCATTATGTTCCACCATCCTGTAGCAGCAGCCACCTCATGATATCCCAGGTCCCAATTTCTTCTTTGGTAGTCATCCCTTGAATGACCTCCCCTCTCCACCTTTTTCTCCCTTTATCCAGGTGCAAACATTTCTACTATCCCCTTTGATATAATGGAAAGAATTGGGACTTCCTAGAGTCTTGGGTTCCAGACTTGGTTTTGGTAATTATAATATATACATTCTCATTACCAGAGAGATGACAGGCTTCTGGGTGATTTTTTTAAAAACTGAATTACCTAAAGAAGATTATGTACAAAGGTATGGGAGGGTCCCCTCCATGGAGAAAGTGCATGTCGATGAAATCATGGATTCTTAGAATGAATAATCACAACCATAATCTATGAGAATCTGGTTGAACTCCTTCATTTTACAGAAGAGAAAATCAGATCCAACAGATTCAATGACTTCTTAAGAACACACAGGTAGCTAGCAGAGCTCAGATTCAAACTCAAAGCCTGTGACTCCAAATCTGACGCTCTATTTGTTTTGCCACACTGCTTTTCCATCATTATCTACCTCACAGGGCTGCTCTGATCAAAAAATACTTTCTAAAACTTCAAATCAACACACTAACAGAAGCTATGACCTTTATTTAGTACTGAAGGAAGGGCAACTTGCAGCAGGTCCCTGACCGAATATTCAGCACTTGGGAGAGCTCCTTTTTGTTTTCAAAGTGTCTCTATGTTTCTTCTCTTTGTTTCTGTCTGGTAGCCCTGGAAGAATCAATACTGCCTCCCCTGTCTGGAGACGTGGATGGAATATCTGCTGGGGTTTGGGGCAGAGAGAACTGGGGTGAGCCTAGAATATTGACTAAGAGTAGTAGCAATTCAAACAGACTGATCTGCGGGGGATATTTATTTGAGGAGCCGACTCCATTCCAGGGCTGGATAATTTTGATGAGGGTGGGGTGAGTGTGGGAATTTGTAAATAGCTCTTCCCAACTGAAATCTATGATCAATTACACGTTCTTCCCAAATACTTATGATAGCAGTTGGGAAAGGACTTTGGATTCTGAGCATTAGGTGAATTTTAATGTTCCTCTTGTAAGAGAGAACACACTCTGGGCCACCTCTTGCAAAGCTTTCTTAACCTTACATGACCTATGACATCCAAAGAGCACCTCAATTAATGTAAGAAATAATATGAATGTATTCCCCAAAAGCTGGTAAATCAAATCTGAGAAAACTGAGCCTGACTTTCACACTGACTTTCATTATGTCAGAGATGCTTTTTGTGGGAACAAACTTCTGTTTGGCCCTAAGATTCAGTATTAGGACTTTTCCAGACATTCAAAGACCACTAGAGTTTGGTAACACCTTACTTTTCTAGCCTTAATTTCATCACACCCTTATATTTACTTTATGTCCTGGCCAAACTAATAGCAGTAGCTCACATTTACATAGACTTTTAACGTTTGCAAAGCTTTTTACATACATTGTCTCATTTGATACTCAGTAATACTGTGAGTTGGGTATTATTTTCACTCCCATTTTATAAATCAAGAAATTAAGGCTCAGAAGGACTAAGAATGGCAAGCATCACACAGTCAGTGGCCAAAACTGTATTTCAACTCAAGTGTCCTTGACCCCAAATCTACTACTCTAAGCTATGCTGCTCAAAAAGGGGATCTTTGACCCTCAAGGAAATTTCCTATTCTTTCCTTTCAGTTCATTGGTCTACAAGTATTTATTAAGCACCTACTGTGTGCCAGACAAAATTCTGGGGACACAAAGAAAGGGAAAAAACAGTCACTGTCCTTAAGGAACTCACATTCTAATGACAATATGTACACAACTCTATACATACAAATTATATATAAAGGGCAGATGGAATCTCTGAGGGAAGTCACTATAATTAAGTCTTGCCTTCATGCCCTTTATCTGCTGGGGTTTGGGGCATCTGTTCCCTGTGCTTATAACTAGTTTCTCTTTCAATCCCTTCTATTTATTGAATTCCTGCCTGATCTTTCATGCCCAAGTCAAGTGGCATCTCCTCCAAGAAGCCATCTCCAATTCCACTGCCCTTCTTTCACCTGATTTGTAATGCCTCTCCCCCTCAGAGCTCACACATAACATTGTTCTTATTTCTTTAATGTACTAATATCATTTTTCGGTAATGTTGTTCATTGTGGTTATGAAGGTGTTCTTATTCCCCTTCTGGACAGAACTACATGAGAGCAGAGACCATCTCATCTAAATCTTGTGTCTTCTTATGTCTGAACTCAGGCAGGACATTGTGTATAGCAAGGACTTGGTAAACATTTATTGAATGAATAAATGACAACTATGGAGAAGTCATGGGGAATCCAATTCTAAGTCATATAAAGCACTTTCTATGAGGCTAAACTCCCCCAAATCCTTTGATTTTGAAGCCACTCTCTGTTCTGGTAGCCATCTGTATGATCCTATCTCATCAATATTCTTCCTAAATCGTGGTACTTCAGATATGATCTGGTCAGGGCAGAGGACGGTGGGATTATCACCACCTTCTTCTTGGATACTACTCTGCTCTCATACTTTACGCATGCTCTGTTATGGATGGCCCAAGACTGCATTTTGGCCACCATATTGAACTGGAAGGAAACTTAGAGATCAATTTCATTTGACAAATGAAATTACTCAGGCAGAGTGAGGGACTTGATTAAGGTCCATTCTATTTTTGAGCTAGAAAGGATCTTAGAGATTATTTAATCAAACTCCTTCATTTTATATATGAGAAACTGAGGCACAGAAAAAGAAAGTGTTAATACATATTACATGGTGGAAGATCTCAGATTTAGGATTTTCAGACCATAGTTTTAGAGGTGAAAGGGACCTCAGAAATCTCATTGTTCTATCTTCTCTCTCTGTCTCTCTCTGTCTCTCTTTCTCTGTCTCTGTCTCTCTCTTGACTTGAACTGAGTTTCTATTATTACACATTGTTACTTCCTTACCCATATGACTTCTGTAGTTCTGGAGAATGAATTTTTAAAAAAGAGTTTATTTTAGTTTTTTTGACTCTCCACTTTTCTCCAAAGAGGAACCTGACTTTAATTGTGATTTCCTAGCCATTAGCCAGGAGTAAGCGTCATATAAAAGGAGGTGGTGGTGGGGGGAACTTTAAATGTTCAACCTTCTAAAATAAAAAAGAATGACTCAGAGGTCACAATCACCCCCAGAACATTGCAGGCCCTTTTTTTTTTATTACTATTAAGTAGGATTTAGCTGGATTCTATTAAGACTATTTTTACAATTGTGTGAGAGGTTAATGCATTGCACACATAATGCACTACCTTCTTTACTAGACGTCGAACTCATTAAAGACCAGGAATACATCGGGACCATTTCTAGGCAAAGTGATATATTAAGAGCTTGGGAAGAGTGAAGGCCTGAAAGGAAGGGAAAGTTTTTGATGTTTAAAATTCATTTGCAAGCAGGTAAGTGCTGGCATCCTTGAGATGCTACCAGGTCACTGGAATAGGGGAGGATTATTCTGATGATTCATTCCTCTAGAATGCTTGAGGATTGTGAATACGAAGAACCCGCAGGACCTTAGAGTCAGGAGACTTGGATTCAAGTGCTGGCTTTGCCACTTATTAGCTATTTGACCTTGGGCGTGTCCTACTTTCTTTAAACTTCCTGAAAGGACTTTGCTCCTCTGTCCTAACCCATAAAGTGCAGATAGTAATGATGATGATGATGAAAAGCTACTACATTAGTGATGGTGTGAGGGCAGCACATTATACATGATTGGGAGGTATGAACATTATGGATGTACTTATATAGGCAGCATAGAAGAGTGGATAGAGTCCTGGACTTGAAAGCAGGAAAACTTGGATTCAAATTAAACCCTACGGAGTATATGACCGTGGGCAAGTCATTTAGCTTCTGCATTCAGTAGGTAACTTCCTAGGACTTGTCTGCTAAAGAGGCTGCAACTTAGTGGAAAGAGGACTAGCTCTGGAATAGGAGGACTTGACTTCAGAGCCTACTTTTGCTGGTTTTCCCTAGGCAAAGTCACTTAATCTTCCTGGGTCTCAGTTTCTTCACCTGTAAAGTGAGAGAGTTGGACTAAATGGCCTTGGACATCCTTTCCAGATCTATAGTATGAAATCATAGTTAACTTGTGACTGACATCAAAAGAGCTCCTCACATTGATGAAGTCATAGACCTGCAATTCTGTAATATTCCATTTAATGTCTTAATCCTCTGTGTATTTGCCTAATGCCTCTACTTGGAGGAGAAGAGAGGCTGGTGACCTTACACAGCTCTCCCTCACTCAAAACAAAGTCAAGTGCAAGTCATGTCATCATTTCTCTGATGGCATGATCTTCTTCAGCAATGAAAGATGAACACAATGCTCCTAATAGACCATGAGTTCCCTGAGGAGAGAGACTATGTCTTGTTTAAACTTCGTATCTCCCCCAGCTCCCAGCACAGGGATATGCACACAGTAGGTGTTTAACAAAATATTTATTGAGATAGAGCATAACTGGTCATGAGGGACTTAGCTTTTGTCCCATTTGGTCTCTGCCAGTTGCAGAACCTACGGAATCCAAGTGTTGGTTTAGAAATATTTGTACCTCTCCTTCCTTGAAGACCCTATTTCAATTCACTAAAAATGTACAGAATGACTACTCCATGGGCCTTATTGTTTGGTAGTCTGCAGCTCTGGAGTTTGGAGATGTCTTCCTTTAATAACTGTCCTGAGTGCAGAGCAAGGCACTTTACCTGTGACTCTGTTATCTGTCCCCCCCCATGCACCCTGTCATGTCAGTTGGTGTTTTTATTGAACTCTCAGGTTTAAAGAATGCTTTCTTCACAATCAGCCACCAGGCCATCAGAGCAGGGGATCATAACATCTCGCCCACCCCTGTCATTTTATAGACAAAGAATGGGAATTGGAGAGAAGACCACACAGGCTTTGGAGCTAGGGCTCAAATATCCCAATATCATGACCAGTTCTCCTCTTCTAGCTATACCACAGCTGTCTTTCTGGGGACCTTTGTGTATTGGCTGCAACTCAGAGAAGCCTAGCCATGACAGATGAGGTTGAAGGAAGGATGTGATCTTTGTTGAAGATGCCATCCTTTCCTGGGTCTAAATGTCCCCATTGACTCCCCATTTCAGACTATCCTGGAGATAGTCTTTCCCTGGTTGATGGCTACTGAGGATGACTGACTAAGTCATTTTTGGGATGAATAATTGAGTCTTGGTGTGTGCATATCTGTACCTTACCCTTGGTGGTCTTTAAATGGGAACAATCCAGAGGTTGGCACAGAGGAAAGAGGACCAAGAGATAGTTTTAGAGATCACCTCCAATTTATTCTGCATAGATTATGTTTGTGCATGGTTGTTTGCATGTTGCCTCTGCCATGTTAGATTGTGAACTGTCTGAGGGAAGGGGATTGTTTTTACCTTTCTGTGTATCCCCAGCCTTTGTTAGCACAGTGCCTGGCACATAGTAAACACTTAATAAATGCTTGTTGACTGACTGATTGGAAGAGGGGCTGCATATGGGAAAAGTCCCCAGTTGTTTGGGGGAGTCTGTTTATCTGCTTTTCTCCTGCTTTATCTGTTTATCTTCCCCCCATGATGGTAGCAGAGGAAAGGCAATGGCAGAGAGGCAAAGGAGTTACTAGAGGAAGGACCATCCAGAGTAGAAGCCCCAGGGTCAAATCTCTTAGAGAGAAAAAGAGGGGCTAATGCTGAGGAGCAGCAAGTGAAAGGACCACAATGAAGAAGAGAACATGTGGACCTTGCTTTCACTGGCATTATGAGTTATGTGGCTGTGTGGGTCTGGAGGACTGGGGGAAGAGGAGGAAAGAAGGGTGGACCCTTCATTGATTCTATGTGTTTTCACTTTGGAGGGCTCCATAGGTCTCTGGGAGGTAGCAAAGTGGGGCTCCCTGGAGGAAGGGAGTTCAATTTTCTAGACTTCTCTTAGTGGGGAAGCTTCAGTTACCAGCTAAGTCAGATAGGAATCTATATAGATCTCTGGGGAGAAAGCAGGCTGACTAGAGAGGGAAGAAAAATGGTTTCTATGGCTTATGGGTTCCAGTTCAATCCCCTTGCGTTTTTTGTTGGCTGAAATAGCCAAACTTTTATTTGATGCATTGGTCGTTTGAATGTTTGCATGGGAACTTACAACATTTTCTTCTTTTCTGTAGGGATCTTGATATGAGTTACATTCTGATGCTTCTGGGGAAGACTGTGTCTGGAGCAGAGGGACAGGAGAAAATAGGATAAATTCTGATGTCAGGGCAGACTGAGAGCACAAGCCTCACTGGGTGATTTGTGGGACGTTCCTAAGGTTGAACCTAGTACCTATAAGTCCAGAGCTGTGGTTCTTTGACTTGGATTACCCTCTTAGGTGAAGGGTCTACATAATCTCCAGTGGACATGTCTCCTGCTATCCTGGTGCTTTTGTCTTTAATTAATAGGAAGAATTTTAGTGCATTCTGGTGGGATCTGAACTGGAAGGTAATTATAGTTTCTAAGCAGAAATGAAGAGAGATAACCCCACTATATTTGGGTCCCAGATATGGATGAACATTTAGAAGTATCTGCTTATAGAAATACATGGTTTGATTGGTCTACTTTGGGGTAACCAAAGAATCCTGGACATGGAGTCAGGAGACTCAGATTCTAATTCAGTTTCTGTAGCTTGTTAGTTATGAACAAGTTTCTTAATTTCTATGAGACTCAATTTCCTTAATGGTAAAATGAGAAAGTAATTTTTGTTCAGCATCACTGAATCTTGAACTTGGAAGAGACCTCAGAGGCCATGACCTGAACCTGGTCAAGACTTCAATCTGTGAAACGCTTAGTAATTTAGTGTTTGCATGAAGACCTCTTGTGAGGGGGAAGCCACTAGTTTCTGAGGCAGTTCATCCCTCTCTGGAAGAGCTCTTCTGCTTAGGAAGCTTTTCTTTACACCAATTTTAAACCTTCCTCTTTACAGTTTTTACCCATTATTCCTACTTCTGCCTTTTGGGCCCAAGTGGAAGAAACAGTCCCTCTTTCATGTTATAGCTTTTCAAATACTTGCAGACAACTGTCATACCCCCAAGCATTCACTTTTCTAGTCTCAACTTCCCAGTTCCTTTCTCTGATCCGTATGTGATTTGGGCTGGAGATCTTTTGTCATCCTGGTTACATTTTACTGGCTCCTCTGCAGCTTAGCAACATCCTTCCTAAAATGTCATGCCCAGGACCGAATACAATTATAAACATTGGTTATCATCAAGTCAGGATCTAGAAGAACAATTACTTATTAATGCTGGACTATAGGACTTTCTCCTCTCCCCCCCCCAACTTAATAGTATTTTATTTTTCCAATCACATGTAAAGACATTTTTCAACATTCACTTTTATAAGATTTTGAGTTCCAATTTTTTCTCCCTTTCTCCCCCTTCCATTCTCTCTCCCCTCCCCAAGATTGCAAGCAATTCGATATAGATTATACATATATAGTCATATTAAATGTATTTCCACATCAGTTATGTTGTGAAAGAAGAATCAGAACAAAAGGGAAAAGCCACGAGAAAGAAAATACAAAGAAAAAAGTGAAAATAGTATGCTTCAATCTGCATCCAGACACCAAAGTTCTTTCTGTGGATGTGGATATCATTTTCCATCATGAGTGTTTGGAACTGCCTTAGATTATTGCATCACCGAGAAGTGCTAAGTCCATCAAAGTTGATCATTGTACAGTGCTGCTGTTACTACCTTTAATGTTCTCCTGGTTCTACTCACTTCACTCAACATCAGTTCATGTAAGTCTTTCCAGGTTTTTCTAAAATCTATCCTGGTCTTTCTTAACATAGCCTAAGACTGAGTTAGAATTTTTTTGGTCATAACATCCTTTCACTGACTCATAGTAACTCATGGCTGATTCACAGTGAGTTTGTTGTTCATTCCCTCTGTCCCACCCCCCTCCAAGATCTTTTTCAGATGGCCCTGCCTCACCTGTCTTATACTTGTGAAAATGAATTTTTGTACTTGTGAAAATGAATTTTTGAATACAATTTTAATACTTTATATTTAGCCTAATTGGATTTTATCTGATTATTTTCAGTTCAATGTTCTAGCCTGTCAAGATCTTTTTAAAATCATGATTCTCATGATATGTGTTAGTTATTCTTTACAGATTTGTGCCATTTGTAAAATTGAAAAGCATGAAATTTATGCCTTTATTCTAGTCATCGACAAAAATATTAAATAGCTCTTTGGATCCTGCTGTTCAACTTGTTATGAATTCGTCTTGTCCGCAAGAGTAACATAGCAGATTTTGTCAAATACTTTGCTAAAATACAGATAAAATTTTATTTATCTGTAGTTTATAATCTCTATATGGTTTTATATCTTTGTATAATAAAGATATAGTTTTATCATCTATAACATGTAGAGATAAAATTTTATACCTGTATAACTATCTATAAATGTGTATTTTATCCACTTAGATAAAATGTTGTTCAGTTGTTTCAGTCATGTCTGACTCTTTGTGACCCCATTTGGGGTTTTCTTGGCAAAGATTTTGGAATTGTTTGCCATTTCCTTCTCTGGCTCATTTTATAGATGGATAAATTGAGGCTAACAGGGTTAAGTGACTTGCCCAAGATCACACAGCTAGTAAGTGTCTACAGTAGGATTTGAACTCAGGAAGATTCATCTTCCTGACTCCAGGCCTGGTACTCTATCCACTGAACCACCTAGCTACCCCTAGATAAAATATAGAAAAATAAAACATAAATAAACTATAGCCAGAGATTTGCCTGATCTCTAATTTAGCATCCCTAAAAAAAAGGAAATGAAGTTGGTTTTGGTATGATCTTGTCTAGATAAAGACATTTTGAGCATTAATAATCATAACTTTTTTAGACCTTCAAAAACCATCTCTTTAATAAAAAGAATCTGGAATTTTGCCTGGAATAAAAGTCATAGTCAGTAGCCTATAGGTTGTAGACTTTCCTGAACATTTGTCTTTTTCCAGTCCTGTAATATCTCTTCTATCCTCTTTGATATTCCAGATATCTCTGACAGTGGCTCAGTAATCACACTTGCCAGTTTTGTTGTAAGGATGAGGGACACTCCACTTTAACAACTTTGTAACAACTAGATGTGATCAACTGGACCCTTCCTTGATTCAATCAAAGATATTCCAATTAGGTGTGATAGGAAGTATATTTTGATTGGAAGAGGGACTTGGTTAAGCTGGGGAAGTTGTATAAAAACAGGAGAGCATAGAAGAGATTACAAGGTTCTGGCTGCACCAAAGAAGCAGTGGGGGCATTAAGAGATGAGATAGGAAGAAACGGAAACACAGCAGCAACCAGCAAGAGATAAAAGAGGAAGAAAGACTCAGTTGTAGAAAAAAAGGGAGAGATCAAAAAGAGACAGGGCCATCAGCTCTACAGATAGATATGTTGGAGCAGAAGCTCTAGGTCAATGCTCCCAATTCTACCTGCTGCTTCAAGGACTGAGGGAAATTCTAAGAAAAGATAAGCTCTTTCCTCAATTTACCCTCCTGACGCTTGTCTAATAGCAGACACTATAATATACTTTGTTGCTCAAATGTTTCTGGTAACCTGAATTTTTCCTCGACAACAAAGAAGCCAGAGATTTTATACACATATAAATATGCATATATATATATATATATATATATATATATATATACATACATGAAGTTATACATACAGAAATTAATACAGAGTCAAACCTCTGCTAAATGTTTGGAATTTCTCTAACATTGGGAACATATTCAGAGCAATTGTGATCATACATCTAACTTTTCACTTAAATAAGTTACCTAAAGCAACAGAAGAGGGAAATATGGACCTGAAGGGACTTTATATTGCCCCAAGTCTTAAAATGAGCTAATTATTATGACAGGGCATTATATCACGATATATATATATAGTTAACCTGGATATGATCTTGGTGAGTAGCTAGGTGATCTCTTACTACCTCCCTACTTATCTGGGCTTTCAGCTCTCTGAGAGCGTTTCTGTTCTGTATTCACCTCAAAGGCAGCAGGGCAAAGTCAATAGAAAGTTGACCTTGGGGAGGAAAAGATCCAGATTAAGGTTCCATTGCTGACACATGTTTTCAAGGTGACTCCTGACAAATATTTTAACCTGTCAGAGCCCCAAACAACTTTCGAAGACTAAATTGTGGAGTAGGTACCGATCTGCCTTGGTAGAGAGAATTTCCTCCTATGAGAGCTCCATATGTCAACAAAATCACATAGCCTGTCTCTATGTTGACCCAATTTAAAGAGTGGTTGTGAAGAAAGTGCTTTGTAAACCATAAAGTGCTATGGGAAGGTGAATTATTATACATCAACAGCATTTTTGGAAATTATTTACTTGACCATCTCCATAATTTAAGACACAGTTGAGATTCAGGTAGAAGCAAAAGATACCAGTAAGCAATAAGGATAGAAATCCTAAAGTCCCTGTACTTAAACCCATGTCCTTTTATTATAGGAGATATAGAAATGGGGACTTTGGCCTAGGTCTTCTGCTCCAACAGGTAACCTTCCTAAATTTCTCCCTTCTTTTCCACAAGTCCATCCTTTCCCTTTTTTCCTTTTGCTGGTTACTCCTGTGTTTCCAGTTCTTGCCAGCTCAACCTTTGCGTCCCCATCCTTCTGTGTAGCCAAAACTTTAAAATCTCTTCTATGTTCTAAATCATCTCCAATTTTTATATAATCTCTTCAGGGCACTGACCCAAGCCCTCATTCAAGTCTCCTTATTCTTAGTTTACAAACAGTTTAAGCATGCTTGGTTATCTGATTTCCCAGTCTGCGGAAGGTTAGAAGTAGCCAATCAGAGTGAAGTTCTTGGAGAAGGGAGGAATAAAAGTCTATTAGAGGAAAGCTCTTTGATAACAGGGCAGAATTGGCAACTAAACAAAGAAGGAAGATGAAGAAAAAGCAATAGAATGTAAGCCTGAGCTTTCAAAAAACCCATCAACCAGAGACAATTCTTTGTCAACACAAATGGTCCCATTTATTCCAACAACTTCTGAGTACCCCACTGTATTCCTGCACAGTAAGATGACCAATATTCATTATATGAATCCTGAGTCACCAGAGAAGATTAAATTATATTTGGCTTTCTCTGTGTTAGGAAGCGAGCAATGTGTATAATCCATTTAGTAAGATTTTTAAACATTAACCCCAAATGGTTCTAATAAAAATGAGTTTCAGTGATTAAAGAAATCAACAGCAAGAAACATGGAGCTGGAGGAGACCTTAATAAAACCTTTCACTATGTAGAGGGGGTCACTGAAGACCAGTGAAGGAAAGTAACTTATTCAAGATCATATGGCTAATAGGCATCAGAGGGAGTTCTTGAATCCAGGCTCCTGATGCCTGGTCCAGGATTATTTCACTTACAGTATGTTTTCTCCCTTGATGGCATTTGTTAGCTGGAAAACTCCCTAATGACCACCAAGAAGTGTGGGGCCTCTGTATGAGCAAAATTGTGCTAAATGATATTAGTGATTTGCTAAATTATCAATTTGAAGAAATTGACAAAATATTAACCCCTTTTCTTTTCAACTTTAATGAATTTAATCATATTGGATTACTGATTTCCTGTGTGATTTGGACCTAGTCTATATCTCTTTTTTTACCTACTCATCTTGCTTGGAAACTGACAGACTCATTATACAGTGTTAGCTGAGTCCTCTAACTACGTAATTTTACATTCATCTACCTAGGTGATTCTATCTTTAAAACATCCTCTCTCCACTGACACAGCTATGGCTCTCGGATAGATGCTTATCACCTCGTACCTGGACTATGACAATAGTCTACTGGTAGGTCTAGGGCAGCGAGGTGGTACCATAGTGCACAGAGCACTGGGTCTGGGGTCAGGAAGGCTCATCTTCCTCAGTACAAATCTGACTTCAGATACTTATTAGTTTTGTGACCCCAGGCAAGTCACTTAACCTTGTTTACTTCCATTTTCTCCCTGTAAAATGATCTGGAGAGAAAAATTATAAAGCACTGCAGTATCTTTGCCAAGAAAATTCCAAATGGGGTCACTAAGAGTTGGACATGATTGAAACTACTGAAGAATAACCATTGCCACCATAACAAGCTGTTGGGTCTGCTTGCCTCAAGTCTTTCCCTTTACTCCAATTCATTCTTTATTAAACCACCAAAGTGATCTTCCTGATCCTAAGTCGGACTATGCCATGCTCCTTCCCAGTCCTTCCCAGTCCCTCCCATTAATAAAACTTCACTGGCTCCATCTTACTTCCAGGATCAAATATAAAATGTTCTGTTTTGCATCCAAAGCCTTTTATAACCTTGCCCCTTCAACTTTTCCAGTCTTCTTACACATTACTCCCTTTTCTATCCCCTAACCATGGTCTCCTTGCTGTTTTTTGCCTACAGCAGTATATCTCCTGACTTCATACATTTTTACTGGCTGTCCCCCATGCCTGAAATTCTCTCTTCCCTCATCTCTGCCTCCTGGCTTCCCTGGCTACCTTCAGGTCCCAGCTAAAATAATACTTTCTGAAAGAAGCCTTTCCTAATCCATCATCCCCCTGAGATTATCTCCAACTTATCCTGTATGTATCTTGTTTGTACATGGTTGTTTGCATTTGTCTTTACCATTAGACTACAACCTCTCCTTGAGGGCAGTGGCTGGTTTTTAAAATTTTTTTCTTGCCTTTCTTTTATTTCCCTTGCTGAGCACAGTTACCTGCCATAAAGTAGGTACTTAATAAATGCTTGTTAACTTGACATTATGTAAGGCTGATTCTAGCTGAGAGTTATTTTCCACATGATTAACAAAGGTCAAAGATCTTTCCCTCACTCCAATTCCCATTGAGCCAGGTTACCTAGACTCAGTGGTTCATGTTGGTCCCATACTCCCGCCATAATAAAAATCTTGGACTTTTAGAAGTAGAAAGAGGTATTGAGTCTGACTTCTCACCCATGGCAGGTATTCACTGTTTAGTCTCCTTGATATGGGGTTATTAAGCTTTTATTGCAAATGCTCAAGTCATTAGCCAACCTTAATTAAATGCTTACTGTGTTTGGTATATTGGCTGAACCCATGCTGAATTAGCCCTCCCCTCCTCAAGTTCAATACTCACTTTATCTTACCCAGTTCCAGTTAAGCTACCATTATTTTCCAATTCAATTCCACTCAATGGAATGAAATTGAATTAATTTCATCTTTAAAAAATTAAGTGTTTAATAAAAAACTTTGAATGGAATATCAATATCCCTAAATAAACTTGCTTAGTAACTATTTACATTTGAATTAACCAATTTTACCAAAAGTATTATAACAATTTTCCAGTTGTTCCCTCTAAATCCTCATCAGGAGTCTTTCTTTCTTTTTTCCTTGCCATTTATTCTCATTTGCATTTCTTCTTATATGATTTCAGTTAGAATATACTCCATTCCCCCACCCCCCAGTTCTGCTTATTTAGGTATTATTTTGTAAAGATTTTTCTATAACTCTCTGTATTCCTCACGCCTGTTAATATTAATTGTATTATAGTATTTTGTTTCATTAATGTATAGTACCATAATTTATTTAACCATGAACTGAATTAATGCTGACGAACACCGAGACATCTGTCTCCCTGAAGTTTTTACCCGTAGGTTTTATTCTTACCCTTTGGGACCAAACAGGACTATTCTCTCTTTCGCTATTTGAAGACAGTTATTATACCCTCACCCAAGACAATCATTCCTCACATGATGTAGTTTCAAGTTGTCTCAACCATTCCGAGCCATGAAGTTTCAGAAACATTAATCAGGAGCCTATATCTAGGAGAGAGGCAGTGTGGAGAAGGGCAGAAATCCTGAGGTAGCGAGACCTGGGTTTGAGTCCTGTCTCTGATGCATACTAGCTATGTGACCATGGGTAAGTTATTTAGCCTTTCATTACCCATAAGACAACTCTCTCTTACACAACAGATGCTGATCTACATTGGTGGAGGGAATTTCCTCATCAGAAATTGTTTTTGTCCATGAAATCCTAGCTCCAGAAGAGTTATATGCAGGATCCCTTGCTAAGTGCTAGAAGGAATGTGGAGAAAAATGAAGTGATCTCTGCCTTGAAACATTCAAAAGTTTGTGAATCTGTTTATCCTTCATGAAATTGCTTATTGTCTCAGGGAAGGTGGAGGGAAGGAAGGCAGAGGGAGAACCTGGAACTCAAAAATGAAAATAATATGTTGAAAATTGGTTTTGAAATGGACGGACAGAGAATAATTCACAGGCAAATCAATTAGGAATTTTGAGAGCATCATCTATTAGCCAGGCTGGCGGATGCCTCATGGAGAGACCCAGATGAGACAGGCCAGCACTGAGGTGGGTGAGTGCATTTTAAGCATTTCGGCACTACTCGGTACAGCCTTGCAGTTTCCACAAGAAACAGAGTACTGACAGAGCAAGAGGGGGGCTTGCTGCTAGGCAAGAACCCCCAAACAGAAAGTGGTTGTCAGGGTGCTACTAGGCAAAGGACCCCAACAGAAAACAAGTGCCAGGAGAGGGACCAATCACAGACTGGTTGTCATTCAACATAGAGTAGTTGTCAGGAAGGGTGGGGCTAGTTGCCTAGCAAGGGGGTCTAACATTAGGGGGGCACAGGTGGTTACCATGCAAATGGCCTAAACAAGAAATAACTGTTAACAATTTATCAGATATTTCACAACCCAAAGGGGAATAACATTTTGACAGGGGCCCAACAAAAAACCTGTTAGTAGGCAAGTTATCCAACCCTGCCCAGTAACCTAACAGATATCTCTCAACCTAGGGGCCCAGGGAGGAATAATGTCCACTTCAGCTTTCACATAATTTTGGATTAAAAAAATCATGAAAAAGTTTATAGATCATCTATTGTGAAGTAGGTGCACACCTACTGTGTGTCAATAGGAGCATACAATCTAGGAAAAGGGAATAAAAGGCATTCACACACATATATAAATGAAATAGAAATGAAAATCTGTAAGGGCTAAGGCAGAGAGGTAGGAGGAGAAAATCTCTTACAGCCTGTGAAGTGGAACCGGGGAGAAGCAGTGTTTGATTAGTTCATGAAAGATGGCTTAGTTTTTAACTGACAGAGGTGAACAAATTCCTAGTCCTTCTTCCCAGGACATCCTCTGGCTGCACTAGGGCTTGAGAGCCTAAGCTTTGTTTTTTCCACAGACCTCTGTTCTCAGAAGCCTTTTGGTTTCCTCCAACCAGACTCCTTCCTAATCCTCATCCTGCCCAAATGGTTTTTCAGTTAAAAAATTTCCATCTCCTTTTTGATTGTTCAAGTGAGCTTGTCCTTATAGCTGACTTTATTTCCCTAACATGCCCTCTACTTTTCTGCCTCTAGACCTTTGCTCATACTGTTCCATGTGTCTGGAATGCCCTCTGGCTTCTTTCCATTTTAAATTCTTGCTCATTCACTAAAGTTTAATTCAAATGCCTCCTCCTCCAGAAAGCCTTACGTCTTCCTGGTTGGTAACAATAATCTAACAACATTAACTAACATTAAGCACTTATGATGGGGCCCCTGGTGTTAGGATTTATTCTTTCTCTTGACAATTCCCTGATAGCTCATTTCATGTAAGACAGAAGCACAAAATCTCAACACATGAAAGACTGAACAAAATGCCTTGAGCAAATGTTAAGCTGTTCACCATATTCACAGTTTGCTTCACTCTGGAGATTGGCATGAGAGTTGAGTTAAATCAGAAATGCAGACCATGAATAAACTTTGGGACCTTCATTTTTAGTATCAATCTTTATACCTAGATCATGTATCCATTTGGACTTTTCTTGTGTATGGTGTCAGGCATTCGCCTATGCCCAGTTTCTGCCACATTGTTATTGAGTTTTCCCAGCAATTTTTGTCAGACAGTGAGTTCTTATCCGGAACTTTCATTCTTTATGTGAGCTCATGATCACCTATGCAGGAAGAGTTTCTGGGAAGTCCAGCCAAGGCTAGGAAGAACAGAGCTCTATCTCTGTGAGAACAGTCTCAAATTCAGCCAGGGGATGAGTCATGGTGTCTCCTCATTTCCCTTTGCCTCACTAGGTAAATATATGCTTAAATATCTCAAAGCACAGACCTGGGAAAGGAAGTAACAGAAAATACTTACCTTTCTTACCAATCACTGCCCTGGAATTACTGACAAAAACAAGGGAGAATGCTTATATAATGAGGGATTGGAGCATGCACAGAATGTCACTGATACTCTTTCCCACATGGAAGAATCAGGGGAACCTGCTTCCAAGAGTCATGATGGATGACATATAATAGAAATAATTAAGACTTTTGATAATGAGTTACAGTCTGCTAATCATGTGACTTTGTTCTTGGTATAGCTTTGAAGTAAATATCCCTTTGTAAAGCTAATTGGAGTTAAGTGGTTAAATGGAATTGAGGAGTCACTAATGGCTAATAGTGGAAGGGGGGCCATCACTGGTGGGGGCTTTAGTGAAAAGACATTGCAAGAATCTCAGGGTACTCTGAAGCCCTGAGGTGAAATGATTTCCCAATCTCATTTTGGGAAAGTGAGGCCAGAGCATTCTTGCTACACCTAATACACTGTGGAGATGGGACTTTTACTGTATGAATGGGGAAAACTGGGAAGCTATCTTTGTGTTTATTTTTAGCTTTTTTTCTTAATAGTATCATTTACCTGCAATTACATGTACAGATAGTTTTCAACATTCATTTTTGTAAAATTTTGAGGAGAAGCCATCTTTGGAAGGGTTGCCATATCACCATCCCACCTGCGATACAGATTTAGAGATTGACAGTAACAAAGATCCTTTTCCTTTCATCCCTTTCCCAAGTTGAAACTTCTATCAGCTTATCAGCTTATATTGAAAATATAAATCTTATTCGTGGGTTTTGTCCTTTCCCCCTCACTATTATGAATGTTGATTTACCACATAACCCCTATCCCTTGTTCTTCCCAGGGGAGAAGCCTTTGTTGTCAAAATGTAGGAATTTGTTTTGTTTTATTCAGATCTGTTTTATTCATATCGCTGCCTCAGGTGGTCCTAATTCAACTGGTACCAGCAGTGGGACAAATTGGTGCTTCTCTGGTGGGGCCACTTTAGCCCTGGGAAGCAAAGATGAAAATACAAGGGGACAGCTTCCACCTTAGGAGCCCCCTCATACAGAATTCGGCTTCGCTTGTTTCTCTCTAATGCATTTGTATGGTACTGTGTATTCTCAATATTTAGGTTTGTGTCAACCCCCTAACCCACAGACTGTAAACTCCATGAATGCAAAAACAGCACATCACCTAAAGGGGCATCTTAACCTTTCTGAGCTTCATTTTCCTACCTGTAAAATGAAGAGGATGGTCTCTGAAGGCGCCTTGTTGCTCTAGTGCTAGGATAGTGGGGTCTTATTCTGAGATGGCTTGGAGCCCTAGTGGCTAGAGACTGTTGATCCCAGGCAGAGGGGCTTTGGGGCTGTGCTACAAAGTAGAGGAAGGTTGGAATCTGCTTCCCGCGTGGTTCAGCTGTCTCAGATCATATCAGCTCAGATCAGCTGCCTTCTCCCCTTCCTTTCCATCCCCCCATCCAGAAGCAGATTGCTGCTTTCCCTATACACAAGTGATACATATATATTACATATATATATAAATATAAACACACACATATATATGCATTCATACAAGTGATTGTGTATGTGTATATACATATATACATATATATATATATATATATACATATTTATATGATTGTGTATATATTCCCTATGCAGAAGTGATTCTGTCCAGCTCCTTTCCAGCTTTTCTGGGGAGTCAGAGCATAGCATTATTTGGACAAGGATAGAGTCAGGGAGTTTGCCTGGTATCTGGTATCCAATGAGTTTGGCTCCTTTATATAGTAGTCTCTATCACCTATACACCTGTGTGTCTACTTTGCTCTGGGTCTTCAGTCTCTTGTATCCTTGCTATTATATGGGGCTTTGTGGTTTTGACAGAACAAAGTCGAGGGCTCCTGAGCTCCTCAGCTATCTGGGGTTGCTAGCCACTCATGAGACTTGGTCTTTGAATAGTTTGGATTTGTGTCAAAACAGGATTTGTTTCTGTTTTTTAAAAAAAATCAAACTTTTTATTTCTATCTTTTGGTTTTATGTCACATTAACTTCTGATTCTATCCCTACCCAAACCCCTATCCTTGTCCATTGTCTTTAAAATCAGGTGAGAGCTTGCAGGAGGGAGATAACGATTTTATACCCAGATTCCTGTCATCAAAGACCTTTTGTTGTTGAGTTGTTTCTGACTCTTCCTGACCCCATTTGTTGTTTTCCTGGAAAAGATAATGGAGTGGTTTGCCATTTCCTTCTCCAGCTCATTTTACAGATGAGGAAACTGAGACCAACAGGGTTAAGGGACTTGCCCAGGGTCACACATCTAGGAAGTATCTTAGGAGGCTTTTTATTTATTTTTTTATTTTTATAAATAAATTTATTTAACTTTTTACATTCATTTTCAGAAGATTTTGGGTTCCAAAATTTTCTCCCCATTTGTCCCCTACCCCCTCCCCAATACACTGGACATTCTAATTACCCATATCACCAATCTGCCCTCTCTTCTATCATCCCTCCCTTCCCTTACCCCATCTTCTCTTTTGTCCTGTAGGTCCAGATAACTTTCTATTCCCCATTACCTGTATTTCTTATTACCTAGTAGCAAGAACAATACTCAACATTTGGTCCTAAAACTTTAAGTTCCAACTTCTCCCCATCCCTCCCTCCCCACCCGTTCCCTTTGGGAAGGCAGGCAATTCAATATAGGCCATATCTGTGTAGTTTTG
>CM053771.1:64914787-64944602 GCA_028658325.1 Potorous gilbertii
CTCCACCCCAGCCTAGGTCTGCCCAGCTAGTGCTTGGGGTCTGAGATTCAAATGCTGATCCCCAGCCTCAGGGCTTTTGGCAGCAGGCCTGGCTGCTCTTCAATGGGAGCTTATCTGTTGGTTCTCAGGTGGGGGCAGGGCCGCCTCTCAGGCTCAGTTCCCTCAGGGGGTTTATACAGAGATCTTTTGTAATGGAGCTGCTGTGGAGCTCCTGCCTGCTCTGGGAGCCTCTGGCCGCCTGCTGCCTCTGCCTCTGCCACAGCAGCTGCCTCCCAAGGGGATCCGAGTCCTGGAGATACCCCGCTCCCCTCTCAGCCCGTCTCTCTCACTGACCTGTGAGTCTGTGGGTGGAGGGACCCTCACGGCTGCTGGAGACTCCGGTCCCTGAAGCTTGCTTGGATCTTCTTGCTCCTCTCAGTGCGGTGCGGCCAGGACAGGGGGAGGGGAGGTCTCCGCTCCCTCCCGTCCCGGGCTCGATGGACCTTTGGGGTCAGTTTTTCAGGGCTCTCTGCAACGGAAATCTCCTTCACTGTGTTTTTGCACGGCTTCCATTGTTCCAGAATTTGTCAGGGGTTCTCTTTAGAGGAAATCCATGGGCTGTGGGTTCGGAACTAGCAAATGTGAGTCTTTCTACTCCGCCATCTTGGCTCCGCCCCCCTTAGGAGGCTTTTGAACTCTGGTCTTTCTGCCTCTAAGCCTGACACCCTATCTGCACCACCAAGCAAAAGCCTTACAGGTTAGCAATAGAGTAGCTCAAGTCCTATTTATCTTATAGCCATCCCCACCTTTCTACTCTGGTTGCTATCAATCTAGTTCAGGCTCTTGTAACCTTGTGATTGGACTATTATAGTAACCTTGAAGCTTGTTTCTCTGCTTCCAGTCTCTCCCCTCTCCAATCTATCCTGCACACACATACCTAAATTATCCTCCTGAAGCATAGCTCTGATCATATCTGTCCATGATCTTTGCTCAAGAACCTTCAGTGGCCTCCCTACTGGCTCTAAGATAAAGCACAGACTCCTCTTTTTGGCATTTATAGACCTCACAATCAGACTCTAGCCTTTTTATAGACTCCTTACATAACTTTTTCCCATACCCTACATTCTGATCAAACTGGCTTACTTGCTGCTCTCTGTATACAAGGTTCCATCTCCAGGTTCTGTGCCTAGGCTGTCTCCTGTGCTCAGAATGCTCTTTATCCTCACCTCTATCTTTCAGAATTCCATGGGATCTCTCCTGATTCCTCTACTTAATTCTCTCTTCCACCAAATTTCTTTGTATTTTTCTTGGTATATCCATGTCTGAATTTACTGTCTTTTTCTAGTAGAATTTAAGTTCAGGAACAGTTTTGTTTTTGTCTTTATCTTTGTTATTCCCAGTACCTAGTAGAATGTCTTGCCTACAGTAGCCACTGAATAAATCTTATTGAATTAACTTGAACCATTGCCTGAGTAATTTTCCCTAATCTTTCATATTCATCCCATCATTCCTCTACTTAAAACCCTTCAGTGGTTCCCCCTTGCCTACTGAATAAAATATAGACACCTCAGCCTGACATTTAAGGCTCTCTATAATCTGGCTTCCACCTACCTTTTCAGCCTCTTTTTCTAATATTCTTCTTTATGTATTCTCTGTTCCAACCAAAACAACTGTTTAATCCTCTATTATCTTACCCTCTCTGACTGCCATGTCTTTTTGCTCTTGGGTCTCCCAGGCTTGGCCTAGACTCTCTGTCCCCTCTTCCCATCACTTACCCTCTTTTGAAATCTGTATTTTCTTTTAAGTCCCAACTCAGCTTGGTGGCTCCTTCCAGATGAAGCTTTTTCAGTCACTGGCTCTGCCCACCACCATCTCCCTAGTAACACTTGTTTCAAATCTCACCACCCCATCACTTTGCTTAGCCTGGCTTCCCATGAATCCATCACAGGACGTCTGCTCATCATTCTATGGATCTTCCTCTGGTTCTGTTGATAGCACATAAATACCAGTGGGACACATGATCTTCCAATTCATTATCTCTCATTTTCTGTTGAGTTCAATCTTGTCATAGACACACAGTCAGTTAATGAACATTTATTAAGTGCCTACCAGGTACCAGTCATTGTGCTAAATGCTGGGGATACAAAAGAAGGTAAAAGACCAACTCTGCTCCCAAGGAGCTCATGGTTTAATGGATGTGTGACCCTGGACAAGTCCCTTAACATCTCTGAGCCTTGGTTTCTTCATCTATAAAATGGAGATGATAATAAAGTACCTTCCTCACAGTTATTTGGAGGATCAAATAACATAGGTCTACAGCGCTCTTCAAATCTTAAAATGCTATATAAAGCTCCTTCTCCTCCTCCTTCTCTTTCTTCTTCTTCTTCATATTCTCCTTCTCCTCCTCTTTCTTCATCTTCTTCTCCTTCTCTTCCTCCTCCTCCTTTTCCTGTCCTCCTTCTCTTCTCCTCTTCCTCCTCCTCCTTCTTTTCCTTTTTCTTTTTCCTCCCCCTCCTCCTTCTCTTCCTCATCTTCCTCCTCCCAGTATTTTCTTGCTGTGCCATCTAGTAAGTCAATACAGTGTTGGACACGAAGTCAGAATCTGAATTCAAATCTGGTTTCACATACCTATTGGATAGGTGACCCTTCACGAGTCACTTAGCTTCTGCCTGTCTCAGTTTCTTCATCTGTAAGATGGGGACCTGCCCGAGTTAGGGTGAGGATCAAGTGAGATAATATTTGTAAAGTGCTTTGCAAATCTTAAAGCAATAGATAAATGCTAGCCATCATGCATTTCTCTGAAGACATCCTTTATGCTGTTTTTCCTGTGTCATTCCTTATTTTTGATGTGATATTGTTTTCTTAGGCCCACCCTGGAATTCTCCATTGCCCTTCGGCAATCCTCAGTGTGATAGGAACAGCCTTGAACAAAGGCTCTAATGTAATTTAAGCTAGCTTCCTCCTAAATGGTAACGAAGCTATTCTCAGAACTTAATTGGTTCTGGATACTAAGGCTCCAGCCACTAAGGCATAGGGGTTCCTGCTGTCCTCTGGTCAAAAAGCATTACAGGGGCCTTAGGCTTGACAAATGCCTCTAACTAGGTTCACCATTGTGGCAAATGCAGAGGCAAATGAAATGTGCTTAAATGAACCAGTACTGAATATCCCTTCCATGCTACTGGTAAGTCAACTTTTGTTAAATGTCAGAAAGTCAAGGAGTGTCTCATTTCATTTCACCAACCAGAAGTGAGTCAGGCTTGACCCAGAATACACAATTTCATTTTACAGAAACAAGTGTTTTGTAAAGAGCAGTCACACAGCATCATTGGAAGGATGACAGATTTTAAAAGATGGGTCTTCATTTTAGTCAGTTAGTCAATAAATGTTTATTAAGCACCTGCCATATGCTGGTCATTGTGCTAAGAGCTGGGAATAGAAAGAAAGGCAAAAGACAGTCCTTGCCCTCAAGGAGCTTATAGTCTAGTAGGGGAGACCAAAGCAAATAACCCAGGCATAAACAAATTATATATAGGATAGAATATAGTTATATGGGACAAAC
The DNA here is from genome assembly GCA_028658325.1 of Potorous gilbertii. Taxonomy (NCBI): domain Eukaryota; kingdom Metazoa; phylum Chordata; class Mammalia; order Diprotodontia; family Potoroidae; genus Potorous; species Potorous gilbertii. Next base: position 64,918,326 of record CM053771.1, read on the forward strand.
TGGAGATAATTAACAGTGATAGGGTCACAGGTTCACTAACTTAGAGGTCATTTAATCTAACCTACTTATTTTACATTTGAGGAAAATGAAACCAGAATGAATTTAAGGGGTTAAATGACTATGTTCATTATTTAAAAATCCTTGAGAGTGAAACCTGTATACTTTGTTTACTTAGTACCCACTCAGCACATGACCTGGTACATAGAGTCCACTTAATCCATCATTGAATTGGATCCAGAAAGTCATGGATGACCTTTGAGACAAATAGAACTGAATAAGGAAAAGGAGAGAAGGGAAAAATGATTATTTAAGTCAGATGGTCATATGTGCCCCCACTATTGTCACATCCCAGGCATGGTAGGGGTGACTATTTGTCTTAAACCTGATGACTGTTTTTCTCGAAGCCAGATACCCCAGTGGAAGAGCAACCTCAGGACTGGCAATTATTCCCTCATGAAAAACAAGGAAAAACTTCTGATGGATTCTGTATCTGGCTTATCTGTATTCCCAAGGTCTCGCTCCTGAACCTCCCTTCCCGATGAAGGCTGTGCTGGGGAGGTGGAGCAGGCGCCTCATCTGTCCTCTGGTTTCATCTCATTCCTGGTTACATGTACGTCTGGGTTCTGAAAGCCACCAGTCAGCACTTGGTCGCAGACCTCCAATCTGCTGGGAGCTTTGAGCAGCTCAGTTTGGAGGAAGGCTTGTACCTGATCAGAATCCTGACTCTTGGCCAACACTGGAATTATGGGAGGCAGAAACCTGTCAGGCTCAGATGTTGTAAAGGCAGCATTGATTGGAAATAAAATTCTGTGGCTTGAGTATTAATATCTGGAAAACCATGACACGTAGTTCTAGAGGTAACTGGGAACCACTGAAGATTTTTGAGTAGGGGAGCACCTTGGCCATCAATCAGCACCTGTACTCCTTTCATTCTCAAGAGTTAATAAGCTCATTCCTCCTCCAGACTTCCCTATTTCTGTTGAGGGTACCACCATTCCTCCAGTCACTGAGGTTTGCAACCCTGCAGTCATCCTTAACTGTTGCCTCTCCCTCAGTCCATATCAAATGGGTCTTGAGGGCTTATCAATTCACTGACGTCCCTCCCTTCTGTTCCCTTCATTATAGCCTCTTTGCTACTTTTCACCTGGGCTATTGTGTGACAAAGACATCAGTGCTATCCTTGATTCTGGCTTTCCCCCTCAAACAATCCATCCTCTGAATAGCTTTTAAATTAATATATTTTTTAAAAAAATTGGATCATGTCATTCTTCTGCCCCCAGATTTTAAGTGACTCCTCATTACCCGAGGGATAAAATATAAAACAGCCTGCCACTTAAAATCCTCTGACTTCCTTAAACCCTTTCCTCTTTCCCTCTCTGGTCCAGCAAATGGACCCATTAATTATTCCGTGCACACACTATTCCATCTCAGGCCTCTCTCCTCACCTCTGCCTTTCCTCGGACAGCTCCTAACTTTTTCCTAGCCACCTCCTGAGTCCCGCCTTGGTCAATGTTGTGTCCCTATTGACTATTTCCTTCAGTCTGTGTGCATATTGTACTGACTTCTATGTTTGTAAGTGATGTTCTCTTAGTAGTGTGTCAGCTCCTTGAGGGCCAGAATTGTCGTAGCCACGGATGTTTTAATAATGTTAATAAAAATATTAATCCAACACAAATCTGTTTGAACTCGACTTGTGCCAGGCACTGAGGGTAGAGACAAAAATCAAAGTTCTTCCTCCCAAGGAGTTTACGTTCTTTTGGGGTTGAGGGTGGGGTTCCTTCTGTTTACTTTTTTCCACCCTAGTCTTTTCTTTCCCCTTAGGAATGTTAATTGTATTTGTTCTGTACCTCAAGTATATGTGCATTATAAACTGCACTTCATGCATACAACCCTGTCTGTTGATCAGGAGAGGTACTCCACCCCCCAATTTTACACCTGAGGATGAGGGAAGGGAAGTAACCATAATTAAAAATTAATTAATCATTTGATCTTTCTAGCATTGAGCCATAACTAAGGCCCTTTGCACCTGGAGTCGAAACAGCTGGAGTGTGTGTGTAGGGGAGCAAAGAACCAGAGGTGTAATCATGATGGGAGAAAGATTCTGTGGTCCTCATTCCTGTGAGGATGGGGGGAGAGCAGGTGAATTCCCATGACAGAATACTGGGAGAGGGGGCAATAGCCCTTTTCCTGGCCCTAAGGGAGGGCAGGCTATATTGACCACTTTATTGGTACAACTCTACCTGCAGTTGACCCAGGGGTAGTTATTCTATGAGGCAGGTGGTGCACTGGAAGATCCCAAGGAAAGAATGGGCGGTGAGGAAGAATTGCAACCCATCCTCCCTCTCCTCTGCTTTGATCCAAGTCCTACTACCTAATCTAATATGTATGAGGGACCCCATAATACTCTGGGGAAGGGTGGACACTAAGCCTAGAGGTCAGAGTGGGCTAGGAGCAGGACCCTGTCATTGTGCCCTGGGGGCTCCTGCAGGAAGGTCTACTGTACTCCCACTGGTGTGTGTGTGTTTGTATGTGTGTGTGTGTGTGTGTGTGTGTGTGTGTGTGTGTGTATGATATTTATTAGCTCCCACTTCTTTCTACATAGTGAAACTTGGGCCAAGTGTTCCCATAAAACCCATTGGGAAACAGGGACTCATTAAGGTTGGGTCATCTAAAAGTCCAGCTGCCAGGGAGGAATCGATTGGGATGCCTCTTGCTACAAACTCGGGGCAGAGATGCTCAGCCTCCCTGCTCCCCCCCCCCCCACTACCCTAGCTTAGCTTCAGCTTATTTTTAGTCAATGAGAGGCATCAGGGTGTGATTCACAGCATTTCCTTTCAGAAGAGAGACTCGGGCTGTTGGGGAGAGCTCACTAAGTGTGAAAGCTTCAGCTCCATGGCACCTCTCCGATTTGGGGGACTCTGAGAAAGAACGGAATTCTGAGTAATTCCCAAAGGGCTCAGCCTGGTAGTGGTACCTTTCTGGCAAAATAATTGGTAGAGTTAACAGGAACCTGTCTGCATAATGCAGGCCCCCTGGGCCAGAGCCCCAGCAAGGCAGTAATTAAGGTCACATCTGCTTTTGCACTTGTACTCCCCCAAAATAGGCAGCCAATCAGGAGCAGGTAGGAAAGGCCTCTGTTCAGAAAACCGCCTGCTTTGGCCAGGGCTGGGGCATCGTTATCCCTGGCCTTTGCATTTTAAAGGGGGCAGGGAGTTCAGCCCTGGGCTTCCCGCCAGTCATGCCCGAGTGACAGGGAAGCTAGGCAGCTTCAGCTGCCAGGCTGCGGGTCAATCCCTCCTTGGCTGCACAAGGCCCAGTCTGATGAGAGACACGTTGGGAAGATTTTGTTGCTTCTATCAAATGCGGGAGCCCTGCCAGATAATTCTGATGGTCTCTTTTGTCTCTCATCTGCTGTGGTTCTGTGATTGGAGGTAAAATGATGGCCTCACTTTGTAGGACTTAGAGCTAGAAGAAAGAGAATGTTGACAACACCCTCATTTTATACCACCACCAATAGTAATACTAGCATGGAGAAAGTGCTTCTAGGTTGGTAAGGAGCTTTATACATATATTATCTCACTGGATCTTCACAACAACTGTGGGAGGTAGGTACTTCTATTAATTCCCATTTTAAAGATGAGAAAATGGTGACAAACAGAAGTTAAGAGACTTGCCCAGGGTCACACTACTAGTATTTGTCTGAGCCAGGATTTGAACTCAGGTTTTGACTCCAAGTCCAGCTCTCTACCATAAGAGATCCTTCTCAATTCTCCCAGGATTTTGGAAAGGGGAAGACAATAAGCATTAATTAAGTGCCTACTATATACCATGCACTAGGTAAGAGCTTTACAAATATTATATCTCATTTGCTCCTCACAACAACCTTATGAGGTAGGTGTTATTATTCCCTTTTAACAGGGGTGGACTGAGGCATACAGAAGTTAAATGACTTGCCAGGGTCACACAGTTAGGGAGTATCTGAAGTCAGATTTAAACTTCGGTCTTCCTGACTCCAGGTCCAGAGTTGTACCCACTTTGCCAGCCAGCTGCCCAGGGGAGAATGCTAGTATTCTCCCCTAAAATTTTATTTTTTGACAAATGAAAAACCCCTAGAGGTAGAGTTTCTAGGTAATTAATAATATATTTATTAATTAAGGTAATGGGCAATCAATAAATTGATGGTCAGTGTTTTCTGTCTGTAACCAAAGACAAACCAACGGAGATCCTGAAAGCCTTAACTATATTTTTTTTGGAAAGGGATGCCCCTGACAAGTGAAAACCAACCTTGATTGGTGGACATTTAATGAGGAGGTGAGCTCGAAGTCTTTGGCTCCTCCTGCTGAGAACATGGCTTGATCAGGAGACTCAGCTGCCTTCAGCTGGTTGGTTTTCTCCTTTGTGCTGGGTCACCCTGAACTCCAGTGGAGGTGTACAAGAACAGGGGCTCCTTTCTCTAGGGTAAGAACTCATCCAGACTGGATTCTCTTTACACTCTACACAGAAGTTAGGTCTTCTACCCAAGACTGAAGAGCATGTTTCTTGTGGGTGAGGACAAATCTTGTCCATCACTCATATCCTTCAGAGACTGACTGAGCTGAACCTAAAAGAGAAAATAAAGGAGAAAAGCCTGGATCCCAGATTACTAATTGGTTATTAATATAATAGTAAAATAATTTCTTTCAGTTTTGTATATATCCTGTAACTATATATCTGTGAAGATACAATCATAGATTTAGCACCTGGAGGGACCTTCGAAGACATCCAGCCTAACCCCTGCACTTTACAGATAGGACACTGGAGCCTAAGGAGTGGAAGTAATTGATCCAAGGTTCTACAAGGTCTCTTGAAGGAGGCAGTTTTGGAGTTGAACCTCCAAGGCAGTCAGGGATTCTAAGCAGAAGGAGAGCTCTCCAGTTCTGGAGACTGGCCTGTGTGGGAGAGGGAATGTTTAGTATGGAAAACAGCAGGTCGGTTGGTTTAGCTGGGACAGAAAGCACAGGAAATGTAATGTGCAATCAGCCTGGAAAGAGAGATCGCAGTTTGCTGTCCAAGGGCTTCCAGTGAGAACCCGAGGAGTATGCATTTTGTCTTAGAGCATATGAGGGAGCAGGGGAGTTTTTTTAAGCAGAAGAATGACATGGCCAGAGTTGTGCTGGAAGAATATCAATTTAGCAGCTGTGAGGAGGTAAGATTGGAGAAGGGGCGAGGCTTGATGCAAAGAGGCCAATTAGGAGGCCATTGTAGAGGTTCAGGGGAGAGGGGGCTGGGGTAGAACTGGAGAGAAGGCCATGGAGAGGGAGCTACTTGGAGGTGAAACTGAGAAGACTCAGTAACTGATTGGATATGGGAAGGAGGGAGGAAGATGGCACCGCATGGCATGTTGGAAGCCAACTTCCAGCATTTGTGACTGGAGGTACATTTCCCAATCAATAATCATATTGGGAGCTGATGGTCCGAAACTTCCATGGGAAGTGAACACAGGAATACAGAGCAGTGTCTCTGTGTGTAACTAGGGAAGGAGAGCTTGGGCATGAGCTGGCACCCCAAGAAATACTAGCCCTAGAATAGCTTGGGGCTGGCTGGTCCACCTCAGGTGTATGTGTGTGTGTGTGTGTGTGTGTGTGTGTGTGTGTGTGTGTGTGTGTGTAGGTGTATGTGTTATGTGTATGTATATGTATATGTGTGTGTATGTATGTATGTATGTGTGCATCCCTCTTGGTCACTTCACACTTTTCATGCTTCATACTCTGATCCAGAAGAGATGAGTCCTTTCCTTTGTGTCTCCAGGGAAGTAGATACCCATGGCTGAGTCAAGACAAGAAGCATTTATTAAGTGCTAACTCTGTGCCAGGCATGTGGTGGCAGGGAGGTAGTACAGTGAATAGAGCACCAAACTGGAGGCAGGAAGACCTGAGTGGAAATTCTGCCTCAAATACTTGCTAGCTGTGTGACCCTGAGTCAGTCACTGAACCCCTGTTTGCCTCAGTTCCTCATCTGTAAAATGGGGACACACTGGAGAAATGGCAAACCACTTCAGTATCTTTGTCAAGAAAATCCATGGGGTCACAAAGAGTCAGAACGACTGAATGGCAATAGGCCAGGCACTGTGCTAAGCCCTGGGGATAGAAATATAAGCAGAAAGAAAGGCAGTCCCTGTCCTTTATGGGAGTGTATACTCTAGTGAGGGAAGAGACCACATAAAAAGGAAAGACCCTTGGAGTCTGGAGTGTGCACCTGGAGAGGAATGAATTTAGGGCTTCCCCAGGGGAGTAAATGTAAAATGGATCTCCTGGTAAGAACCAGCCAATCAGAGGCAGGACCTGCTGCTCTCTGGTTTCAGGATGTACTCTCTCACCTGCTCTTAGAATCTCCCATTTCCCTCTAAGCGCTATCGCATGCCTGACACCTTCTACCACAAACAGCAAGCATTTATTAAGCACCTACTGGGTGCCATGCAGGGTGCTGCAGCTAGAAATAGCAAAGCACAAGGAGCTCAGTTCTATTGGGGGAGACACCATGGATGTAGTTTGAGCATATTCAGATCATTTACACAATTAGAGCATGAAGCATTTCCTGATCCCTTAATTTCTGGTGCTCCCCTACCTTCAGTCATCTTATATTTATGTGCTTCTGTATATGCATTTCTACATATCTGTTTGTCTCCCCTGATAGAAGGGAGCTTCTTCTTGAGGTCAGGGCCCTTTTCATCCCCAGCACCTAGGATGTTTGTTGTGTTGCCAATTTTTCAACCATGTCTGACTCTTTGTGACCCCATTTGGGGTTCTCTTGGCAAAGATACTGAAATGGTTCGCCATTTCCTTCTCCAGCTCATTTTCCAGATGAGGAAACTGAGGCAAATAAGGTAATAGCCACTTATTAAGTACTTGCTGATTGTTTGATAAAAGCCCAGGGTGAGAAGTCATGGATGAGCACCAGCACTGGCCCAGTCAAAGAGAATGAAACAGGAGCACGAGATGGACCCCTCACATCCTACTCTGGGTTTCCAGTTTCTGGTCCATCTGAGAGAACGCCTTGGGGCAGCAGGTGTCTGGTTGAGTCTCAGACTTGGTCCCTCAAAGGCTTTCCCTTAGGGCTTTCATCAGTGAATATGGATGCAAAAATCCTAAGTAAAATAGTAGCTAAAATTTACAATAATGTATTACTAAGATTATACATTGTGACCAAGTGGGGTTAATAATCTCTGAGGTCCCTTCCACTTAGGACTCTGAGGGCCCAAATCCCATGAGCCTGTTTTAGCAAAAGGATCAGAATAACACAGGATAAGGTTGCCTGTACACTTTGGTTTTTTGGACCTTGGGACTTTTAAAGTGCCTGAAAAATTCACTTGAACTGGTGCAACCTTCCCTTATTTATACTATACTTATTCATTTATTTTTTAGCAAATCCTTTCTTCTCCTTGGCCTAATAGAACAAAGGTAAACTTCTAATCTAATGGCTGCACAGAGTGCCACAAATCTTGATAAATAGGAGCTTAATTAAAAGAAGGTTTCACTGGGTGAAAGACTCATTAACTAGGCACTTTTTGAAGGTATGATTTCTGTATTTGTATTTGTCAAATTCTATATAGTTTTGAATTTTTAAATGCCTGGTCATGCCAAACCTCCTTTACAATGTAATTATAATAGGTATAACACATCATGGTGCTTGGCACATAGTAGGTGCTTCCTTAATAAATTCTACTTGCTTGAAAACCAAGATTATTTAGGTCTTACTCTGTGTAAGGCACTATGCCTCAAATTTGTGTAGAAGGTAGCAGAGTAGGTATAGGAGAACTGGGTTCAGGCCTCAGTTCTGCCACTAAATAGCTATCCAACTTGGACAAGACACATCCTTTTATATGAGCTTCAGTTTCCCCTTCTGTAAAATGAGAGATCTGGAAAAAATGATGTCTGGAGCCCCTTCCAGCTCTGATATCCCATGAATCGGATGTGATTTGCTTGCAGGTGACCCCACAGGCAATGAAACTGACATGTCTGGGTGTAAAGAAACTGCAGGCTAGTGTCAATGATGGCATGTGAATGAGGATCAGCATAAAAGATATCACTGAGGACATATCTGACCAGAGAAGGAGGTAGTAGTGATGGTGAGGGGTGCCATACTGCTCTCCACAGGAAACAGTGAAAGAAGCAGCTGCTGGCTTCTATGGATGGTTTCTGGAGACAAATAGGTAAGAATTGTACTGAATGACAAGGAGTAGAAAGGTTTTTTTAGTGTAGTTGTTGAGTCATTTCAGTTATGGCTCACTCTCCCTGACCCCATTTGAGGTTTTCTTGGTAGAGATGATGGAGTGGTTTGCCGTTCCCTTCTCCAACCCATATTATAGATGAGGAAACTGAGGCAAATAGGGTGAAGTGACCACCTAGGGTCACACAGCTAGTAGGTGTCTGAGGCCAGACTTGAACCCAGGAAGACGAGACTTGCTAGTTCCAAGTCCAGCGCTCTATCTGTTGTGTAACCCAGCTACTTGAAAGGACTTTGATCTACCCCTAAAATGAGTGCCTGTATCAGAGTATCTCCAACTTATGTTGTCTATAGCTTGTTTGTACATCACTGTATGTCATGTCTCCCATGAGACTGTGAGCTTGAGGACAGGGACTATCTTTTGTCTTTCTTGGCATCCCCCATGCTTAGCACAATGCCTGGTGCATTAGCACACCATAGGCATTTGGTAAGTGCTTGTTGACTGACAGACTGAAGCAATTCACGTTTTTAATAATATCACAAGATCTTGGCATCATATATTGTGAATTGGAAGGGACCTTATGGAACATTGAGTCCAATCCCTTCATTTTATAGATGAGGAAGCTGAGGACCAGAAAGGGGGAAGAATTTTATTTATGGTCACATAGCTGGTAAGTGGCTGGGGCAGGATTGGAATCCAGGGCATCCTGGCTCCAAGTCCAATACCTTAACCATTCTCCCTACTCTCTGACTTCCCCTCCACTGCCTAGTACTTCATGATTACAGAACACTTTGTATACACTTTTAGAGGTGCTAAGGAGGTCATGTGGGCCCAAAGAAGATTGTCCTGAGTGATTCTGGAAAGTGGTTAGTGGGTGCAGCTAATTTAAGCCCTGCAGACTGGAAACTGGAGCAGGAGGAGCCCTGGAGATCAATCAGAAGGCCTCCTAACCAAGGTCCAACTGAGGTCAGCCAGATGTAGGAGAAGCATTTACATAGGAGCATGCCTTGGCCTGCCTTCCTTCTCCTTTCAAAGTACATAGGCTGGTGGGGGTAAGGTGGTGAAATTGTGGTTTAAAGGGTCGGGATCTCACATAGATGGACTCATGCTTCCCTGCATGGCTCTCATTTTCCTCATTTTTAGAGTTTGGAGCTTGAAGGAGATGATTTCTAAGGTCTTTCAAGGTTTTGACATTCTATGGTCTAAGGATCCTCCCAGCTCTGACATACTGTGTTGGAAGGGCCCTTCCAGTTTTGATGTTCATTTTCTATTTTAGAGCCTTCTTAGCTCATTCTGTGTTCTATATGCTGAGGGTCTTCCCAGTTCTGACCTGTAATTCTTTGAGGGATTAGCTGAATTATTCAAGACTTATCACCAGTCCTTCTGATTTTAACAGTTCAATATAATCCAATTTACAAATATTATTGAGCTACTCCATCAGGTTGTTACTTCAGCCTTTTTTTCTTGGGAAGTCTAAGGTAAGGTGGAAAGTAGATTGCATTTTGAGGGCCTGAGCTCTTAATTCAGCTACTTACTCTATGTGTGGCTTTAAATAGCTCATGTTATCTCTCTGGCCTCAGTTTCCTTAACTGTAAAATCCGGGATGTTCCTTCTAATTTCCCTTCTACTTCTAAATCAATGATCATATGACTCCAGGAGACAAAGTCCCTCCCTTAGAGTATCACCCTTTTCTCTCTTCCCCATCTCCATGAAACAAGTCATTGAGTCATTGTGTCTCATAGCTGGAAGAGACCTTAAAATGAATCTCTTTGTGGAGCAGGAATGCCAACTACAATGTCCCCACAAATAGCCATCCATCCTCTTCTTGAACATCTCCAGTGATAGCTAGCTCACTACTTATCTCATGGAGTTGTTGTAAGAAGAGCTTTGTAAACCTTAGAGAACTCTGAAGTATTATTGAACTCATTCCATTGCTAGACAGCTCTGAGAGAGTGTCCTTAACTATACTGATTGAAAATCTGCCTCATTATAACTTCCTAAGATTGATGCTGTTTCTGCCTATTGAAGTCAAGAAATACAAGGGAAACACATTTAATACATACCTACTATGTGCTGGGCACCATGCTAAGCACTTTACAAATATTATCTCCTTTAGTCCTCACAACATCCTTGGGAGGTAGTTGCTATTATTAACCCCACTTTATAGTTAAAGAAATTGAAGCAAATAGAGATTAAGTGACTGGCCCAGGGTCTGAAGCTGGATTTGAACTCAGGTCTTCCCGACACCAGGCCCAGTGTTCTATGAACTGTGTCATCTACTCTCCCAATAACCCTTCAGATATTTGAATATATTCTTGCTCCCCTGTTTTCTCTCATCAAAGATCAGCTAGATTTGATCTTGACCCTCCCTAGAATCCCTCAGGAAAAAAACCTGCCTATTAGCCCAAGGCTTGCTCACACAGCAACCCAGCCTGTTGGTGTCACATGGGACTGTGAGAACCATGCCAGTTTTCGGAGAATTCCCAAATTGTTCCCAGAATACTAGAATCTCAGGTTTGGAAGTCATCTTAGTGGCCATCTAATTCACCCTGGACATGACCAAGACTCTCCTTTATGACATGTCTGACAAGGGGGCCATCTAGCTATTACTTGAAGTTTTTCAAGGTTTTTCAGAGGGGTATAGCCTTTCCCTTCTGAGACAGCCCATCCTACCTTGGGGCAACTCTACTTGTTAGAAAGTGTCTTTACAACCAGCCTAAACTTCTCTGATGGAATAAATGTAATCCTTCCTCATAAGAGCATTTGAAATACTCAAAGAAAGCTATCATTAACCCCTTCCCCCAGTTATTTTTCTTTTCCAGATTAAACATTCCCCTACCCTGGGATGTGTGTGGGGGGTGTAGGTGTGATGTTACCTTAGATCCTCCCATTTTTGACTAAGCTTGGGTTTCTGGTACATGTAGAAACAGACCAGTTCCTTCGACGATGTCCCAGGGTTCTTTTGGCCCAAACAACCCAGAACAAAGATGGTGGGGTTGGCATTTGTTAATTGTTATTAGTCTTAGGTGGTTATCCCGTGAATAAGCATCCTCCAAAGAACTCTTTGTGATCATCAGACCGCAGTGTCTAGTGCCGACCTTTAGAGACCAGAGTTGGATAATTATGAAAGGGTGCTTTTCTATAAATGTAGATGTTTCATAGATAAAGGTCAACTGGGGGTAGCACAATTTGACAAGTAGTTTGATAATGAATCTGGGCAAGTATGAAGAGTGGCAGTGACAGAAGTTTCTTGTTCTACACCCCGGTATTTGTATAGCGGGTGCTAGCTTTCAGGAATCACGTCCATGTCCACAAACCAAGTTGCCTCTAGAAAGAAATGAATTCTGATTTCCTAATTTTGTTGTTTTTGGGGTGTATTTATGGGGCTGGGGAGTGCAATGTGATTTGTCTGCTTAGAAACTCTGTCCTCCAATGCAGACTAGCAACCATTTGATTGCAATTTACAACCTTAGGAATTTTCCTGGAGCAGTGAGAGGTTAAATTCTTGTGCAGGGTCACACAACTATGTTTGTAGTTTTTTGTATTTTGTTCTTGAAGAAGACCATGACTTCAGGAAAGTAGTGTCATGACATGCAAGTGAATTGGAGTTCGGTGAGGGAGGGCTGTAAAAAGTCATCAGCCTTACTTTCTCCTCTAGAGCCATCTGGTCCAGTGACAAGATCAGGGCAATTGGAGATGACCCCCATGCAGCTATGACTGTGATGGAGGCAGGGCTCAAGCCCAGGTCTTTCGGTCCCATGATTAATCCTGGATCCACTATGCCATCTAGCCTCTCATTGATTTTATAGAATGAAATAATCCTAGAATGTTAGAACTTGATACAACTTAAAATATCAATTATTCTAACTCTCTTTTTATTTTGAAGTGTCACTGAGTTGTTTTATTTCAACACATACAGAATGTAAAGAGGAGGCATCTGATGCCCAACTGTGCAAGTGATGAACTCAACTGTTAGCAAGGCAGATAAAAAAATCCAAAAAAGGTCAATAACAGAAAAAAATCCACCTGGCAAGACAGGGATCTCCCAACAGTATCAAGGTTGTACTAGGAAAGTCCTTCTGGCCAGGGGGGCTGAGGTTTCAAGTGTCTCCCAGTTTGGGTGAGTAGCCTGATCTTGGCCAATCTTGGCTGATGATACTGAGGTAAATACAGCTTGTCCATGAAGGTCACCATGAAGGGTATCACCCGGTTCCAACTCTCTCTTTTTTATGGATGAGTAATAGAGTCCCTGAGAAAATATTTCCCAATAGATATGAAGAGATTAGATATCTCTGTCATCTGAAGGATTTAGGTCTCCTGTCAATGATTCTTTGTGTGACCTTGGCCAAGCCCCTTTCTCTCTTTAGGTGGCAGTTTAAGAATATGTAAAATAAGATAATGGATCAGATAATCTTTAAGGTATTTTTCAGAATAGATGTCCAACATTCTATGCTCTTCATAATTCTGACAATGTTATGTTCCATGTTTTAAGGATCCTTCCAAGTCTAACACTATATGGTCTAAGGTCTTGGACCTGTGGCAATTAGTGTTCTATATTTAGTGCTTAATGTACCCTTCTAGCTCCAAGGTTCCCTAATTAGAGCTCCTACAGCATTTACTCTTTCTACCACTTATTTTTGCTTAATTCTGTTTTGTATTGATAATTAGGCCAGTATATAGTATATAGTTGGTATCGTTAGTATATAGTTGGAAAGAGCCTGAGGCTGGGAGTCTGGACACCTTGGTCCTTTTTACTGCTCTAACATTAACATTACCTGTTTGATGTGGGCATATAAATTCTCTTGTCTGAGAATTGTTCACACCTAGTTAACCCATTTGATGGATGAAGTCAGGAGTCATTAGTTCTTCCCTTCCCAGTAAAATGAGAGATTGACTAGATTACTTTTAAGGTTTATTCTATCTTTGCCAGTCTATGAATCTTAGAATTTTTGATCTGGAAGATACCTTAGAGGCCATCTGGTTCAACCTGCACTTGCTATATGTCTCCCCCGCTCCATGACATATCTGACAGGTGGTTACCCAAGCCTTTGCTTGAATTGATGAAGAACTCACTACCCCTTTAGATACTTTTGGACAGTTCTTCCTTATATAAAAAGGGTGTTTCATGCCCCAACCCCAATTAATGTAAGTCACAGGATGCTCTTCACCTTGCTAGCTTAGATTGAATTACAGGATCAATCACTGATCAAATGTATAAGCTTTGGTGTGAATAATTACTAGACACCCCTCCTCCTACATTGAATTAATTAATCAATCAAAGGCATAAAGGGAACACATTAAGGAGCCAAACTGGCAGTCAGAGGGCAGTAAGAGGGATATGTAAGTAGGGAATGAGTCCAGAAATGTCATACTCCCTTCCCCTGTCATTGTCCTGCCCTACACATTGATCATGTCATTGAAGAAACTAATCCAGTAACAAATTTCCTCCATCTGAGAGCTAAAAGAGGATGAACTAGATACATCAGGGAAAAGAAGCTTAATGGAGGTGACCCATTGGGTGAACCCAAGAGAAATGCTGTCATGGGTTCTATGAGTGCTTTAATACTCATAGCCCAGCAGAGAGCTAAGCACACCAAAGTCCTTTATGAGGACTACACAAATTGAGAAACAAACTTCTCGTAATCAGGAGATGGAGGTTTCTTTTTTCTCCATATCTGAACTTGAGCCCACTTTCCTCCAGATTTTGTGTATACTTGTGCTATAATATATCTCAGATTTTTTTTATGGGGGGGGGAATGTTTCTGTACCAATTGATTTTTTTATTAAGGCATCTTAGTAACTGTCCATTTCTAAAAGCCACTTAACTTTGACAATTGATAATCAATTTTGGAATACACTGGTGGGGACTCAGTATTGGAGTCACCTCCACCTTCTCAAGAACATCCCTAGAACCATGAGAGGAGAAGTAGTTAATTGTCTCCTGGGGAGACAACTCACAATTGCTAGTAAGGGTTGAGGAAATAGTCCTTGAAGCTAGAGTACACTTATATGAAGCTGAAATGAACCTCTTTGCATCTTTACTTTTCTTGTGCTCTCTAGGCCCAAACAGAACATAATCTCACTAGTTAAAATACTTGAAGAATACCCTTACTTTCTTTCATCTTCTATTGTCTGGGCTAGCTTTAGAAAATGAGTTCTTTCAGGGTCTGGCTCTATCTTTTATTTCTAATATTCTCTAGGTACCTAGAATTAGTATTCCAGGTACACCTAATAAAATAATATAAGAATATAACATATAATATTATAACCTATATTGTTATATACTATACATTATATGTGTGTGTGTATTTATATATATGTATATAAGAATAACAATATTCTTCTGGGTACCTAGATGGAAAGTACTCTTCAGAGAGGCATTGTTGACTAGGGGTGAATGATTACTAGATGTCCTGTTTAAATTAGTTAATCAAATAATAGTGTAGAATAGAGAGATAGTTTTGGAGTCAGACAGAGTTGGGTTCAAGTTCAGCTCTGAAAGATTTTTAGTGTGGCTTGGGGCAATAATTTAACCTCTCAGACTCTAGGTAATTGAGTAAAAGTTTCAAGTCAGGTGTATTGATAGGAATAGTTTAATTCATTGGGACTGATTGAAAATCAAAGATTCAGATCAAGGATAGAAGATCCTTAATGAAAATTTGTTGAGTGGAATTCACCTGAGAGTGTGTAGCAAGTCCCATGCATTGCTAGACAATGCACCTCAAGAGATTATGAAAATTAGAGTCCCCTCATAGCTAAAATCCCACCTTCTATAAGAAGCCTTTCTCAATTCCCCTTAATCTTAGGGTTTCTTTGTTGATTATTTCTAAATTATCTTGTATATGGCTTGATTACGCATACTTGTTTGCATGTTATTTCCCCATTAGACCATGAACTCATTGGGACAGGGTCAGTGTTTCACCTTTCTTTGTATTTTCAGTGTCTGGCACACAGCAGATGCTTAACAAACATCTATTGATTGGTTGATGTTCCCCACTTACAGATATTTCATAGTCCCAGAATGTTGCTCCTTACTTCCTTTTATTTTTTAAATGTTTATTTATTTATTTTTAGTTTTCAACATTCATTTCCACAAAATTTTGAGTTACAAATTTTCTCCCCATCTCTCCCCTCCCCTACTCCATAATGCCTTGCATTCTGATTACCTTTTCCCTCAATACACCCTCCCTTCTATCACACCCCTCCCTTCCCTTATCCCCATCTTCTCTCTTTTCTTGTAGGGCAAAATTGATCTCTGTACCCCATTATCTGTATTTCTTATTTCCCAGTTGTATGCAAAAACAATTCTCAACATTCATTCCTAAAACTTTGAGTTCCAACTTATCTCCCTTCCTCCCTCTCCACTCATCCCCACTGAGAAGGCAAGCAATTCAACATAGGCTATATATGTGTAGTTTTGCAAAAGACTTTCATAATAGTCATGTTGTGTAAGACTATATTTCCCTACATCCTATCCTGCCCCCTCATTTATTCTATTCTCTCTTTTGACCTTGACCCTCCTCAAAAGTATTTACTTCTAATTACTTCCTCCTCCCATTTCCCTTCCTTCTATCATCCCCTACCCCACTTGTCCCCTTCTTCCCTACTTTCCTGTAGTGTAATATAGATTTTCATACCAAATTGAGTGAGCGTTTTATTCCCTCCTTAAGCCAAATGTGAAAAGAATAAGCTTCACTTTTCCCCTCTCACTTCCTCCCTTTTCTCCTCCATTGAAAAAGCTTTTTCTTGCCTGTTTTATGAGGGATCATTTTCCCCATTCCATTTCTCCCTTTCTCCTCCCAATATATTCCTCTCACCCCTTAATTTTATTTTTTTAGATATCATCCTTTCTTATTCAACTCACTGTGGTGTGTGTGTGTGTGTGTGTGTGTGTGTGTGTGTGTGTGTAATCCCTTCCGCTACCCAAATGTTGAGAAAAATCTCAAGAGTTACAAATGTTATCTTTCCATGTAGGAATATAAACAGTTCAACTTTAGAAAATCCCTTATGATTTCTCTTTCCTGTTTATCTTTTCATGCTTCTCTTGATTCTTCTGTTTGAAAGTCAGATTTTCTATTCAGTTCTGGTCTTTTTTATCAAGAATGCTTGAAAGTCCTCTATTTCATTGAATGACCATTTTTTCCCCTGAAGTATTATACTCACTTTTGATGGGTAAGTGATTCTTGGTTTTAATCCTAGTTCCTTTGACTTCTGGAATATTATATCCCAATCCTTTCAATTCCTTAATATAGAAGCTGTTAGATCTTATGTTATCCTGATTGTATTTTCACAATATTCAAATTGTTGCTTTCTAGTTGCTTGCAGTATTTTCTCCTTGACCTGAGAATTCTGAATTTTGGCTACAATATTCCTAGGAGTTTCTCTTTTCATATCTCTTTCAGGAGGTGATTGGTGGATTCTTTAAATATTTAGTTTGCTCTCTGGTTCTAGAATATCAGGGCAGTTTTCCATGATAATTCCATGAAAGATGATGTCTAGGCTCTTTTTTTGATCATGGCTTTTAGGTAGTCCCATAATTTAAAAATTGTTTCTCCTGGATCTATTTTCCAGGTCAGTCATTTTTCCAATGAGGTATTTCACATTATCTTCTGATTTTTAATTCTCTTGGTTTGGTTTTGTAATTTCTTGGTTTCTCATAAAGTCGTTAACCTCCATCTGCTCTATTCTAATTTTTAAAGAACTATTTTCTTCAGTGAGCTTTTGAACCTCCTTTTCCATTTGGCTAATTCTGCTTTTTAAAGCATTCTCCTCTTTGGTGGCTTTTTGAACTTCTTTTGCCAATTGAGTTAGCCTGTTTTAAAGGTGTTTTTTTTTCAGCATTTTTTTGGGCTCCTATAGCAAGTTGTTGACTTGCTTTTCATGATTTTCTTCCATTGCTCTCATTTCTCTTCCCAATTTTTCCTCTACCTCTATTACTTGATTTTCAAAGTCCTTTTTGAGCTCTTTCATTGTTGAGACCACTACAACCCACTTTGGAGGTTTTGGATGCAGAGGCTCTTACCCGCAGGGTCTTCCTCTGATGACATGCATCACTCCTCCTCATCTGAAAGGATGGAAGAAAATATCTGCTCACCAAGAAAGTAACTTTCTGTTGTCTTATTTTTTTCCCCTTTTTTGGGCATTTTCCCAGCTGGTTACTTGACTTTTGAGTTTTTTGTCAAGAAGAGGGTATATTCTGGGGATTTGTAAGTTCTCAGTGTCTCCAAGATGGCACAATCAAGGGAGAGGAGTTTACGTCTCTCCTGGCTTGCACACTGGTTTGGGAACAACCAAAAACTTTTGTGCTCAGAATCTGCAAGTAGTAGAATTCCCTCTCTACATCCTCCTCCAACTCTGCCAGCACTCCTCCTCCTCACCGCAAAGCCCAGCTCAGGTCTGAGATTCAGATTAGTTGCTCAATTCCCTTAGGGGCTTTAGGTGGATGCCAGTGCAGTGACTGCTGCTGGCAGAGCCAGACCACATTCCCTTCTCATCCAGATGAAAAAGATTTCTCACTGATCTTTGATGCTTTCGTTGGCATTTGTGGGTTGAGGGATCTGAGGACCACTGCTGCTGTTGAGGATTCTGCCCCCGAGGCCTGTTCTGGTCCTGTTCTTTTCAGTGCTGAGTGGCCAAGGCTGGGCTGGGCTCTGTGGGTTGTGCTCTGCTCCATGCCCTGTGTGATAGAACTTTTCTGTTAGGTTTCCAGGCTACCTTGGGCTGGAAATCTCTTTCATTTTGTCATTTTGTGGCTTCCATTTCTCTAGAATTTGTTTAGAGTCATTTTTTAATAGGGATTTTATGGGCTGTAGGGGAAGAGCAAGAGTATGTGCATCTTTCTATTCCACTATCTTGGCCCTTACTTCCTTTTAATTAAGCATGGAAGCAGTCTGGTATTTTGGAAAATGTGTTGGACTTGGAGGCAGAAGGTCTAAATTTAAACTATGATTTATTCACTTCCACCTGATGAACCTCAGTTTCTTCATCTGTAAAGTGGATTTGTGTGTTAATTATCCTTTCAGTCACAGAGCTGTTGTGATAAAATTGACATTTAAATCTAAAAATACTTACATGAAAGTTATTATGCTTTCTGATATTAACACTTTTATAACATATAACCTTGAGAATCTGTGACTTCATCATTGGGGACCCTCACTCTACTGATGCTTGCAACAACTTCTCTTTGTCTTAGTTGTTGATTTTTGTGAGTTATTGTGGCTCAAAATCCATCATTTAGGAGAAAACCTGGTATCATGGCTTTCTGCACTTGGCTAGGCTGATTGTCAGTTATAAACCTGAAGAATTTCCAGCTTGAGGTTCTGACAGAATTTGGGACTTTCTAACATCACTTTTGGGAACCCAGAGTGACCTCTGTGATAGAATGAAGTATCAGAATTGGAATTTAGCTGAGGATCAACAACTGTTACTAATAACCAATAGTGACAAATAAATATTTAGTGTTTAATAGAGCTGAGTTGCGGTACCACACTTTGCCCACAGGTACCACCATTTAACTTAGGATTTGCTTCACACATTTCTTAAAGTTAAAGTTGTAGGGTTCTGTAAAATTTCAATTCCATAAATAAAAAATTTTGAAAATTAGGGTTACCTAGAATGAGGGACTCTCACTAAAATATGTTATTGTAAAAGCAACAATAGAGAGAGCACTGGATCTGGAGTTAGAAGACCTAAGTTTGAGCCTGATTCTACTACTTTTGTGCTGTGTGACTGTGGTCAAGTCACTTACTCTTTTCTCACCCTCAGTCTCCTCATTTGTAACTTATACTGCCCATAATGCAGGGTAGCTGTGATGAAAGCATTTTGTAAACCTTAAAATGTTAGAATAATAGGAATTATTAGCATGTGCGTACATCTATATCTCCCCATTGGCACATTTTATCTCTTGGGTAAATGTGACTGACTCTGGGTAAGGTGGGGAGAAAGCCATTATCATTAATATGAGAGAGACAGCATGGGACGGTAGACAGAAGACATCCTCATAGATTTTTCCCTCTGCCTCCCCTCCATTCAGGACAATTGGAATCTGTTTTGGAAAATGTACCAAAATATCTTTGCTAAGAGTCTCTCATTAAAAAAAAATCCCGCCAGGTTTACAGTAGCCTTCTTAGTGGACACTTTCAGTTTTTTAGAAGTCTTGAAATAGAAGACACAGGAGGCTGAATGACAAGAGAATTAGGATGCAGGGAAAGGCAGAGGGTATTCAACCAATTAGCAGCAGGCCCAGGCTCTCTGCTCTCCCCACTGGGGAGGTGAGAGGAGCCCTCTCTTGGGGCCTCCAGCTCCTGACACCCAATTAATCCTTCCTCACCAGCCGACCAAGCAGGCCTGGATTCCTGCAGGACACTACTCAGGAGGGTGCCTGGGGAATGGAGGGTGTTAATTGAAAGCTCCAGCCCAGACATTTCTCAACCAGCAGAGATGACACTACTCAGCTTACCCCCTGCTAACTCCTGCCTGGGTGCCTCCTAGCCCTGGCTTGGGTCTTGGTGGGGAGACACCTCTTTGGGCTCTCTGGGAAGGGCTCTTCCCCCTTAAGGCTCTGAAGAAAGCCCTGCCTTGGGGGGAAATGAACTAAAGAGAGCAAAGACTCTAGATTCACCTGGGGATTCAGACTGTAAGGGAAATCATAGCCATTGAATGCTAGAACCAGAGAAGACCTTAGAGATCAAGTCCAATCCTTTCAGATGGCAAAACAGATTCAGAAAAGGGAAGTTACTTAACCGAAGTCATGCAACTAGTAAAGAGAATTTGAATCCAGATCTTCTGAAATAAAATCACAAATGTCAGAACTTGAAGGGCTCTTGGAGACTATATCATCTAAATCACCAATTTTACAGATGGAAAAACTGAGTTTTTGAAGAGAACAAAATGATACATTCAATTTTTCTTAGTAAGTGACCGAGACTTGAATCCAAGTCTCCTGATTGATTCTAACCCAATGCTGTTTGGTGACATTCCTAGAAGACTGCAGTTGGGGATTCTGAGGCAATTATCTGCAAGAGGGGAGAAAACAAAGAAAGTTTTACATCCCCTAACCTGGTACTCTCCCCTTGCCTTCCTCTTTCTCTACTAATGGCCAGTTCTAGAGTTTTTGGGAAAGTGGGGTGGGAAGAATGCCTTGTAGTACTTTCTTGAATTCCCAATCTGCCTGGGAATAGACCTTGCCTGACCTTAGTAAAGGTAGTTTTTTCCTTTTTTGCTTAGACAGGTTGACAGTGGCTTTTTCCTTCTTTTGATTTTTTATACTGGAAAGAGAAACAGACCAGGACACAGAATCAGGCTTACTGTCCAGTGTGACTCTTAGCTATGTGACAACGAGCAAATCTCTTTTTCTGGTTCTCAGGTTCCTTATCTGTAAGATGAGGTGTTAGGATTGGATTGGGTGAACTTGAAGAGATCTTCCTGTTCAGGAAAATTCTCTGTTGGAATGCCCCTTTAAATTCTGATTTTCTAGGTTCTAAAGCCCTTTCTAGCTCGGACATTCTCTGTTCTAATATTTGACATTGTCTGTGCTAAGTGCCCTTCTAGCGCAGACATTTCATGTTCTATAACTCCCCTATGAAGGCTACTTCATGGAAAAAGGGGGATAAAGATAAGGTAAATATGTAAGGCATAGAACTATCTAGTTATTAAAGCCAGAATGCCATACTGATGCCATGGCATCGGTTTCAGTCCTGGTTCAGCCACTGCAGTCTTTAACCTGTCTTGAGTTATACCCTCCTGTATAAATTGAATGGGTCTTAGGGGTGATCTATGATTCCTTCTAGCTGAAACTGTCAATCAGTCAATCAACAAACACTTATCAGATACCCACTATGGATCAGGTACTATGCTAAGATCTGGAAATAAAAAGACAAAAACAAAATACTCTCTGCTCTTGAGGAGCTTACATTTTATTTGGGGAAGCAACATGCACACAAAAAATAGATACAATGTGTATAAGGTAATTTGGGTTGGGGTGGGGTGAGGTGGGATGATGGTCATGGTAGTTGGGTGGGTACATGGAGATACTGGTAACTTAAGGGTTATTAGAAAAGATCTCACATAGGAAAGGTCACTTGAGCTGAACTTTGAAGAAAATTTGACATCTTGGAGGTGGAATGAAGTCAAGCATTTATTAAGTGCTTACTGTGTGCTACAGTGGTGCAATGGATAGAGTACAGAGCCTGGAGTTAAGGAAGACTCATCTTCCTGAATTTAAATTTGGTCTCAGATGCTTCCTGGCTGTGTGACCCTGGGCAAGTCACTTTTAACCCTGTTTGACTCAGTTTCCTCATCTGTAAAAATGAGCTGGACAAGGAAATAGAAAACTGCTCTAGTATGTCTGCCAATAAAACTCCATGAAAAGGGATGACAAAGAGTCAGGCATGATTGAAAGGAATAAATAACAACAATACTGTGTGCCAGGCATTGTGGTGACGAGGAAGGGGTATGTGACCGTGCAAAAGTGACGAATGTAACCTACGACCCCTAAGGCTGGCACATTTCCCTCGGTTTACTCATGTCTTTCTCATCTATGAATGGCTAGGTTGAGCTCTTGTGTCAGGCACATTCTGTATGGGTTCTTTACCAGCAATATATCCAATCCAGTTCAACAAAACCTTTGTAAACAGAAGTGAGATGTCACAACTAATATGGTGGCTCCAAGACCCTATTAGCCCCTTCCCCTTCCACCACCCTCCAGGGTCCTAGGCTCTCCGAGGCGCCATCCTCATCTGCACTACTAAGTTTTAGGGTTTTGATTTTTTTTTTGATGTCTCAATAACTACTCTATACACAACCAAGCTGAAGAAATCATTCTCCCACATAGAAAAAAAGTGATTCATAATCAGTTTAACCAAACTATACATGACTCGTCCGCTGAAAAATGTAATGTGGAGAAGAACTGCAGTAATTGCAAATGTATGGAGGAGAGAAATCTGCCGTCTGCCCATAATCATGCTTTGCATAAAGTTATCAAAGGCTGGCGTCTCTGAGCCTGATGGCTGGGAGTCTGACAGCCCCCACATGTCGGGCCTAGCCAGGGCCAAGTGCATCACTTAGCATGAGAGGCACACATTCAAAAGCCCCCCCATCTCCTTTAAGAAAAGACAGACTGGCTTCTGAAAGTGACTAGTAGGGGAGTGGCTTCTATGTGACCTCAGACAAGTCACTTCTTCTACCTAGGCCTTGTTTTTCCCTTTAGTAAAAATAAGGTGTTGATCTATGGTCCCTGTTTGCTCTGACATTCTAGATTTTATATTCTAAGCTCCCTCCCAGAACTGACTTTTTAATGTTCTAATGTTCTAAGATCCCTTTCCAGGTCTGACATTCATATTCTTAGATTCCCTCCTTGCTTTGTCATTCTGTATCCTAACATTCTACCTTATAAGGTCTTTTCGAGTTTTCACATTTTATATTCTAACATTTCATGATAGAAGAGTTTTTCCCCCCAGCATTGGCATTCTACTATTTGAATATTGTTCATAGTCATCCATTTAATCATTCAAAAAGATTTACTGGGATCTGTTATTGTGTCAGGTCTTTGAAGGGACAGAGGCCCAAGGAAGAACTGGTCCCTGCCCTCAGGGAGCTCACAGTGTAGTAAGGAGAAGGAGAAGATGGGGGGAATAATGAGTGATTAGCACAGCACTCGGCACATAGTAGGCACTTAACATTTATTGAATGAATGAACAGTACCATAGGAAGTGTGATAGTAAGTCACGTTGAGATAATGCTTTAAGCTCTTTCCTCACAATATCCCTGTGGGGTCATAGGGAAAATGTGTTATTCTCTCCATTTTACAGAGTCTCAGAGAAACTGACTTGCTAGTAAGTGTCGGAGGTGGGATTCGAAAATAATGACAGTAATTGTAATGAAAAGTGTCCCTGTTATGGAGCAGGGTGTTCATCTCCATCAATAAACAGAGAATCCTGTACCAATGGGCTTTGGGACAGAGATTATAGCTTCCTCCTCCTCCTCCTCTTCCTTGCTGGCACTTTAAGGTTTGCAAAGCACTTTGCACGTATTACTTCTTACAACAGCCTTGAGAAGTAGATACTCTCTATATACATATAGTCATAGGTTCCAAGTAGGCGATACTATCCCCTGGAGGATGCTGGAACAATCCAGGGGGGTGGTAGTATTCTCTGGTACAACAGACAGGGGAATGTTGAATAAAAATAAAGGGGTGGTGGAAACATAAGGAAAGAAAAGAAGAGAAGAACATTTTGAAAAACTGTACATGTTTCATCTATTGTGCAACAGATTTAAAGTTGTAGCGATTACATTATTTTCCAAATAAACACACAAAATCCAAGTTATAACCTATCAGTGGTCAAGTCTGCTGACAGATCCTAAAAAGCAAGTGTTGGCAGGTGAGCGTGTTGCTCATTGTCGGGAAGTCCAGTACACATCAGCAGGGATATATGCATGTAATGACTTGTTTACAATATGATACTATATGGTTACATGATGCAACATTGCATCATCAAAATTTCAATGCAGGAAAAACCCCACAAATTTACAGTAAGTCAGTAAATTTAAGATGCTTCATTTAAAAAAATACTTTATAGTTTTTTGAATTGATGCAAATAAAAAAAAATGGTAAAGGGTTAAAGAAAGTAGATTTCCTGGGTTATGCTGAGTGATTTTTTTTAAGAAGTGGGTAGTAGGCCAAATAAGTTTGGAAACCTCTGTATATGTCTATATATTTGTCTCCATTTTACAGATGAAGAAATTGAGACTGGGAGAAGTTAAGTATCATCATCATCATTATTCACATTTTTGTAGATAGAAGATTAAGGCTGAGAGATTCAGTAACTTGCCCAGGGTCATGTCTTTTGGTAAAATGACAAGGATGATATCTTGTGATTTGTGCATAAATTGAATTTAAGTGAAGTAGAGTTGCACGGTCTCACTCTGTCTTTCAAAATCATTGGGGTCCTGTGGCAAGAGAAAAGTCAATATGATTGGTGATGCTCAGGATGCAGTGGAAAACCTTGGCATCTTCAATATCTGACCAAACTCTAAGTGTTCCACAGTGCCTGCCTCAGTTGCCTTTATGGCTGTTAGAATAAATTGTTCTCATCTGCCCATTCCACCAGAGAAAGACTTCACATACTTGGGATAGATATACCCTAATTCACTAATGAGGTTGAAACCCCTCAACCTGGTTTAGCCCATTTGCTGAAACAGATTACTACATTGTGGCTGCTGCACATGCTACAACTTCTTTGAGCCATGGTTGAGAAGTGGGTGAATCAGGTGGACACCAAAGGTGGAAAGCAATACTGAAAGGGGCTTATCCACTCTCACACCAGAGCTACTGATCTTTCCTGACACCTGTACCCCACCTCCCTCCAGGGTTATATAGTTAGTGAGCCTCTTGGCTCCTAGTCTGGCTCACTGTCCATCATATACAAATAGTTCAGAGGAAGGAAAGATCACTGCCCACTTGTGAGATAGGGGGATGATAGAAGAAGTGGCATTTGAGTTAGTCTGGAAGAACGAATAGGATTCCTACAGGTACGGGGAGGCAGAGCATTCTAGCATTGAGAACAGAAGGAGGCAAACAACTGATAAGGTTTAGAGTCCAGAATGAGAGACATGGTAACCTTATCTTTCTTTGACCTGGTGAGGTGATGTCTCCAGACCTTTAAACAGTTTTTAATTGACTGTAAGAGTCCACCTTGTTCATGCCCTAGGATCTGTTTAGACATGACTTGAATTCCCATCCAGAGGAAGGCAACAAGAGAGTCCAGTTGGTCTCTTTGCTTCCAGGCTCTCCCCTCCCTAATACAACCTCCACATCATGGCTGCTTAATTGATATTCTGAAGGCACTGGTCAAACTATAGCACTCCCTTCATCAAGAAGCTTCTCTTTCCAGGATGATTGCAAATCATTTCCCTTCCCATTCTACACTCCAGCCATCCTGGACAATTTTCTGTTCCCTGCACACAACGCTCAGGTTCCTGCTTTCTTGCCTTTGGATAAGCTGTCCCTCATGCCTGGAAGGCCATGCCTCTTCATCTCCACCTCTTGGAATCTGTAGCTCCCTTCGTGGTTCAGCACGATTCCCCTATCCATCCTTAAATTTGTATTTATTTTGCATATAGTCAATCAGTCAACAAATATTTATTAAATACTTAGATGTCAGGCATGGTACTAAGCACTGGGGCTACAAAGGAAGGCAAAAATCTTTCCTGCCCTCAAAGAGCTTATAGGCTAGTTGAGAGTGAAGGGGGAGACAACTTCCAAACAGCTATTATGTGCTAGATATATACCGGGGAAATAGGAGATAATCTCAGAGAGTTATATCAACTGAGCAGAATATAAGCTCCTTGAGGGAAGGACAATCATCCCCATACAATCTCCACCACAATGTTCCTGGCACACACTGGATGCTTCATATGTGTTTATTAATTGGGAAGAGTGGTGATTATACCATACAAGGACCAGTTGGATGAACTGGAGATGATTAATTAAAGATATAATGAGTCTATATTCTATGGCTGTGTTAATGTGAAGAAGGAGCTATGCTTGTTCTTCTTGGCCCCAGAGATACAGCTAGGAATTATGGGTATATGTTTCAGGGAGGCTGACGAAGACTTTGAAGGAAAAAAAAAACTCCTAGTGGTTAGAGCTGCCCTGGAGTAGCCTTAAAGGGTAGCAGATTCCCTCCCCTTAAAGGGTTTCTAGAAAAGACTGTATGATCCCTTGTCCAGTCATACAGAGGTGGTTGTTGTTCTTCACTCTTGAAGAGCACCAAAATGAAGTCACTATTTTGGGGTCAAGATATATGTATCTATCTATCTATCTATCTATCTATCTATCTATACACACACACACACACACACACACACACATATATATATATATATATATATATATATATATATATATATTATGTTTGACTACAGCTGATCAGACAAGTATGAACTTGGAAGACTCTACCACTGGTTGGGCACAAATAGTCCATAGTAACAGTCATGTAGAGTAAGGAGGTGGAAGACCAATCATAGGGAACAGCCTATCATCCAGTTTGGCTGGAATGGGGAGAAGGGGAAGTAAG
>CM053771.1:64945102-64964416 GCA_028658325.1 Potorous gilbertii
TACCTATGTCTCAGAAAGACTTGGGATAAAATGAACAATTGACAAACTCAGTCACGTTATGGTTTACTTATGTCTGGCTTCTCCAGTCCCTGGGACACCAATATAATATGGAGTGGAAATGATTCCTTTTATAAACTTTGTACAATTTAAGAGCTGAATGAGGTCTCAAAGGAAATATGGTCCAGTCCCTACAACACCCCCAACAATTGAACATGGGGATTTCACTCCCTCGGAGAAAGCCCTCATTTTGGGGCAGCCTTTATTTTTGAGAAATTCACGCATTATCTCCTTCTAATTTTCCCTTCTATGACCATGTCTCCCTTCTAGAGCCATTACTCTAATCTGTTTCTTGTAATGATCCTTCAGATACTCACTATAATAGTCTCTAGAACATTAAATACAAAAGAATAGTGAATGGTTTGTATATGAACCTGATTAGAGCATCTTGGGGTAGCTAGGTGGATAGAGAGTGGATAGAGAGGTGAGCCTGGAGTCAGGAAGATCTTCTTAAGATTTTCATGAATTTGATTATGGCTTCAGACTTTTACTAACTGTGTAATCCTGTACAAGTCACTAAACCCTGTTTGCCTTAGTTTCTCATCTATAAAATGAACTGGAAAAAGGAAGTGAAAGTCACTTCAGTATCTCTGCCAAGGAAACTCCTAAATGGGGTCACAAGAGTCAGACATGACTGAAACAATAACAACAATATCCAATTCCTTCATTTTACAGATGAGAACACTAAGGCCAACAGAAGATAAGTGACTTGCCCAGGGTCATATAACTAGTAAGTTATTTTAATAGCACTTTAAAGTTTGCAAAGTATTTTGTATACATTTTCTCATCCCTTAAATGGAACTGATCACAATCCTCCAGCTAGGAAATGACCAGGGCACATTAAGGTGGAACTAGCATCTCCTTCTCCTTGGACATTAACTGGGATTCTAATAATGAAACCCAAGAGAGATATCTTGCCATAGTACAGAGGGAGCAGCCTCTGAGTTAGGAAGCCCTGAGTTGAAGTCCCTATTGACAAATACTGGCTGTGTGCAAATCCCTTAACCCCTCAATGCCTCAGCTACTTTTTAAGACTGTGGAACTGTTACTGAAATTCTTTGTCATATGGGATGGTTGTATAGGAAGGGGAAGATGTATTTAGTTTTATTGTCTGTCACATTACACTGCTACTACTGAGCTTGCAATCCGCTAAAACTATCACTTTATTCACATGAATTGTAGTCTGTGTAGGCCTTCCCTATCCTATATTTATGTGATTGATTTTTTGAATCCAAGTGTCAGAATTTATATTTATCCTGACATTTCATTCTGTTAGATTTGGCCAAATGTTCTAGCCTGTTGATATCCTTTTGGATCTCATTTTTGACATCTTGTCTATCAGCTCTACCTTCCAGCATCCTGGTCCTTCTAGCCAAGGATCTCTATGTACAAACACATGGATGGAATAAAGCTGTGAAAATACTCACTAGCCACTATGTGTGATTGCTCTAGGGATGCATCCAATTTGGCTCTATCCTCCATCTTTCATCATGATAATAGGCAAAGACAGGCATCATCATCTTCATGTATGAGCTGAAAAAAAATCCAAGGGATGGCAGCATTGGGTATATACCCCAAGGAGGTCAATGAAGGATACTGCAAATTGTTCATCACTTTGTATCACAGTGAACAACTGGAAACAAAATAGGTATCCACTGAAGGGGAGGTCATTTGATTAGAACAATGGTCAGCAAATATTGTGGAATGTTATTGGGTTTTAAGGAACAATGAATGTGGAAGATTCAGAGAATCATGGGAAGACTTGGTGTAAAGTAATGAAGAATAAATTTGGCCTTCTCATCCAGACCCTCCTCTAATGGACAGATTTGGTTCCCAGACAGCTGTTGACTACTTCTCCCCTCAAAGTTCTAGGATGCATACTGAGAAGGATGGGATTTTCCAGTACTGTCAGTCACAAAGCCCCATTCAATATTAATCAACCAGTTGACATCAATGTATTTTTACAAAAGGTGTATTTACTGAGAAGGTATAGCAAGGCCAGAATTTACAAAGATATCTTAAATCAGGGTGCCCTGTCTCCTTGCAAGCACATTGCTTAAAGCACTTGAATCAAAAATTCCCCCAGATTGGGGCCACATTCTCTTCCTTGCACACAAAAGCTCCCTGAGGAGAGTGGGCTAAGATGGAAAGCACAAAGGTAATGAGGTGTGTGTGTAGGGAACATATGGGTTTTCATGATTTCTGGCCCTGTGAGACATTTCCTCCCTTCACAGAGTCCCCAACAAGTTTTCTTCAGGATATGGTGTTAGCAATGAACAATTCCTCTTCTCTACTGGACTGATTTCTTGAATGATGGCAGTGTCTTGGTTGATGAGTCAAATCACTGCTAGACTGGGTCAAACAGGCTACTTGGCTGTCATGGTGACATCTTGTTGAACTTGACTATCTCTTGGCTCCAGTGGACTGTCCTACTAACATCAGTTGCAGATGGGACCTCTGATAGATTCAATGAATCTCCCAAATTCACTGGTCACCTGGCTCTCATTCTTCTAAGATCAGGAAATAATAAATACAAAAGAAACAGAGGCCAAGTGTTCCTGGACACAAGGTGACTGTGTGGGAGAATATAGTTAACAGCTAGAAGTTCTTCCTCCTTTGTAGCCAGCTTGGTAAAGAGTAAAAGGGCTGAAGGAGGGGCATATCAGTCTTTTCATATGCAATCTCAGTTCTGGCTTGGTGATTCCTAAGTCACCAGTCTTTTCAGATCCTCAGCCAATCAGATGTTTTGTAACTCCACAGTACCAGGTCTTCAGTCATTCATGACTGGAAGTAAACTTACCAAATCTCTTAATCTAGTAAGGAATGTTGAACATGCTCTGTATAACTCTCTATGACAGGCAAATCTGAGTACGTTCTATAGATTTGGCTCTTGGGATCTTGTTGGCCAGTTTTCCATTACAAAGGAAAACAACATTAAAAGACAACAGAACTCAGATTAAATTTAATAATTGATATTATTGGGTATATATTTCAAGGAAGTCAAAGGAAGTGGGAAAAGTCAGAAATGTCTGTTATAATGACTATTTTTGTATTTTCAATTATATAAGAAATAATTAGACAATTAGCTGAGGAATGGCTGCATAAATTCAGGTGTGTACAAATACAATGGAATATTATTGTGCTATAAAATGATAACTATAAAGAATTCAGATTTTAAAAAAATCTGGGAAGAAATCAGTTCATATGAAGTGACATAAAGAAAAACCAAGAGAAGAGTTTGCAATAACTGCAATTAATGTAAATGAGAACAACACAGAAAGACATCAGACTTTGATCCATGAGAAGACCAATAAGAACTCAGAGGAATGATGGTAAAAAGTTACTTCCCTCTTATCAGCAGAGGTTGGTGGAATATAAGGATGAGGCATACTTTGTTAGGCATGGCCAGTGTGTTTATTAGCTTTGCTCAACTATACATTTTTGTTATGAGGAAAGGTTCTGTGATAGTGGAGTATTAATCGGGCAAGAAAGGCACCAATTTAATAAATTGGATGTAGATGGTTGATGTTGGAACACACCTTCCTTGTGGTAGAGGGAAGGCAGACTCTAGGTGTGGAATTTTAGAGACTGTGTTAGTCATGGTCACTGTACTGAATAATTTGATTTAACTAGTTTTTATTGCCTTTATTCTACAGGCAGATGGGGAGGAGGGGAAATCAGGAAGTGATCGTGGTATAAAAAATTTCATTAATAAAACATAAAAATTTTAAAAATTCATGTAGGAACATAGTTACTTGACAGAGCATTGAAAGTGGCATCAGAAGACTTAGGTATATATCTTCTGTCTGCTACTATCCTAGGTTCTAGTGTCTAATTTGAGAACCTGGAGAGGTGATAAGTCTCTACTGCACACTCTCCAATGTTTAGCAGCAAATGTTCTCTAAATGAAGGAGTATGTGATAAGCATTACCACTATATGACTAAAAAATAAAAGTAGAGCTTGATCTATAATTTACATTCAAGTAGGTTTATTCAAGGATATAGCACAGTCATGCAGATTCCAAGTTGATGGAAATGGGTACTGGAATGGATTGTCCCTAGCATCCTCCTGGGCTTTTTAATGCAGGGAGCAATGACTCTTTGGCAGCAATGTGATTTAAGGGTAGATTGGTTTTACTTATATAAAGAAAAGTCCTCACTTCTGTCTTGGCTTATCAGTAGAGTCTAACTTTTGACTTGACCTTGAATATTTGGGAAGTTGATTGACCAGAGTACAGGTAATTTGAACAGGTAAACCCTTTTGCTCTACTTCCATATCTTGAATCCCCTCAACTTCATCTCCCACTCTTTCCTCCTTTACTCCAATTTTGAAGGAAGAGACAGTTCTTTTCTATGTTATAAAACCAAACTCTCTACCAGTACCCTTTATCCTATCTCCTCTCATATGCTCCAGAAACTTGTACCTCTTTGATCATCAGCTCTGACAGCTCCTTTGTACTGTCCATACATGCTTGGTTATACTCCATCCTTAAAAACCTTCATTTGCCACCCCCTTTCCTTACTTTCATAGCCACACTCATAAAAAAGTAATTTCAATCAATATTACTACTTCCTCATCTCTCACTTATTTCTTAATCCCAATGCCTTCTGATCCCCATCAGTCAACTGAAACCTCTCTTTTCAGGGTTATCAAGGTGCTCTTCATCTCCACTTGGAACCCCTGGCTTCCTTCAAAGCTCAGCTAAAAAATAATCTCCTATGTGAAGTCTTTCCTGAGTGCTCTTGTTAGACTCTCTTGAAACTACTTTGTTTTCAGTTGTCTGTGTATATCTATAGTACATCTATTGTACTATAGTAGAATGTAAACTTCTTGAGATTAAGGGCTATCTCACTTTTGTCTTTGTTTCCAGTGGTACGCTGGCAAATGCTTAACAACTGTCCTCCCCTCCTTATATAAGCATGGCACACTTTTAAATTTAATCTGCATTATTAACGTTTTTCTCCATCACTTTCTTAAGTCCAGATAATCAACAAAGTAATAGATCAAGGCCTGATTTTCCAATTTTCAAGGCATAGTTGCTGATTCTGAAAATTTAATAATCAGTTTTCATGAGCTGGTTCAAACTAAGCTCCAGCAACACTCCCTGTTTGAATCCTCATTTCTGGTGCATGGTGGGTATTTAATAATTACTTACCAAATTAAACAAAAGTATTTCATTATTTATTGTTGTGATTGTTTTACAATGTTGTGGATTTTCAAATACAATGCCTTTTTTTTGTATTCTCAGCATTTAGCACCAGGTGTGGCACATAGAAAACATTTAATAATTGTTGACTAAACTATATCTTCAGAAAATGACACTGGTCAGTCTTAATAGTTCACAGACTCATCCAAATATAGCACTATTAAAATATACTGTTGATAAACAATTACATCACTGATTTTTATCTACAGAAGATGCAATTAAAAAATTAATTTGTTTTCAGTTTACAACAATCACTTCCATAAGTCTTAAATTTTCTCCCCTTCCTTTCATCTCCCTCCCTGACCCAGCATGCAATCTTATATGGGTTCTATACATACATTCTTATTAAGCACATTTTCACATTAGTCATGTTGCATAGAAGAATTAAAATGAATTGGAGAAACCATGAGAAAAAGCAAAACAAACATAACGCAAGAGAAAATAGTCTGCTTCATTCTACATTCCAATTCCATAGTTCTTTCTCTGGATGTGGATAGTATTTTGCCTTAAGAGTGCTTTGGGGATATTTTAGGCCCTTGTGTTGCTGTGAAGGGCTAAGTCTATCAGAAATAGTTCTCGTACACTATGGCTGTTCCTGTGTACAATGTTCTCCTGGTTCTGCTCACTTCACTCAGAATCAATTCATATAAGCCTTTCTAGACTTCTGAAGTCCTCCCGTTTATCATTTCTTATAGCACAATAGCATTCCATTCCATTCACATACCACAACTTGTTCAGCCATTCCCCAATTAATGGGTATTCCCTCATTTTCTAGTTCTTGGCCACCACAAAGAGAGCTGCTATAAATATTTTTGTACGTGTGGGATAAGATACAATTTTGAAATGCAGTCATTGAGCTAATTAAGAAGAATAACTGATATTTTTCTAAGGCTTACATATATCACCTTTGAGCCTTATAACAAAATCTTGAGGTAAATCATTAGGTGCAATAATCCCCATTTTACAGATGAGGAAAATAAGATGCTGATGATAAGATGATGATTTGCTGATGACCCATTAAGTTGGAATAAGGATTACAAGTCAAATCTCTCAACTCAATGCAGTGATGAGTGTCTCTGAACTTAGCTGAGCTGGACTTTGGATAACAGAAATGTGTATGTTACCAGGCTCAGCCACTTTAGACATATCAGAGATTGAGACAACACAACTTTCAAAATTCCACAATCACTTTTAGACAAAAAGTACTGCAAGGGAGGTAGAATGGTGAGACTTTAGAGAGGGGAGAGAGAAGGAAAATAGATGATCCTCACTCTCAAAGAGCTTGTAAATGGATTGGATGGTTTCCCCTCTAGTTTTTTTTCACCACTCTCGCTTTCCAACAGCAAAATTCTTTTTCCTAGGTTGGAGACTTGATCTGCCATGCACTTTCAAGAAACTCCAAGTTGAAATTGTTCTAAAGTACCCATGTAAATTGGTTTCACTATTTAGCTGGTTGAGGAAGTTTAGCCATTTGTTATGGAGGGCATTCATACTAATGACTCTTGTATGTCTATGTCATTTTATTTCTTCAGAGAGAGTATTCTCCTAATAATTAGAGCTGTCCCAAAGTGGAATGGGATGCTATGGGACATAATGAGTTCCATGTCATTAGAGGTCTCTAAGCCAAGGCTGGGTGACCACTTGTTGGGAATGTTTTTGGTAAAGTAAGAATTGGACTTCTCTTCCAGTGTGGAAATTCTGTGATTTGATGAGTTGTTTCAATGTTGCATTTCTTCTCTGTGTGGAATCTAGATGCCTCAGTGAGTTGTTGAGGGGAAGCAAAATTATGAGCCACCAAGAAATAAAGTAGATATATAGGTCTTGAGTTTTTTATTCTTTTTTCATTTACCCTTAAGAGATACTTTCAACCCACCATGTGAAGTATAGGGAACAGAAAGCCAGTGTAATTAGACCAAATGAGAATTTCTGCCCACTTATTGCTCCTTATGAGGTAGGGGTAATTTATTTTGAGAGTCAGGTTCTTGGGTTCTCAGATGTGAGGAGCTGCCATGATCAGGTTGAGATTAGGAAAGTGGTCATTTGTTGAAGCTCAAGATTGTATTAACTAACAATTTCTATACGGATATATATACATATAAAGTTCAGGATCCAGATTGATTTGAGGCCAGAGACTCAAGGAACTGCTAAGATCAGGGTGGACAAAATTCTTATCAGCCTGGTAGGCTTGAGAGAAGATGACTCATTTCTACCATGCTTCAAATGTTTTCCATTTGGTGTGTCTTTTACTATGAGAGAGTAATGCTAGCTAATCTTGTAATGCTAGATATTATGAGCCCAGATTGAGTAGACATCATGACTTGAAGCATGTCTTCTGCCTCTTTTACAAAATTGTTTTTTTCTGGACTTTGCTTCCTTTAAGTCTTGTTTACCTGCTCCCACATAGTTAAATCATTTATTCATTTATTTTCTCTTCACTATTTCTACAATAGTTGTGGCAATGAAAGTGGATGGGGAGGGGGGAATGGATGAACATATTGACCTGATCTATTTTTCTTGCAAACCAGAGTCCTTCAAACTGAAGTCTGAGAAGATCTACCTCAGATGGTACTTTCTTTTGGCCCCACCAACCAACAATCAGTCTGAGAGTAGACACTGGGGAGGGCCCTTGTGTCTCAGCATACCAAGGAATCTATGTTTGTAGGCACCTGGGATAGACACAAGCATACCCCATGATACCTTCCTTCTGTTCTGTGCTATTACTGCTTTAAGCATTAAAATATTTTCTAGCAACAAGAGCTTATTGTTATCAATCCCATCTTGTGAAACTTGACAAATGCATTCTTATGCAGATAATTAAGAGAGAATGTCAACTGAGCTGAGCTTTGTCACAAGGAAAATGGTTTCCCGCTGGGAAGCTTATACCTCAGTAAAGTCAAGATGTTTGTTTTGAACTGTGACTCCTCTCTCCTGTGACAACTTTCTGTAACATTCTTTCATTCTCCTTCCTCCTTCCCCCAGCCTCTAGGAACCACCATATTTGCTCAGACAATTTGGTTAAAGAGCTTGTGGATACAAGAAAAAGCCCAAATTTGACACTGTGAAACAGTTTACTCTCAGCCCATGGGAAGAGAGCTTTGTAGTTCTGCATTGCTAGTGGAAAAAGTCATAGAAGGTATGTTTATTAAATCTGCAGATAACAAAACTAAGAGGGATCTCTTACATGTTGGGTGATCATGAAGATCTGAAAAGATCTTGACAGTCTAGAATGCTGAACATTCAACATAACATCAAGTCTCATGAGATGGAATTTAATAAGGATAAATGTAAAGTCTTATTTCTTGGGTTCAAAAAATCAACTTCACAAGTATACCATTATATAAAGTATATTTCCATTGGGGTTCTAACCTACTCTAAGCTTCATGAAAGTTAGCTGTATGATCTGGTAGTCCAGAATGTTCATTCAGTCTTAAAATACATTAAGAGGAGTAGAGACTGCAGGACTAGGCAGATAACTCTAGAGCCTTGCAAGAATGGTGAAATGACAGTCAATTTCAATGGAACACTAATTAGATTTAGGGTCAAAAGATCTGAGTTCAAATCTTGTCTCTTTTACTTTAGTAGCTATGTATCATAGATTTAAAGCAAGAAGGGACCATACAGTCTATTTAACTGAACCTTTTTGTTCTACAGATGAGGAAACCGAGATTCTGATGGGATATATAGGCACATGTGTCATAGGCAGGATTTGATTCCAGGTCTTTCTGTCTTTAAGTTCAGTGCTCTCCCCACCATTCTATGTTGCCTTCCAAGTAGAGAATGATGGCAGTGGCTCTGGAAGAGAAAGTGAGGTTGGTGACCTTGCACAACCCTCCTTCACTCAAATCAAAATCAACTGCAAGTCATGTCATCACCTCCCTGAGGTCATGGTCCTCTTCAAAAGTGAAGGACAAATACAACAACAACAAAAGTGATGGCATGGTATAGTGGTTAGAGCATGGTGGTCATAGTTAGAAGATTTAGACTCAAATATTGGCTCTTCTGCTGTTCGTCACCTCTGTGCCCTTGATTGCTTTTCTTAGTTTAAAATCCAAGCCTTCTGATTTCAAGGGTCGACAAATCATTCACCTTTCTAGGTTGCAATTTCTCATCTATAAATTGAAGGATTTGGGATTTGATGGCCTCCAAGATCATTTCCAACTCTAACTTTATGCTCCCATGATCTAGGGCTCACACAGTTCACTAGTTTTAAGGTTCTTAGAGATTTAATCCAATGCATAAGGAAAGTGGGGTATAGAGAGGTGATTTGCCCAATATCACACAAACTTGGGACTTGCATCGAAGAGACTATTGACTTTCTGTGGCACAGAGAGGCAACTGGTAGTACAATGGACCTGGTTGGTGTCAGGAAGAGTTGAGTTCAAGTCCATCCTCAGAAACTTACTAGATGTTTGACCCAGGCAAGTCATTTCTGTCTGTCTCAGTTCCCTCAACTGTAAAATGAACATGATAAGAGCATCTACCTCTTTTTTGGTGAAGGCCCAAAGAGAGGATATCTGTAAAAAAAACCAAAAAAAACACAAAACCCAAACCCTTTAGCCCAGTACCTAGTACATAGTAAGTGCTGTATAAATTTTTATTCTCTTTCCCCTTCTCTTTCTCTATGGGAATTGTCCTTTGGAAACTTGTCCTTGTTAATTGAGGTCTAAAGCCCCTAAAACATCCACCAATGAGAAATGATGTTATCTATCCCAGCTATGGCATCTCACCAGCAATTCCTCTCCTCCACCTCTTACCGATTCATCCACTACTTTAATTTGTTTTAAGAGAAGGCATGTAGATACACTTCTCTGATGAAACATTCACAGGAGGGCCTCCAGTCTCCATATAGATGGCTTGTGTGACCTATCAGGTTGGTTTCTAACCTTTTGCACCAGAGACAATGGCCTCGTTGAATCATTCTTTGCAGCAAACAATATTAATAGCCATATACTCACAGTCTCACACATGGGTCTCTTTCTTTAAACTGATGTCAAATGTTAATACCCTTAAAAATCAATCTTCCTTCTTTTTCCAGAAGCTCACTTTCCCCCTTTTATTCTCAACAATCAAGGTGGTGTGGAAAATAAATAAGCCGCATGATTCCTAAACAAATAAAACTCACAGGTAAATGTAATGAAAGGGAATAGAATGGGAGAATGATAGAGGTCCCTTAGAAATAAACTCCCCCACTCTGCATCACTTTTCCAGTTGGGAAGTTGAGACCCAAAGAGACTAAGTTGCTACATGTTAGAAATCAAGAAAGATTATGGTACAATATTTAGACCTTTCTTCAAAAGATCTTAAAATTTGGAAGCTGTAGTAGTAGTAGTAGTAGTAGTAGTAGTAGTAGTAGGCATAGTAGTAGTAGCAGCAGCCAGGGCAGCAACAGCAGCGGTAGGTAATGGTAGAAGTGGTGGTGGGAGCAGGAGGAGAAGGAGGAGAAGTAGTAGCACTGGTTAGCTTTTACATAGTGCTTTGAGGCTTTCAAAGTGTTTTGCTAATCTTATTTCATTTTATCCTCACAACAACCCTTGGTGGGAGATGAATTGGAGTGAAGAGAACCTTGAGGCAAGGAGATCAGCTAGCAGGCTTGAGGTGATGATGGCCTGCACCCTGTGCCAGAGTGATTGGCAGTGCTTGGTGAAAGACATGTTAGGAAAATAAAATCAATAGGACCTTGCAACTTATTGGCTTGGGGTGGGGGTGAGAAAGAGTGAGGAGCTGACATGCAGGTTGTGTGCTGGTGGAGGGGGAGAGAGAGACTAAAGAATGTTGATATCCTCAATAGCAATAGGGAAGTTAGGGAGAGGGGAGGGTTTTTGGGGGGGAGTGGTAATGGAATAATGAGTTCAGTTGGGGACATATTGAGGTTAAGATATCTGTGGGAAATCTATTTAGAATAACCAAAAGACAGAAAAATGAGACATTTAAACAATATCATAGAAATGTTAGTTATTTACCATGTTATTATTATATACTTACTAGCTGTGTGACCTTGGTCAAGTCACTTAACCCCAATTGCCTCATCTTGGGTCATCTCCAGTCATCCTGATGAGTATCTGATCACTGGATTCAGACGGCTCTGGAGGAGAAGTGAAGCTGGTTGCCTGCACAGCCCTCCCTCCCTCAAGTGAGTCATGTCACTATTTCTCTGATGGCATGGTCTCCTTTGGCAACGAAGGATGAACACATTATAACTATTGTTACTGGACTCACTTAGTATACCTGAAGTCTTTCTTTGCTTCTTTTTTATGCAGAGATGGGGAACCTGTGACCTTGAGGCCACATGTGGTCCTCTAGGTCCTCAAGTATGGCCCTTTGCTTCATATTGCAGTCAAAGCACCACACTTTAGGACCTAGAGGGTGACATGTGACCTTGAGACCACCCCTGTTTAATGCTTTACCTTCAGTGTACTACTCAGGTTGTCTGTTTGTTATCACTCACTCACAATGTAGTCTATACCTCTTCTTTTCCAGTTGTATATATGTAGTTATTATAGAACCTACTGCAAGTAAGTCATCATTGTTTTTATATTCAAGCCCATTCAAATCCGCCATATCTCTCTCTTCTCTCCTTTGGTCACCTGCAAACATAAATTTTCTGAGATCATGCTATGCAAACCACCATCACATGGCATCACAGACAAAGTAAAGCAATGACAAGATGGACTCAAGGTAGAGAACAACATGGGACCATTGAAAGGGATACACACTTTCCCAAACTCAATATAGATTGATATTCTCTCATTATTTCTGAACTGAACTCCCTGATCAACCATAGGAGCTGTTCAAGACACACATTCCAAGTCAATGATTCAACATGCCTTTATTAAGTAAGTCAGTACCCTTTATTAACATGCCTTTATTAAGTAAGTCTAGTACCTATATCAGGTACTAGAAACACAAAGATATGAGTGAAGCAGTCCTTTCCTAAGGGAGCTTCTATTCTATTGAGGGAGACAACATGGATGTATGTAGATTTAAGAAAATAGATACAAGTGAATTGTGGGGAGCAGGTACTATTGGCTGGTTATGAGGGACTTAATCACTAAGGACTTCATATAGAAGACAACACTTTATCTGAGCCTTAAAAGAAGCTAGAGAGAATGTATTCTAAACCTGGGAGACAACAACCAGGGTGAAGTCATGAAGATAGGATGGCTAATTTGAGTGGACTACAAGATTCATGGCTCCTCCCAGAGCATCCTTTTAAGGAGAATTTCCTTACCAGGGATTTTTTTATTTCTTCCTAGATCACAATTTTGACTTCCTCCACTAAAACAGAAACTCCTTGAGGGTAGATATTATCTTTACTTTTCTCCATATTTGCAGTCTCAGGGCTTAACAAAGTGCCAGGCACATAAGAAATGTTTAATACATGCTTGTCAATGAATGCATAGTGAATTAGAAAAGTTAGGCTGGGGTCAGGGTGTGAATGACTTTAAGTGGTAGACAGAAGAGTTTAGATTTGGTGCTAAATGTAATAGGATGGGGGTGGGATGTGTATGACATCATCAATCCTGAACTCTAGGAACATTATTTTGACAGCCAATGGCTGCCTTGGCACCAATAGACTTCATCTACTGCTGCTATTCAGTCATTTTTCACTTGCATCTGACTCGGTGAGCCCATTTGGGTTCTTCTTGGCAAAGACACTGGAGTGGTTTTCCATTTCCTTCTCCAACTCATCTTACAGGTGAGGAAATCAAAACAAACAAGGTTAAGTGGCTTGCCCAGGATCATATAGCTACTAAGTGTCTGAGGCCAGATTTGAACTCAGGAAGATAAGTCTTCCTGACTCCAGGTACAGCAATCTATCCGCTGCACTACCTAGCTGTCCACCTCAATGAGTACCTATGGATACTCTCAAAAATTATCTTCTTTCTTTATTACTCTTTCTGCTTCTGTCTTTCTCCATGTATATGTGCATGTGTACGCATGTGTGTGCGCGCACACACACAGGTTTTCCCCTTCTATCTACCTCCCCACTCTCTGGAATTTTTATACATTGCTTCTAATTCTATCTGCTGAGACTCTGATATTAGTTTTGTGACTTCTGGGAGATGACCAAAGGAGGTCAATAGTAAATGAGATGACTCAAAACCTTTCAACATTGCAACTACAACAGTTCCAAAACCGGAAAGAGCTCCCAGTCTTCCAGGCTCCCAGAGATGGAAGCGTTAATTCCCATTTTTAACAGTGGCTCTGATTACATGCCATGGAAACATGATGATGGTGCTGCCGGAGTGTGTGTGTGTGTGTGTGTGTGTGTGTGTGTGTGTGTGTGTGTGTGTTTGTGTTGGTGGAGGGGTGTCTGTGAAATCAAAAGGGCCAATATCGCTCATGTTTAAGTTCTGCACAGCCAGCTCCGTCTGGGGAGCTGCATCCTGTATTTACATGCTCAAAGTTGTAACAGATAGCATGCTTGAATTAATGTGTGAATGTGCTTTGGGCGGATCTGTTGGAAAGTTTTTTGGCTTTTAGGAGCTTTGCATGAACAGCAGCCAAGTGTCTGCTTCTTTTTTTCTTTTTACTTTTAGCACGAGTCAGGGCAGCTATTGTCTGGCCTCTGCGGTGCTTTCCAAAAGTGACAGGATGGGGATCCAGTCTTTCTGACAAGCCCCTCCATATTGCTAAAGACGAATATTGCACTAAGTCTAATTCAAAAGTAGTGGGGCTGTCATAGTCCCAAGATCTGGAGACAAATGGCAGCTAACTCTTTGCTATCCTTTCTTCCTCCCTTCTTTCCTCACTCTGTTTTCGTTCCTCCCTTCCTCAACTTCCCCTTTCTTCCCTCTTTCTTTCCACTATTCTCTTTCTATTTTCCTCATAGGCTTCCTGTCCTTTTCTGTCTCTCTCCCATTTTTTCACTTTTCTTCTTCCTTTTCTCTTTCTCATACTCTTGCTCTCTTTTTGCCATCATTTCATTTTGTGTTTCCTCCTCATGCATTCTCCCTTCCCTTTCTCTCTTCCTTTCTCTTTCCATTTCTTTTCCTCTTGTTCCCTTTTCTCAATTTCTTTCTGACTTTCCCTCACAGTTTCTCTTTATTTTTTACCTGTGCTTTTTCTCCCTTTCTCCTTTTTCTTCTTCTTTCCTTTCCCCTTCTTGCCTTTTTCTTTTTCTCCCTCCTTTCCTCTGCCCTTTGTCTGGATCTCTTCCTGTGTTCATTTGACTCTGTTTGCCTGTCTTTCTTTCTCTCTCAGTTCCAAATACAAAAGCTCAACTTGTTTTCACATTCCTTCTTGGAGTGTCTATTCTAACTAATTCAGGTTCACAAAGGGTTACACTTCTCTGTCTCTCTCTCTCTCTTTGTCTCTCTCTGTCTTTCTCTGTCTGTCTCAACACAAATACAACCCATCTTTCATATATATTGTTGGTATTATGACTGTGTTTAAAAGCATTTCTGACCCTGAACACTGTAGAATTAAATTGTGAATGGGGTTTCTGAGCAGGGAGTCATGAGACATACTTTGACAAGCGTGTGTGGAACTGGCAGCAGGGCTCATGAATGGGGTGGGTTATGTCACTGAACGAAAGCAGGTTCATCATTTTACCTCTGCTAATACACTAAGAGCTAGTGGTTCTGTGACAGTTTCCAGGAACTGTCTGTAGTCCTAAGCCTGTCATAGGTTGGGCTCCCATGGAACATGGTGGCCCTTTGGATCAAGAACCTCTATGCTAGTGAGAACCCAAGGAGGAAAAGCTGACCTTGTCTTAACTACAGGTCCAATCTTGTCAGTACGCTAATCAGTATGCTCCATGCTATTATCATGGCAGCCATGGGGTTACACTGCACAGAAAGTAAGTGAAGTAAGCCTGGGGAAGAATGGGTTCACGCCCATAGGTACAAGGACCACTGACATACCTGATGGCTTCAAGGAAGCTATAAAGACTTATTCTTCTGTTCTTTTTCCAACATTTTCTTGGTAGGGAATGTAGCAACATTCCAGGAATTAGTGATTAATTAGAACTAGGGCAAACTTTTTGAGTGAAGAAGAGGTCTTAAAGAAAAGAAAGATAATAAAGAATTCTAACTACTACAAAGACCATGAGGGAATTTGAAACCCAAGGAGAGGGACGACTGACTGTAACAATGGCTTCAGGAAACTAAAAGTTGAGTATGTCATATAGTAAGGGGTGGGGGTTTGTGCCTATGTTGACACAGAGGCTTATATAGAGGGGCCTTCTGGGATAAGGATACTGTGGGAGCCCTTGATCATAGGTTTTAGAATTGGAGGAGACAATCTTGTTTTAGGCAGGAACAAACTGGGATCCAGAGAAATGAAGGAACTTCCCCAAGGTGACTGAGTAGAAAGTGTCAGAGCCAGAATTCAAACTCATGGTTTCAGACTCCAAATCCATTAAATGATCTTGCTTGTCCTGGGATGATGGCAGTTTACAGAATGAGAGCAGAGAGAGTTTTGTCTCTGTTTCTGCCTTTTTGAATTGGTGAGGGGAAGGGGACCCACCGGTTATAGCTGTGGCCAGCGGATCTAGTGGGGATGACTTCACTGAACTCTCCAAGTCTAGTCCTCTGCCTCTGCGTGCTGCATGTGATGATGTCAGCCATTTTCCCTGAGCGATTAACATTCATGGACCATTGGACAAAAAGAAAGTGAGCAGGAACAATATTGAACATACAGGGTCAGTAACCATGGAGACATCCAAGAGAAGGGCACAAGAGTTTTGACAAAGCCAATTCAGAATGACCTGAGCTCATGGGAAAGATCATAGATTTAGAACTCAAAGGAACTTAACTGTTCATCAAGTGCAACTATCTCATTTTTTACAGATGAGGAAACTGAGGCTCAGAGAGGTTGGTTAGTAAGTGTTTGAGGTGGAATTTTAACCCAGATCTTCCTAACTCCCAGTCTAGGGCATTATCCACAATACTACGCTGACTAACTCCAGGGCTTCTAGGTGAAGGTGAGAGGGTGAAAGAACATGGTACAGAACGAGGGCTGACTCCTCCCTCCAGGTTATGCTTGCTAGCCTGAGGTAATATTGAGGCCATCCTAGGATACATTAGGTTTGTTTGTCGTTTTGATTTTTCCCAGATTAAGAAAGAGGAAGCTTCTTCACCCACTTTGTTTCTGTGAACACATCATTTTCCTTTCCCTGATGATAAGCTCTTAGAGGGTAGGAATATTTCTTACCCATCTTTCTGTCTCCCCTAAGTGCCAAGTATGTGCTTGGAAATTGATAAATGTTTATTAAATGAAAAAAGAATCTAGTATAGCATGGTTTCTTTGTGTTTGGTTCCTATATCTCTTGTTTCGTGGTCAGACTTGATGACAGCCCTTTCATCTTTTTCTTGTGAAGAACATTGCAGCGTATCAAGCAGACATGACAGCTGGCATTCATCCCTTTGCTCGGTGTATCCACAAGGATGGTCTCATGTTTGACTGGGAGAACATTTCTGCTTCCACGCCTACTGTCTGCTATAAGACATGGCCAAAGTGGCCTTGGCTGACCAGGGCACTCAGGTAGCAGCAGATGGCCTGCTGGGTAATGAAATGGATAGAGTGCTAGGTTTAGTTCAAATCTAGCCTCAAATATTTACTGCCTGTGTGACCCTGGGCAAGTCACCAATTACTTCATCTATAAAATAATAATAATATTAGTGCCTACCTCCCAGAATAAATCTGGAAATGAAAGTAGTTAAAAAAAGATATCAAAACATTTAAAAAATTTTAGTTGTGGTATTGGATCGATGTATGGGAGGACACGTACAAGGGATGGTGTCCTACAAGGGGTGCAGTTTCAGGGGAAAGAGGCATCTATCCCCTAAAGAGTCCTGGACCTCACTCCAACCAGGTTCGAAGGGGAAAAGCAAAGCATGAAGAGGGGTGGCAGCTAAGGGAAGCTGTTCCGTGTACCTCCTGAAAGCCATGAAGGGGCAGTAGTCCTCAAGGGAAGGGAGTGTACATCGTCCCCCCACCCATGCTGACACCCAGAATCCAAGTCACATTTGTCTCGTTCCTCCTAAACCTGATATCTGCAGTGAAAGGACCCCATGGGCATAACTATTACCCAGTCTTTCTAAGCTTGGAGGGCAAGATACTAATTGGAAGAGTTACACGGGCTAGTTCTGTCAATACAATATAGTTTATTGGGAACCTTGTAGAATGTCAAAGGTGAAAGGCATCTTGGAACAAAAGACATCAAGAGTTGGAATAAGACACTTTATAACATAGGAAAATCAGAACTAGAAGGGGTTCTTGGAACCTCAAATGTCAGGGCAGAGAACTGGAAGAAATCTGGGGACAGAATGTTAGAGCTAGGAGAGATCTTAGAACAGAGAATGTTAGAACTAGAAGGGATCTTAGCATCTAGAATGTCAGCCAGGGAGGATCCTTGGACACAGAATGTGGGAGCTAGAGGGGAGCTAGGAATAGTGAGAAGCTGAACTGGAACATGGAACTTCAGATGAGAAAACAGATCAGACAATGTTTGAACTCACGCCCTTTCGGGAAGTGGAGGCTGGGTTTAGAGGCCTGTGGCCCCCATTTTCACTATTGTGTCTATTTCCCAGTTTCCCAAGCTTCTTTCCCGTGCCAGCCCACCCCCATACAGACAGTGATGCTCTCTGGGGAGCCCAGCCCCAGCTTCAGGGAGGTTGGGGAGGGGGTGGGGGAGGCCCAGCAAGCCTCGGCCATCATTGTCTGTTATAATTAAAGGGCAAGCTCTTGCCTTTGACAGTTTCTTCTGTGGAAGTTTCCAAATAGTGCCCGGAATGTTGACACACTTGTGCAAAAGAGGCTTTTTCAATGTACCTGTTTACGCTCTTTGCTTTGGGAAGCCCTTTCAGCAATCAGGCCTTGGAGGGCTCTCAGCCAGCCCTCGCGCGGGGCCCTTGATTGCCAAGGCAAAGAAGCCAAGGCCTCTTGGTGAATCATTGGGAAAACATTCCCGGAGAGATCGGCCCTTTAATGAGGGTCAGCCCTGGCTCTCCTGCAGTCGGAGGGGAGGGGAGGTAGGAGGGGTGGGGA
Source organism: Potorous gilbertii (assembly GCA_028658325.1). Lineage (NCBI taxonomy): Eukaryota > Metazoa > Chordata > Mammalia > Diprotodontia > Potoroidae > Potorous > Potorous gilbertii. Next base: position 64,963,360 of record CM053771.1, read on the forward strand.
GGTTGGATGAGGGGGTCTAGAGGGGGCACGACGCGCACTGTTGTGTAACTGTTGGCTATGGCACAATGGCCCCGGGCCTAGCCGAGCTCCAGGCCTTTGTGTGCAAATTTCCCACCGGGGCCAAGCAACATTTTTTTTTCTCCTGCAATTTAATTAAGTGATTTTGGAGTCCAGAGTTGGGCTAACAAGCTCTTCTCCATGAATGGAATATTTGTCCCTTGCAGAAAGGCCAGGCTCCAAATAGTGTCAGCAGCAATTACCGGCAGCTCAGACCGATTTAACTGCTCACACCACTGGGAAGACTTGGGGGAGGCTAGGGGGAGGGGAGCATCCATCTGGGACTTGCCTCACCTAGTTCACAGCGAATATGCCGGCCATATGCGGGGGATCCCAACCAAAACCATGCGGTCAGGCCCGGGAAGGAGACATTTAAATTGCTAATGTTGTTCCGGGGAGCATGTTGACAGATACACCACTGATCAGGGCCAGTGAAACCGTGGCCACATACCTAACGAGGGGTTCAGGGATGAGATTAAATAAAATATAATTTCACGGGGCGATTGCAAGGAAGATGGGAGGAGGAGAGGGCCGTGATGGGTGCCAGCAGGCAAAGCGGCAGGTTTCCAGAGTGGGTCCCAAAGGACAGGGTGGAAATCACATGGGTTTGGGGACAGGCAAACAAGAGGAGAAAATGTCACAATGTTAATAATGGTAATTCACATTTATAAAGCCCAGTGCTGCGGTGACCAGGTGGAACCAGCACTAGGGTGGAATCAGGGAGCCTGGGTTTCAATCCTGACTGATGCCTACTCCCTATGTGTGACCTGGGCAAGTCATTGAGCCTTAGTTTCCTCATCTTATAAAATTTAGAACAATATTTCCCATACTACCTTCTCCTTAAGGACCTTTTGAATCAAATTCTTTATAGTATAATATAGTGTAACAGAAAGTTCACGAGATTTGGAGTCAGAGGGGGCCTGAGTTCAAACTGTGGCTCTGTACCTTGTTACTTGTGTGATCTTAAGAAAATCTCTAAACCTCTCTGGGCCTCAGTTTT
>CM053771.1:64964916-65104916 GCA_028658325.1 Potorous gilbertii
TACTGGACCAGGATAAGGACAGACTTGAGTTCAAATCCAGCTTCAGATGCTCACTAACTGTGTGATTCTGGGCAAGTCACTTATGCTCTGTCTATCTCAGTTTGCTCAACTGTAAAATGGGGATAATGATACTTATCCTTCCTTCCTTCTTTCCTTCCTTCCTTCCTTCCTTCCTTCCTTCCTTCCTTCCTTCCTTCCTTCCCCTCCATGGCTCAGGAGAGCAGGTGTTATCATTCTCATTTTCCGGATGAGAAACCTAAAGGTCAGGTAAGGAAAAGGACTTGTCTGAGGCCACACAGGTAGGCGGCAGAGCCAAGTCCCCAACCTAGGTTGGTACTCTGATTTCCAACCTGGTAATTACTTCTAGCAGAGCAGGCTTCCTCTGGCCCCACCTCAGAATGCTATTCATTCTGACTTCATGCTGTCTGTCCACTTGGTAATCTTTCTGCCATGACTCCTGACATTCAGGTATGGGTACATGTGCGTGTGTGGAGGGGAGGTGCTTGTTACAAATGCAGTTTCATACAGTGTCCAAAGACATGTGCTATGTGAGCTCTTCTCCATTTCTGAGGGTTGTCTTGGAATATATGGGAATCAGGAGGATTTAGTACTGCCCCTGCCACCATTTCTCTGTGGGCCTCAGTTTCCCCATCTATAAAACGGAGGTTTAAACTAGATGATCTTCAATGTTTATGCTAAGGCAGCTGGGAGATTAATCAAGTTGTCATGAAGGGTTGGCACGAGTGGTTAGGTATAGGAAAAATCTGACTTTGGGTTCAAAGAAGGGTAGAACCTCCTTGGAACAGTCACTGCCTCCTACCAACAGCCTTAAGATGCTATTATTATTAGATTAGAGGAAAGAAACCTTTCATACTGAGTCAATTGCCAGTCTTTTGCCTAAAAGGAGGAAAAACTCACTTTACCAAAAAGTAACTCTAGCCCTTAGTGAGTATATAAGGTAAGGCAGGAGGAGTCACTGTCCCATTGTCTTAAGGTGGGGGAGCAGGACTGGGATGGAGATGCTAGCTGGAAGTTATGGCAGATGAGTACTGGTTGAATGGGGCATACTTGTCTTGTAGGCAACATTTGGAGTCAGAGGATCTGTGTGATTTTGGGCAAGTCACTAACTTCTCTGAGTCTCAGTTTCTTCATCTGTGAAATGGGGGAATTAGATTAGATGATCTTGAAGGTCCCTTCCAGCTTTAAATCCTATGATCCTATAAGACTGAGGCACTAGCAGGGGAGTCTTTGGGGGTAAGGATAGAGGGATGGTAGAAAGATTCTGTAGGATGATACCTGTGTGCATCATAGGGAAAGGAAGGTTAGAGAAGAATAATAATAAGTTCACAACAACCCTGTGAGAACAGTAGTGAAGGTATCGTTACTACCATTTTATTGATGATGGAACCACCGTTGAGAGAGGTTAAGAGTTTACCTATAGTTGCACATCTAATTTATTCAGTCCTCACAATAACTCTGGGGCTGGGGACTGTGTGTGGGAGAGGGTGTTGTCATTATCTTAGGGTCATATGGTGAGTTAAGCTGGGATTTGAACCCAGCTCTCCTGACTCAAAAGTCAAGGGTTCTCATCTGGAAGCAAGATTAGATTTGTTCTACTTTTCCTCCGAGGGCAGAAACAGGGTCAGTGTCAATAACAACTTCTGACCATTTAGAATTGTTCAAATTTAGAAAGGACTGGCTTGGGAAGAGAATGGGTTCCTTTTCTCTGTTGTTGTCTACTTGTTTCAGTCGTGTCCAACTCTTACTGACTCCATTTGAGGTTTTCTTGGCAAAGATACTAGAGTGGCTTGACATTTCCTTATCCATTTCATTTTATAGATGAGGAAACCGAGGTAACCATGGTTAAATGAGTTGCCCAGGGTCACATAGCTAGTGTCAGAGACTGGATTTAAACTCATGAGCTTGTATCTTCCTGATTCCAAGTCAAGTGCTCTTTCCACTGTACCACTTAGTTGCCTGTCTTCTAGAGGTCTTCAATCTGAGGCAGGATGCTCATGTGCCAGGGATGGAACAGAGGACCTTCTTGATCAGGTGTGTGTTGGATTAGATGGCAGCTGGGGTCCTTTCCATCTTGAAGACACTTGGATTCTGTGATTTTCAAGTTGTCTGTGTTACTGGTCAGCTTAAATTCACAGGATGAGCCAGTCCCTTCCAATTCTGACATTCTGTGAGTCTGCAATAGTAAATATGAGAGTCTTAATATATTTATGTATATATATATTTATATGTGAGATAAATATACATGGAACATCACATGTTTCATTCCTGAGTTTAATCCTGTGCTATGATGCTGCGGGGACAAAATGCTGCAATTGTGAATATTTATTATGTGGGAGTTCACAGTCAACACAGTCATCACAGGGTGTTTTGAGTGGTGTTGGTACATGGGAGTGGAGGGAAAACAGTAGAAGGGCAAGGTGGCTGAATCCGGCAGGAAGATTTCTTTTTGCTTTAGAGCAGAGTGTAGGATCCCAGATTCAGAAGTGGAAGGGATCTCAGATCTACTTCTACCCCCTTATTTTACACGATAGGAAACTGAGACCCAAAAGCTTAAAGGGATTTGCTAAACAAGGTCAGGTAAGTAGTGAGTGGCAGAGGCAAGATTTGAACTCATCTCCCTCCATTCCACATCCTCTTTACATTGTAGTACACCATTTGAATGCTGGCTCTACCACTTATGACATGTGGCAACAGTGTGGTATAAAGACTGGAGTGCTAGACTAGGAGTCAGGAAGACCTGCATTTGAATGCTGCCTCTGATATTTGCTATCTATGTGACTCTGGGTAAGTCACTGAATTTCACTGGGTCAGAGTTATCAAAGGTCTTAAATCCTATAGTCTTGATTATGTCACTAAGCTTCAGTTTCCTACTTTACATAAATTTCTGCCAAACTGGGCTACATGCTATTCCCCAAACTCAGTTTCCAAGTTCCCATCTCCATGCCTTTGACTAGGTGGTATCCCAATGTCTAGAATGAATCTTTACCGGCTTTGTTCCTTTTAGTCTCTCTAACTTCCTTTATAGCTCTGCTGTAGAGTGACTACTTACAGGAAATCTTCCCAGACCCCGCCCCTGTTGACTGGTGCCCTCAACTTTCTTAAAATAATCATGTATGGGATTATCTTTTTATATGTTGTATCCTGTCAATAGAAAGTAAGCTTTTTGAGGGCAAGGGCCATTCTAAACTTTTGTTTCCATATCCTCAGCACCCAGCACAGTGGCTAGCATGTTTTGTAAATGCTTTCTGGATTGTACCCAATGGTCTCTTAACTCCAATTTGCTATGTGTCTATGGGTTGTTCAAGGTCACACAGCCAGGAAAGAACTAATGGAGCTGAGTTCAGATCCAAACTCTTTTGATTTTATGCCTAGTGCTTTTTACAACTTCTCACCTTTTCAAATTCTAGATGCTTTTAGTATTGCTTCAATTATCAGTAGGAGGAAAAGAAATGCAGGCAGACTTGGTGTTAGGCAGACTCCTGTCTGTTCATTTATTCAGCTTTTATTTCTTGGGTACTACTAAATGTGAAACACCAGGTCTAGAGATGATCTATGTGTGACCTTGTTGTGATATTTTGGGGGGAGAGGGTCAGTTTTCTTGGAGGAGTCTAATTTGAGGAGGTAGAATTTTTTCCAGAAGGATGATATTAATACAACTTACATGTGTAGTATAGTATTTTTATTTTAGATTTGTCAAGCACATATTATTTGATTTGATCCCCACAGCATGGACTTTGATCACACTCACTCCCATGCAGACGATACAAAGCTAGGAGCTATAGTGAACACAATGGATGATGTCAGAATCCAAAAGGATCTTAACTAGCTGGAGAGTGAGGCTGATAGATGGAATTCAGTAGGGATGAATGTAAAGTCTTACAAGCAGGTACAAAAAATCATCACTACCAGTACGAAATGGAGGAAATAGCTACATAGGAGCTGTTCAGTAAAAGAGCTGGGGGTTTTAGTGGACTTCAGCCTGTGCAGGACCCAGTGATGGGATGTAGCAGCTATAACACAGTAATGTAATCTTGGACTTCATTGAGAAGGGCACAACTTCTAGGAAGGTGGAGATGTTCAAGCAGAGGCTTCTGGGGAGTGTTACAGAGAGAATTCCTGCCCAGGTGATGTGTGTTCTGGAGTCCTTTCCAGTTCTGAAATTCTGGTGGTAATCATCCCAGAGCTGTCTCCCTTCCCAGAGATGTTGTCTGGATTGGAGGAGAAGACTTTGAGGAAGTACTTAAATCTGAACTGTTGTTGTTAAAAGTGATGGAACATTTTATTTCAGGAGCAATAAAAATGGAAATCTTGTCAATTGTTTGCTTTTATATCTAGTGCTGGGAGGTTGGTAGTATAAATATTATGCCCATTGGACAGATGAGGAAACTGAGGCTTGGAGACATAAAGTGAATTGTCTTTGTGTCAGTCCCCAGTGCCTAGCATAGTGCTTGGTACACAGTAGGTGCTTAATAAAGGCTTGTTCAATTGAATCCAGACAAATGAGCAAACTCGCTTTCCTATGGGTTTTACATCAATTTATTTGCATCTTTTGTGTAATTTAGCCCCAGCAGAGTATAAGTTCCGTGATGGTGGGAATTGCTTTTTCTCCTCTTTCCTCTCTGTATCCCCAGAGCTCAGCCCACAGCCGGGTGCATTGCAGTTGCTGCATAAATGTTTGCTGTTTGTATGTGTGCATGAACACATGCCTTCATACTGATATTTGCTGGCTGAGTGCAGGTGGTAGACTGTGGGCACCCAGGGGTTAAGCAGTGGCTGGGTGCTGTTTCATTACAGACACATGGTGATGTGTCCTTGCAGAGCTCGCCCGGAGTCGGGGGCCCTGCCAGGCAGCCTTCGAGCACAGTGTCACAACCGTGATTTATGGCGCTGCTTAAGTGAAGGCCGGGCTGGCTCCGGCTCCAACATGGTGATTTGTTTCAACTTTTCCTCATCTTTTCTTTTCTTTTTTTTTAACCACTTCAGAGGAGGATGCTTTCAGGAAACGGAGTTCTTTCCTAAAGATTGTGGTCTGAAGTGGTTCAGTGAAATGAATGCTGAATTTGAATTCAGAGCACCTGGGTTCAAATCCTGATTCGGCTGCTTACTATCAGTGTGACCACGGAAGAATCACTCGACACCTGTAGGTCTCAGTTTCCTCATCTGTGAAATGAGGGCTTGAACTAAATGGCTTCTGTGGTCTCTTTCTAGCTCTGAATTTATGATCTTGTAATCTGGGTTCAGGTAATGCAGGGAAGCTGTTGAAATTGGAGGATCCTTAGCTGAATTAAACCAGAAGAATGTCTTAATCAGAATTAATATTCATATGGCACTTGAAGGTTTGAAAAGCACCTTATATATATATATATTATTTCATTTGATCAAAACAGACAGCATGGTATCGTGCAATGGATAGAACACTGCGTCTGGAGTCAGGAAGACCTGAGTTCAAATTTGGCCTTTGATACAAGCTGTGTGACCCTGGGCAAGTCACATAACCTCTATTTGTCTCAGTTTCTCTTCTGGAAAATGGAGATAATATTAGCTCTACCTCCCAGGATCAAATAAGACAATGATAGTGAAGCACTTAGCACGGAGTTAGTGCTGTATAAGTGTTAGCTACTACTACTACTGCTACTGCTACTACTGCTACTACTATTACTACTACTACTTCCTGGAGTCGTGAAGACCTAGGTTTGAATTCTACTTGTGACACTGACTGTGAGACCCTGAACAAGTCACTTAACCTCTATTTGCCTCAATTTCCTCATCTATAAAATAAGGGGATTAGATTCAATAACCTCCAGGATCCTTACAGGTTTAAATCTATTTTCATTATCTCCAATTTACAGATTAGGAAAACAGAGACTCAGAGAGGTTTTATGACTTATCCTGGATCCTACAAACAGCCAGTGAGTGTCTGAGGTAGGATTCAAACCTGGATCTTCTTGACTCCAGGTTGTTCTCCTACACTCTGCACCATATCTCCTCAGCTTGGGAGCCATGGAGAAATTTTCTGTGGTGCCTATCTGGGGAGATCTGGAAGGCAGGTTGGGGTAGAAAGAGCACGGGATTCAGAGTTGAAGAGCATAGGTTTGAATCTTAGCTCAGCTTCTCGCTGGCTGTGTGACTTTGGGTACCTCTCTGGACTTCAGTCTCTTCTTCTGGTCTGAGACTGTCAGACCAGATGATCTATATGTCTTATAGTCCCAACAACAACTCTGCAAAGGGGATAATGTAAGAATTATTGTCCTAATTTTATAAATGAGAAAATAGGGACTCCAGGAGGGTGAGTGTGGGACAGAAAGGACATTGACTCTGGAGTCCAAAGACCTGCCCCCTGCTCCCTCAGTGACCTTGGGTAAGTCACTTCCCTCTCTAGGCCCCCAGTTGCCTTATCTGTTCCTCATCCTAGAAATGGGGAGGTCAGACTCAATGATCACTGATGTCTCTTCTAGCATCGTGTACATCACCCCGTGATGCTGTGACTTGTTCAAGCTGAACACAGGTTTTCTGATGCCTTGTAGATGCTAACACACCACTCAGTGGTCCTGGCTCCCCCACCTCCTGGCCTTTGAACTGGCCTTGCCTGGGACACTCTCCTTTCTCACTCACCTCCATTTACAGGTTCCCTTGGCTCCCTTTGAGACTCAGCTCACAGCCCAACCCTCTGCAGGAGGTCCCTCCAGTTGCTATCACCTTCCCTCCTGGGCTCTCCTCTCTCTCTCTGTCTCTCTCTGTCTCTGCCTTTCTCTGTCTCTCTCTCTCTGTCTCTCTCTCTTTCTCTCTCTCTCTTTCCCCTCTCTCTCATACACACACACTCACACACACCCAGCCTTCACATGATGCCTGACACATAGCAAGTGTTTAATAAATTATTGTTCACCGACTGATGAACTAATGCTTCCTACACATTTGGAATCAGAAAATCCTTCACCAACCTCTCTTTTGTAGGCTGCTAGCACTTGCACAGAGACAGTGTGGCATGGTGGATAGCGAGATGGCCTTGTAGTTAGGAAGACTTCACCTCTGTCTAACACATACTGACTGTGTGACCTTGGGCAAGTCACTTAATTTCTTAATGACTCAGGCAACTCTTAAACTATAAGGTTGTCAATCTGTATTAATAGAAGGAGTTTCCTCATCTATAGGTCTTGATACTTGTGAAATCACCTGTCTGGACTCATAATAACAGCAAACATTCATATAGAACTTTAAGGTTTGCAAAATGCTTTACAAATATTCTTTCATTTGGTACTTACAACAACCCTGGGAGGTAGGTGCAATTACTATCTTTCTTTTACATGATGAGGAAACTGAGGCAACCGGAGGATAAATGACTTGAGCAGGGCCACCATAGCTAATAAGTTCAGGATTTGAACTCAGATCTTTCTGAGTCCGAGTCGATTGCTCTGTTCACCGTGACACCTAGCATTATTTTGAAGAGCTGTGCTTGAGAATTCCTAAGCATAATGGATACAACGTTTGACCAGGCATCAGGAGGACCTGAGTTCAAATGTGGCTTTAGATTCTTCCTAGCTGTGTGATCCTGGGAAGGTCACTTAGGCCCTGTTTGCCACAGTTTCCCCATGTGTAAAATGGGGATAAATAGTAAGACCTACCTCGCAGAGTTGTGTGGATCAAAGCACTTAGCACGTAGAGTAAACTCCAGAGAAATGTTAGTTGTTATTATTTTTACGGTGGGTTTGAATATCCCTCTGGCACCTTCACAAGTCTGACTTTCTGACTTGCTCAGCCTCCTAACTCTCCTGGCTGGGCTCCTCTGACTACCCTCTACCGTATTCCTCACTATCCATCACCACGTTTCATCTATCTGCATGTATGAAGATGTAGCCTCAGATAGAGCTATGGACTTGCTTTGCAGAATGAAGCAAGACTTTCTCAAGGAGAGAGCCAGTGTGGCCTGGGGAGAGAGGGATAGAGGCCCTCTAGTACAGAGGAGAGCCGGATACTAACTCTGCTTCTCCCTACTTTCTGTGACAAATTGCTTTACTTTTCTGAACCTCACTTGCCTCATCTGTAGAATGGGAATGGTCATACTTGTACTCCCTACCTCATGGAACTGTTGGCAAAAAAGAAATGCTTTCTATAACTTGAAGACACCACAGAAATGGCTACGTTCATCATGATTAATTTATCATTTTCATAGGCAACCAGAAGGGAAAACAAACTTGAAAACCTGCTGGGAGTCACAAAATAATGAGATGATAACAGTGCTTTAGTGTTTGCAAAACATCCCGTGTGTATCATTTCATGCCATCCTTGTAACAGCCCTGTGAAGGAAACACTTATTCCCATTTTACAGAGCAGAAACCTGAGGCTGAGAGAGACCAACTGACTTAGCAAGATAAGATGACAAGTAAGCGTCTAAGGCAAGATCTGACTGGGTGAACACTTACTTTGAAGAACTTGAGTAGGGGAGTCATCTCTCAGTTTGGGATAAATGTCTGAAGTCAATAATTCCATTCTATAAGCTTGTATTACTCATGTCAGATAAATGACAGAACTCAAACACAGGTTCTATAACCCCAAATTTAGGACCCAAGAAGGACGGATTGGAGGGTGAATTGTGAAAGATGGGGTAGGGGGGAAGTGGGGTGGTGGAGAAATCACCATCAGTTCTCCCTTGTCCTCATCCTGCTTTTTCCCTCCCCACATTCCTTGTCGTCCTCAGAAAGCCAGCGCTGGCCTCCCCCTCTGACTGTAGATAGACAGGACATGTGACGCAGACTCTTCCTCCTGAAGCAGGAGGCCTTCGATTTGGTCAGTAACTCAGGGCATAAACAGATACATAAAACTATCCATCCTGAGAAAGGAAGAGTAATGGTGATAACATGAGGCAGGGCAAGCGGAGTTTCTGGGCTGGTTCGCGCCTTTTAGCTATAAAGTGAGCTTCTATGAGGACCCTGTCACATCTAATGTGGGCTACAAAGAGAGCTAAATTTATTATGCCCCATGTACCTCCCTTCTCATCTCCTCCTAGAGCGACCTTCCTGTTCTCGAGGTCAGACATCTGAGTTCTTTCAAGACTTCTGGTCTGGTCTGTGGCTCAGATGTGTTTCGAAGGCAAAGGCTCGGGCCCCTCTTCACTGGGGAAGGCAAGGCTGGCCTTGCCCTCAGCCTTCTGTGGCGGGTCACTGGAGCAGCCAAGCCCTCTACTGTGTTAATAAGGCCATTGGGGAGGTGAGCCTATTCAGCAGGCTGGCTGGCTTGCAGGGGGAGCTATCCATGAATAAGTGATTGGTGATCAGCTCTTGGAGCTGGAGGGAATAATTCAAGGGATCCCTCTGTGTGGTCATGGGGCCCGCCTGCCTGCCCTGGGTCTATGTCTGGAATTAAATGTGATGGGGGAGGGATTTGGGAGGCCAGTAGGAGAGAAGAATGCATCAGATAATCACTGGAAATTAGAGTTATTGAAGCCATGCTATGAAGGACCTTAAAACAGAACATAGGATGTCAGAGCTGGGAAGGCGCTTAGAACCCGTAGTGTCCGAGCTGGGAGGGCCATTAGAACATAGAAGGTCGAAGCTGTGAGGGACTTAAAGATCAGTTTAATTGTTTTATTTTATAAAGGAGGAAACTGAGGCCCAGATAGGGTTGGCCCTGGTCAGATCTTAGGGTATTATGTTCTGTATTGTGTTCTGTTCTGGGCAGCACATTTCAAGAAAGTCAGTAATAAAATGGAGATTATCCAGAAGACAGAGACTTAGGATAGTCAGGAGCCTTATGTTCATGCTATGTGAGGATTCATTGAATGAGAAGAGGATATGGGGGGTAGAAACAATAGCTGTCTTCAAGTGGAACCTGTCCCCTCACTCCATAAGAACTCTTCACTGGCTCCTATGTGAGGATGCCTTAGATTTCAGACTCTCTGTAGATCTACATCTGCTTAAAGTCATAGCTAATGAGTCCCCAGTAATGTATTTACTTTTTCCAGTCAACCAGTGGAAATTATTAATTCAACACAAGGGCAATTAATAAAATGGTGTAATACAAAACCAATAAAACATTTCTCTCTAAGCCTTGGTCACGCTCCTTTTCAGTTACACACACCGTCAGAGAAAAGAATGGGTACATGAATCTTCAATCAGCAGATACTTATTTACATTTTTATTGTATCTTTTGTTTTCACATTGTCTAAATTTCTCCATGTATCTCTTCCCCTCCCCCTCTCAGAAAGGCATCACATGTATAAAATATTTTTTTAAAAAGAATAAATGAAAAAGGGAAAGAAGAGAAAAATAATTACCAAAACCAATCAACATGCACTCCCCACAATCTGAAAAGATGTGTAGTAATCTAAACCTGTGGATCTCTTACCTCTGCTAAGTAGTTGGAGGAGGGGGGTCTTCTCATATCTATTCTTTGGAACCAAGCTTATACTTCGTAATTTTGCAACATTCTTTTTGTTTCATGGTCATTCTTTCTTACATTGCAATTGTGCCTACTGGAGTTTTTTTTGGCTCTGTTTACTTTAGATTGCATCAGTTCATATAAGTCTTCTCATGCTTCTCTGTCTTTATCCTGTTTATCATTTCTTACATCAGAGCAATGTTCTATTACATTCATGTACCACAAATTGTTTAGTCATATCCAAATTGATTGACATCTACTTTGTTTAACAAACAGTTTTAAAGCTTCAATGTGTTGAAGTACTTTGTACTTACAGGAGACATGCATGAAAAAGCATAAATTTAGGAAACATATGTAGCCAAAGTATATGCATGAAGGGATACATACACATAGGGAATATATGTAACAAGGGTACACATGGTTCAACCTACATCTTCAGGGCTACAGGACCGCCAATGTCCTCTGGAGATGTCATTTCACTGCCCTGACTGGGATTGTTCCTCACTGGTCTAGTTGGTCTATGTTTTCTACAAAGCACTATGTCTTTGCCTAGAAGTGTTCTCTTCTGGTCCTGTGTTACTGCACCATTCTTTGCTGGTTTTGTGATCACTGCCAGATGTGGTTCTCCTGGGCATGAGAGTGTGAAGGGTTTGGACCAAGGGAGGTGAACTTGCATCCTTGAGGCCACATATGGCTCTCTAGGTCCTCAAGTGTGGCCCTTTGATGGAATTCAAACTAAGGGGATTTGTTCTATGAAATTTAGATTCCATCCAAGAGCCACATTTGAGAACCAAGATGGCCTCATGTGGCCTCTAAACCATAGGTTCTCCACCTCTGGTTTGGACAAAATGATCCCTAAGTCCCTTCCAGCTCTAAATGCAGTGAGTCTCCTTTTCAAAATCCCAGGCTCATAATAGTAGAAGTGCAGTTAATCTGCTGAGCATCCTGTGTGTAGAGAACTGTACTAAGGCTGGGAAGGACAAGATAGGAAGTTTAGATGGAACATAGTCTCTATCCTCTGAGTGATAAAGCTCAAACAGTATAATAAAGCACAATATCATACAGTAAGCATATGAGAGAGGTATGAAACAGAAGGTTATACAGCACAAGGTCTCATTGATCCATTCAGTGTCCAATGAGGATTTTCAGACATTGCAACATTTGAGTTGAGAGTCAAAGGATAGGTAGGAGTTCTGCAGATGGAGAAGTAGAAGAGGAAATCCCAGGCAGAGGAAATAGTGTGTGAGCAAAGGTACAGGAGTAAGAAGTCCTTTATATCTGGGGTATCTGGAGATGGGGAAAGAGAACAAACTATCCTGGCTAGAGTCCAGCATGCATGTAATGATAAAAGACTGGAGAGATAGGGCAGATCAGACGACAGAAAGTTTCGAATGCCAAGCAAATGAGGTTGAACCTTATTCAGTACGCAGTAGAAAGCTATTGAAAAATTTTTGGCACAGGAGGGATATTCTCTATTAATACTCAGCAACCATGGAGTAGGAACAGAAAAATCAGATGATAGGGTTTCGCAGTGCTGGACAGTAGAAAGATAGAGAGAGAGGGGCAAAGGTTTCTGGGGAAATTGCTGGTGAAATCTATAAGTGGCTAACGTTGTATGTGGTCAAGTCATTGCACTGAAAATGACAATATTGACTTATGGCTCTTTAATAGGTATAAAGAATGTTCATGTTTCCATCATCTTACTGGATTTTCACTTTGATTCACCCTTGGAGAAAGATAGTGAAAGTATTCTTAACTGCAAGAAAACTGAGGCTTGGAGAAGACAATCAAGTTCACAAGGAGAGTTAATAGAAGATCTGGGATTAGAATCCATCAGCCAACAAGCATTTCCTAAGCATCTACTATGTGTCAGACATTATATCAGGCACTGAGGAGGCACAGATCCCTTCCCCTAATCTTTCCTCAGTAGCTCATAAGGCAAATAACACGTATGTGTCATCTATGGTCCAAGACAGAGTCCTCCCACAAATAGGATCCTAGCTCAGGATTCTCATGGACCCTGAGAAGAGTCAGCTTTTCTGTCTCGCTCCTTGGCTCATCATGCCTCCACCCTGGAATTATAAGGAATTTATTAGAGAAATTTTAGGTATTTAATATATACACACATATATACATATATGTATATATACATGTACATACATACATATGTACACACATAGCAAGATCAGAGAAGGCTTCCAATAGAAGGTAGCATCTGAGTTGAGTGTTGGAGGAAGCTAAAGATACTAACTATAACATGGAGATGAGCTGTATAGATGCATGAATGAAGGCATGAACCAAAGAGAAAGACTGCTAAATTTGTGGAATAGCTGATATTCATATCAACTGAAACATAAGAGCACATGAAAGGGAATCATGGGACATAAGTCTGGAGAGGTTGGCCAGACTCAGCTAGTGAACCCCTGAACTTCTTCACTTGGCAGCTGAAACTGAAGCTCAGAGAAGTATCTAATCCAACGTTATATACTGAGTTTATTTAAAAATACATTGAGGGAAAGTTAATTGGCATAGTGGATATAGCACTGACCCTGGAGTCAGGAGGATCTGAGTTCAAATCCAGCCTCAAACTCTTGATACTTACTAGCTGTATGGCCCTGGGCAAGTCACTTAACTCCAATTGCCTCACCAAAAAAAAAATGAATTAACACTAGAGCACAACTAATTCTTCTCATGGAAAGAGGGAATATTTCTGTACAACCAATCACCAGACAAATATTTATTAAACACTTACTACTGTATATCAGACACTGTCAGTCAGCAATAAATAATCAATAAACATTTATTAAGTGCCTACTATGTGCCAGGTTCTATTCTAAGCACTGGTAATACAAATACAATGAAAAGAAAGAAAATCCCAGTCCTCAAGGACCTTACAATCTAATGGGGTAAGACATTACATGAAAAGAAAGTTGAACAGTGGTTTCTATAGGGTAGGGGGAAGGATGAGGATTAGGGGAAGAAAGTACTTAGTACATGATGGAGAACTCCAAAGAAGTAATAAAATACTGCTGTTGGTGGGAAAAGGGAAGAAGACTGTGCTGGGTCCCCTCTTTAAATGGGGGTTTTAGAACTCGCTGTCCTCCAGTCACAGGGTTCAGTCAGAGGGGCAGAAGGTGTTGATGAGATGTGAGGACCAAGACTGATTGAATCCTGCAGGATAAAAAGAATGAAAAGAGAGGGGAAGAGGAATATGAAGAAGGAAAAGTTAGAGGAAATTATCCTACATAATCAAGGTGTGCAAGTAGACATCACTAGGAGGATGTGATGGGAGAAGTAGCTGACACACCTCACTCTCATCTGAACTGGACAAAGGAGAGGAGAACATAATATATATATACATAATACATACATATATACTCACATGCATACATAGTTAGTACAGAAATACATTTCACTTAATAGGGAAAAAATAGAGGAAGGAAAAGGAATTACAGGAGGAGTAGATTAAGGGAGGGATTAGTCTTAAGCAAAATAAACTCTAAAGAGATACAAAAATCTTTATTTTTTGGAGGTGGCAAAGAATAAGAATCCAAGTGGAATGCCCATAAATTGCCAAATGACTAAATGACTTATGTCATAGAACAAATAAATATTATTGTTGTTTGTTCGTCATTTTCAAAGAGGATCAATGGCACAAGCCAAATAAATACTATAGTGTTTTGAGAAATGATGAAGAGGGTTGTTTTAGGAAAACCTGAAAAGATTTGTATGAACCGATGCAGAGTGAAGTGAGTGGAATCAGGAGAACGATTTATACAATGACAACAAAATGGTAAAGAAAAGCAACTTTGAAGGAATCACAACCTCTGATCAGGATAATGACCAACCGTAATTTCAGAGGAATGATGGTGAAACATGCTACCCACCTCCTGATGGAGAGGGCTCAGAGTGCAGAATGAGACATAAATTTTTGGACATGGCCAGTGGGAAGTTTGTTTTGTTTGACTTTACACATTTGCAACAGGGTTTTTATTTTCTTCTGTACTCATTTTGTCATTTTTTTTTTTTTGGAGGGGGAAGTTGGAGTGGGAAGGAGAGAAGGGAAAATGCACTGATTGAAAAAAAGTATAATTAAAAAAATAGAATGGGAATAGTAATAGCACCTATCTCCCAGAGTTGTTGTGAGGTTGAAATGAGATATTTGTAATATTTGTAAAATGCTTTGCGAAACTTAAAACACTGTGTCACTTACCATTATCTTTACCAGTGTTGTTTTTTTTCCTGTTATTATTTTGGTAAAGACATGGTGACCATTAGATTGAAGTGAAATAATAAAGAGTGGTCAAAACCTGGGCCTGAAGTTTGGGCAGTTTCTGGGGTGTAGCACATGGGGGTAGGTGGAAACTGGAGAGGTCAGCCATCACACAACAGGCTGAGATTCCAAAGAATTGCACTATCACTCATCAGGAGGTTGAGCTACTCATTCTTCTTCCCTTTCTTTTCCTATCTGATGAGCTATGGCTGAGGGGCAGCAGCCTGTTGTGTGATGGGGGAACTCAGATAGCTAAGGAAGTTTCCTTCTATGTTTGCCTTAAATCTGCCCCTGTGATCTCTTTGATCTCCTAGAACTCAGGGTGCCTGTCTAAGACAGGTGTCTGTGTGATGCCACCTAAGGGGTTTGGTGATTATTGAAGCCCTGTGGCAGGGAGTTGAGGACAGCCATGAGCCCACATCTAAATCAGCAATGCCTAAAATGTCTTAGAACATGGGCCACGGAAGGCAGTGGGGCCAGTCTCCTGTGAGATGAAGAAGTTGTGGAAATCAGTGGTGATACACCATGGTGTAGAAATTCAGGACATTGAAAAAATGAAGGGAAACCAATGTGTAGGTATGACAGTAGCTCCAGCAGGCCCCCAGGATCTGCTTCTTCCAATCTCTTCCTGGCAGCAGGAACATTTGAACATAGACTTAGATAATGAGAGTATCAGAACATTTCCTGATGCTGGTGATGTGGAGACTGACCATTTTATTCTAGCTGTTGTCATAGTGCCCACCTGTAGATAGATGTCATAGTACCCCCATTCACCTGACAGACATCACAGTGAGTGCCTGTCCCTGGGCAAGTCTAGTAGTGCCAGCCCCAGGCAGACATCTTAGTGCCCATCCACATGGCAGACACTATAGTGCCCATCCATGGTGCAGATGCCGTAATGCCCATCTGCACAGCAGATACAGTACCCATCCATTCTCTAGCTCTCCCAGTGGAATTCCATAGGCAGAAGTCACAAGGCCTGTATATGTTACTGACACAGAGCCTATCCACACACCAACTCTCAGAATGCCTGTTCACACAACCAAAATCAGAGTGCCTGTCCATACTGCAGACATCACAACGCCCTTTCTTAAAACAGATGTCACAGTACCCCTCAGCACAGTAAATCTCATGGTACCCATCCACAGGAAGACCACACTGACACTGTACACACGGGAGACACCCCAGGTGTCAACAGCACAGCGGGTCTCACAGCGCCTAGTGAGGCAGGGCTTAGTCATAAACAAATCTCAGAGGTCCAGTCAGCTTTGTGGAAGACAGACATTCCTCTCACTTCAGAAAACCCAGCAAGAGAAAGATTTCACTGTGCCCCTTCACACAACTGATGTCACAGTGCCTTTCAAAAGATTATTGTCCATTCCTGCCTGGAAGGCACCACCCGAGAGCAGTCGTCTCAGGACCCATCCACAGATAGACATTGTCATTCCCATCCACACCATGAATGTCACTGTGCCTGTCCACACAGCAGATATCAAGCCTCTTGCCCACAAAAGCAGAGGACACCAACCCCATCCACACCTTGAACATCACAGTGACCAAAACCCACACATTATCAGGGATAGCTCTCAGGTCTCAACTTTGAAACAGCATGATAAGGGTAAATTACCTTCAACTGTTCAATTAGAGTTTCAAACCCCCAGGTTTGATGTTCCAACAGGAAGTACTACATATAGAGACTATGCTGCTGGAGAAAGGGATGGTCACACGTCTCTGAAAATGCAACAAACGGTTCAAGGAATTGTGGAAACATGAAACCAGGGCACAGGTATGGTAGTAATGCAACCAGCTGCTCAGACCTTGCTGCTTCCAATCTTTTTCCTGTGGGAGGGATGGAAAACCAACATAGAAGGCAGTGCCAGAAACTGATGCTGGTGATTTTGATGATTTGCTGTTTTATGGGGACAGGCACTGTGGAATCTATGGTGTGGATGAGTGCTGTGACACCATCCTCAGTGAACTCATCTTCAGTGAGCTTACAGTAGTTCTGAGCTAGATCAGATATGCAGCAGATGTGGTCACAGAACCTAGCCGAATTCCTTCAGTCTCACAGTTGATGTAAGCAGACATTCTACTATGTGCAGGATGTTACTCCAGTGATTTCATTCTCTGGCCCTTGGGCAACATAGAGTTGATGTTGTCTATATGTCATCCAGGACAGCAGAGATTCTTTGGTTGGGGCCCTATTTGTTTTGACTATGTCAGGACTGAGCCCACCCTGATCTACTCACAACAGCAATCTATCCTTGATGGGATCTAGCCTTGGGCTCTATTGACTGAGTAATGCCTGAGGTATATGACAAGGGTTTTTCTCTCTCACTACCCATGGAACCCCTATCTAGGAAAGGAGACACTGTCTATGCCCATCTACAGTCAGCTGTCTTAAAGCCTGTCCCCACGCCACGCGTTGTGCCTGTTCATCAGAAAGTCACAGTGTCTGTCCACATGACTGACATCACACTGCCTGTCCACCTGGCTGATGTCACAGTGCCTGTCTATCTGACTGATGTCACAATGACCATCCAAATGATAGCATTCATAGTATCTACTCACATGACAAAGCAGCTCATAAATATTGTTCCCAAGGCAGACTCGAAAGTGTCCAGTTACAAGGCAGATATCATGGTATCAACCCCTGTGGAAAGTAGCATTATGGCCAACCCCACAGCATCCAGAGACAAGGCAAACACAGGACCTATTCACACTATAGCCAATCTCAGGGGCTCTACCTACATAGCAGCCCAGAACCCAGTGATAATCCACTCTGCCGACTGCAGGCCCTATCCATACAACACTTCTCAGAGTTCCTATCCACATTGCTGACATCATGGAGCCCATTCTTGGGGCTGATGTTGCTGTGCCCATCTACACAGCAGATATCACAATGCCTGTCCACATAGCAGACATCACTGTGACCTTCAACACAGCCAGTTGTGTGGACTCTGTGCACTTTGCAGATATCACAAAGTCCATACAAAGCCAAATCCCCCAATGCCTGTCTACACATCCAATTTCTCAGGCCCTGTCCACACAGCAGACTTCACAGTGCCTGTCCAAATGACAGACCCTAGAATGCCTGTCCACTCCAGCTTCATAGGCCCTATCCACACTGCAAACCTCATAGTGCCTATCCACATGGCGGATGTGACAACCCCTGTTATCTTGGAAGATGTTACAGTGCCCGTCCACACAGCAGATGTCATGTTGCCGGTCTACTGGGCAAATATCACTATGCCCAGCAATATGGCAATTCCTCCCAATTTCCAGGAGCTAATGAATGATCTTTGAATCTTTCTGCATGCTGAAACCTGTTGGTTCAGTCCATTGTAAGTTGTTGATTTATGTATAAGTTTATAGCATCACAGGATTATAAGAGTTTGAAAGTGACTCTAAAGATAATCTAGAGACAAATAAGTGTTAGCCCAACTTATGGAAGTGAGACATCTAAGACTGGTGTGGAAAGGCAACAGGTTGTAGCCAACGGCCTTGAGGCAGGTATCTTTCCCAACCCAGGGCAGCCTGCATCCAGTACATATAAAGCCAAAAGAAGCGAAAGTTTTGTTGATGATGCCTTGCTCTCATTACTTTACAGATGAAAATTGTTGCCTTCTAGTGCTTAGAGAAAGAAGATAGGAAGGAGATAAGGAGTATTTTGTCATAGTTGGCTAGCACTGTCATTGGGGTCCAGCACCCCCGGGTATCTTTCTCTTTGTGTCTGTGGGCATGTTTTTGCCTGTTACAAGTATTCCCCAGGGGCTATTATGGGCTGGGTGGCACTGTTGACCTGCCCAAGGTTTGGACGTAGAGAAACCCAGAAGGGGAGGGATTTGACTGTCATGGATGGGTCAGTGTCAATGAAAGCTGCTTTTTCCATATTCTTGGAATGTTCTGGGCACCTCTGTGTCAGAGATCACAGGACAATGACTGATTTGAAGTCCTCTTACAACTATACAGCCTCAGAAGAGATTAAAATACCTGGAGATCATTCTGGGGTGATTATGAATGGTATACCCACACCCACACCCAACTGTGACCATGGCTGTGTCTGTACAAACTGCAGAGGGAGTAGCTTTACTTGCCCCTCTAGAAGAAATAGTGATAAAGTGACTTCAAGGCTCAGCATGGGAAAATGAGGCTGGCTTTTGAAGTTGACTCTGATCCTCTCTCCCTTGCTGTATTGGAGGGTTATTTGAAGAGCTACACTGTCCCCTAAATACTTTGATATATCACCAAGGAGCTTGTGTGGGATCTGTTCTGTTGAGGAACCCCACCTTCCCAACCTCAGCTTCCAGTGGCTGGACCCACCAACCAGTGGGGAGAGATGAGCACAGGATAATGGAGATTTGTTATGGGAGGGAGTCTGCATTTCTGAGGAGATCTTGGTTTGGGGCTGGAGAGGTTCAGAGCAGAGGGCCTCACTAGTCACATGATCTGGGGGGGGGCTTAGTTGACTCTAGGCCAAACCAATGAGTTCTTAAACCCCTCTCTTAGATGCTTTCTGCCCCATGTCTAGAAGTAGAGGGAGAAAGTAGGAAAGATACAGAATTCTTGCACAGAGAATCACAGTTCAGGGTTCAAAGGGACTTCAGAGATTCTGGGTTCAAATCCTTTAAGTTCTTTGAGCCCTAATAGCTTCATCTGCCGAATGATGTTGACAGTAACGATAATGGTTGATAGAGGCAATGCTGTTTGTGGAGTCAGAAGACTTGGTGCTTTAGAAATATAAGTTGTCAGCATCATCATCATCATCTTTTTCGATGGTGTCATTCAGTCATTTCAGTCAGTCCAATTCTTCTTCACCCTACTTGGGGTTTTCTTGGCAAAGATACCAGAGTGGTTTGCCATTTCCTTCTCCAACTTCTTTTACAGATGAGGAAACTGAGGCAAACAGGGTTATATGACTTGCCCAGGGTCACACAGCTAGTAAGTGTTTGAGGCCAGATTTGAACTCAGGACAATCAATCTTCCTGACTCCAAGGACTCAGCACTCTATCCACTGTGACAACTAGCTGCCCCATCTTTTTCGATGAGAAAATAATTTTTTGCTATCATCACCATCACAACCACCTTCATCATGATATTATAATATTCTTCATCTCTCTGGGCTTCAGTTTCCTATAATTTAAATGGGAATGGATGATGGTAGTTGACCTGCTTCCTGGAAGAGGAAGAGGGGAATGGTGTGGGACTCCAAAAATACAATGATCATGAAAAGCACTTGAAAATGGTTCTGTAACCTGGAAAGTAGGGCACACATTGTGGGAGGGGTAGGGCTCACTGAGACCTTAAAGAGATTTTCTAATCTACCCCTCCCATGTTATAGATGAAATAACTGAGACCCAGAGTGGGGAAGAGACTTACCCAATGCATGTTTAGTGAGAAAAGAGAGGCAAGGAGTCAGTGGCAGAGCTAGGGTTTGAATTGAGGTTTTTAAACTCCAAATCCAATATGTTTTTCATAGTACATATTTTTACTAACTCCTTCCCCATCTCACCCCTCTGACCCCACATACATGAACAAAGTCTCCAGTTTCAGCTTTTGCTACCCCTGTTCCCTAATCTCTGGAGTGCCTATCTGCCTCTGGGATGCTGAGTAGCTTGTGGCAGGATTACATTCGTTTGAACCCAACATTGGCAATTGATTTGCTTTTTCACTCATATTCTTTCCTTCCTCCATTTCTTGACTCCAAAAGTTGTGTTAAAAGTAGAAAGCCAAGAGTCTCATGATTTCTTCCACAAAACAAGAGAAGGGAGCACTTTTTATTCCTTCAGCAAAGGCCCAGATCAGGTCCCAAGAGAGACATAATTGGGGTTGACAGTTTAGAGGAGATAGACCAGTGTGTGTGTGCGTGTGTGTGTGTGTGTGTGTGTGTGTGTGTGCATGTGTGCGTGCGTGTGTGTGTGTGTATATGTGTGTGTATGTGTAGTTTGGAGGGCAGTTCCTTTGGTTAGAATTCTAAAGGACTCCCTGCTGATCAAAAGAGTTAACAGCAGAAGGTTTGGCTTCCAAAACTTGTCTAATTTCATTTTTTAAAAGTTGCCTAGTGTGGGCAAAGCTGTCTTGTATCTGTGGGTGATGTGACCTCAGGAGGGCTGTAGGATAGACTTCAAAATAAATGATTCCTGACATATACTTCTGAAAGTCTGCCAGAGAGGCTCACATTTGGGATCTTGTGGCCATCAGAGCAGCAGGAAGAGACCTTGTGGAAGGGTCAGGCTTGGGTGGCAGGAACACATGCAAAGGGGGCTGATGAGCTGGAGGCTTGCTACCAATAATAACAGCTAGCTCTGATTTTGATTATACTTTAGCATCAACAAAGCACTTTCTTCAAAAGAGAGGAAAACATTCTGTGGTAGAAAAAGTACTAGATTTGGAACTGGGAGACTGAGTTCTAATCCATATTCTGACACTTGGGAAGTGTGAGATCTTGAGTAGGTCTCTTAAAGTCTATGGACTTCAGTTTCCTCGTCTATAAGAGAGTGGGATGAGATGGCTTCCCTTCCAATTCTAAATCCCACAGCCTTGTGAGGGAGGGTTATTATCTTCTTTCTTACAGGTCAGGAAACTGAGGCACAGAGCAGTAAAGTAACTTGCCTGTGGCTGCATAGCGCATGTGAGAAGTGAGAACTGAACTGAAATCTCTTGGATCCAACCACAGTCAGTGTTTTTTTTTGCTGTACCATGATGACTTTGTGTGCTATACCAAAATGGGCAGAAGAAATAGGAGAGCTCCAAAGACTATCTGTGTGTGGAGAGACTTTCCTCTGAAAGGCCCTGATATATTTGTTCATGTAATTTCAAGAATATACTGTCATATGACAAACATTCAGTATGGATAGTATATCTCTGATAACATTTTTAAAGCAATGAATTTGATAGTTTCATTTGCTGTTCTTGTGGACAAGGTAAAGTGCCATGGACTAGATGACTATACAGCTGGGCAGAATTAGAACTCTTTGAATGTCCAGGTACAAAAAAATACTCATTTGTGGTTCAATGTCATCTTGGAATGAGGTTTCCAGGGGGAATATCCCAGTGGGCTGAGCTCAGCTGCCTCTCTGCCACTTAACCTTCTTGTCAGGCACTTGGATCAAAACATAGACTACTGTAGATGGCATACCTGTGTGAAATGGGATGATGACATGAAGCTGGGAAAAAAGTAACTAATGCATTGAATGACAGACCCCAAATCCTGAAAGATCATTGGGCAGAATCCAAGAGCATGAAATTAATAGGAATAAATGCAAAGCTTTGGGTTCCAACAAATGAACTTCATAGGTACAAGATAGGGGAAGCATTTCAAGGTAACGATTTCTCTGAAAATGATCTGGGAGGCTTTTCTGGACTGCAAGCTCAATATGGTCAATAAAGAGACTCTGGAGCCAACTCCCCAAACAAACAAATGAATGAACAAAAAAATGTTGAACAAATGGCTGGAAACTTAGCCCATACTCCTCCTTGGCAAATCAAATGTCCTCTCTGTGCCTCAGTTTCCCCATCTGTGAAATGATGTTGGATCAACATTTCTTGGAAATTTCCTCATTCCGTTGCCTATTTGACAGTGAAGAGATAGTATCACGAGGGAGAAAGAGCACTGAGTTGAGAGTTAGGAAGAGACTCAGGTTGTGGCTCCCAGTTGTGGTTCTCAGCTGTGCCATTAATTCATTCATTAAATTACTTTCCTTTTCTGAACCTCAGTTTCCTCAAATGTAAAATATAGGGGTTGAATTCAATGACTCTCTAAGGTTCCTTCTGAATTTGACATGTTTATTGCAGGCCAGTCACAGGAAAGATCCTGTGCCAGAAATAATGATGATGATGAAGATGAAGATGAAGATGATGAAGATGTTGATGATGATATGACAGTGACAACAACTTGTCCCCAGCAGCCTCTGTGTTTTGATCCCAGCTCTGGAACCAAATAGCTGCATGACCTTAGGCAAGTCATTTCCCTTTCTGACCCTCAGTTTCCTGAACTCTCAGATAGATACACTAATATCTGTACTCTCTACCTAAAAGAGCTACTTTGTAAACCGTGAAACAGTTTATTAGTAAGTTTCTTGAGTTCCTGCAACACTTCACCTAGTAGTCTCTTGATGTTAATAGCAACATCAACTTTGTTATATGTTATATTTTTCAGTAGCTTCAGTCATCTCTAACTCTTTGTAATGCCTTTTGGGGATTTCTTGGAGATACTGGAGTGGTTTGCCACTTCCTTCCTCAGGTCACATTTCTCCTCAGATGAGGAGAAATGGAGGCAAGCACGGTTAAGTGACTTGTCCAGGGTCACACAGCTAGTATGTGTCTGAGGTCACATTTGAACTCAGGTCTTGCTGACTTCAGGCTCCATGGTGCCACCTGGTGCCCTAATAATAAAGTTTGAGATTTGCAATGGGCTTTAGAAATTTTATCTCCTTTTATCCTCACAACAATCATGGGGGTGGGAGGTGGGGAGAAGAGTTATTACTCTCCATTTTATAGATAAACTGAGGCAGATGGAAGTTAAAAGACTTACACATGATCAATGTAACTTGTAACCATCTGAGACCAGATTTGAACTTATATCTTCTTGATTCCAATTCCAGAACGCTCTCTACTGTGCTTTTACTGTGCCTTATAAATATTGTTCATTTGCTCCTGTGATCTCCACAGCCGTGGCAGAGAAAGATAGGTGGAATGATTAGTGAAGACAGTGCTGGAGTTGGGGTTAGGAAGTTCAGAGTTCAGTCCTGCCTCAGATACTTACAAGCTGTATAACCTAAGCAAGTCATTTGAATTCTTTCCATCTCAGTTTTCTTATCAATAAAATGAGGATAGTGATCCCTTCCTCACAGGATTGTTGTAAGGAGCAAATGTGATGTTTAAAAAAGCACTTTGAAAACCTCAAAGTGCTATCATTAAATCACCTCCCTAATACGGAGGAGGCAACTGACTCTCAGAGAAGGTTAAGTGACTTATCCAAGGTCACACATCCCAAGACTTCACAGATTTAGATCTGGAAGGTGCTTTAGAGATCATTTATCCAAGCTTCTTAATTTGGGGTCTGTGAACTATATTTCAATGTAATTGGTTTCCTTTGTAATCTTAGGTGTTTTATGCATTTGAAAATATTATCCTGAGAAGGGATGCGCAGGTTTCATCAGATTGCCCAAGGGATCTGTGACATAAACAATTAAGATCCCCTGATGGAACTGAGGCCCAGAGAGGTGATTTGCCCCAAATTGAACAGCAGTAGAGACAGAGTTACAATTAGAAGTCATTGACTCTTCCTCCTCCGCTATCATGGCACTCAATGCAGGTGTCCTGGGTCTCAAGTCCTGGGCTTTCTATAGCTGGCCACCAGGATATGCTGTTGGCTCAGCTTTAGGCTGCTGAGTCCTGGGAGAAGAACCATGGATACTTGTGTGGCACCAGGGTCTTTGGGGTCTACCCTGGGGAAAATGTGACACTGTTGTCTGAACTCTCACAGCTCTCCTGTCCCTTCCCTCCTCACTGGCTGGAATCTCTGCCTCATTGAGATCATCGATTCGGGCCTGATTTCTCTTCTCTATTTAGAGCCTTGGCAGCTTACTAATGGCAGCATTCTCTTTTGCAGAACTACCACTCACCCGTTTCATGTGATGGCACAATTTAATATGCAGTGGAGAAACAGGCTACCAAGACGAAGCTAAGGTGGGAATGTTGAATATTCATTTTCCATGGTTAGAGGGTGTTTTTCCCAGGGTTCTGTTATTCAAATGAGCTTGGGATTTTTAACTTCCACTTTGCCAACAAAAGCTTAAAGAGAAATTAACAGGCAAGTACCAGACTTCATGAGGTCTCCAGGCATGTGATGGGCTCCCCAGAAAGCAGAGTCTGAAAATCACATCTCAAACCTCCCACAGTAATGTCATGGAAAAGATAACTGAATCCAGAGTCAGGAGGTGGGACTTTCAATATCCTGCATCTGGCAACTTGGGGAGTGTGTGTGTTGGGAGGTGGAAGGCAGGGGGAGGGGTCAGGGTTAAACTAAAGGACCTTTAGGGATCCTTCTGGCTCTAAATTTAGAATTCTATGAAGGCACTAGCTGTGTACTAGGCAAAGAGGCCACTCTCTCCCTCAATTCATATTAAACCTTAGTCATTGAATGGGTGTTGCCTCAGTAAAACTGAGACCTGTTAAAGACCTTAAAGGCCAAGGTCCCCAACTGCACAGTCGTTCTGATCTATGTCTGATCACTCAGATGACTCTGGAGGAGAAAGTGAGGTTGGTGACTTTGCACTGCCCTGCCTCACTGTAATCTGGTTCATTTGCCTGTCATAGCTTCAGCTCCCTGATGTACTGGTTCTCTTCAACAATAAATTGCATCAAATAAATCCCCTTCCCCCCAGCTTCAGCTTCCTCACTTGTAAAAGAAGGGAATGGGTTGGTCTAGATAGGATCTCTAAAATGCTCCCCAGCTTTACAATTCTCTGACTTATTGGTGGATATGGAGTCAGGGAAATAAAATAAGGAAAGAAATAAGCATTTATTAAACACTTACCATATGATAAGCACTATGCTAAGTGCTATGAATGCAAATATGAGCAAAAAGAAAGACAGTCCCTGACTTAGAGGAGCTTACATTCTGAATAGGGAAAGACAATATACAAAAGGGAGCTCAAAATGGAGCTCAAAAGGGAGAGGATGGTAGAGTTTTCAAGTCTAGAAAATTAGGCACAAGGAAAGGAAAGAGAATGAAGGCAGGCTGATCCAGGCCCCTCTACAAAATGGAAGTTACAATAAGAGGTCACTAATGGGAGAAGATGAGTGAACCTTGCACAGGGATATTCCAGGGTGAGCAGGCTGCAGGACAGTGGGTGAGGAGGCCCTGGGCACTGGGAAATTTTAGGCTGAGCCTAGGAAGAGAAGAACCATGGTTTGGGGGAGGAGGTTCAAAAAGCAAGGAACAAGACTGGAAAGAGACAGTCCAGGGAAACAGGTTAGATGGCCAGCTCTTTCATCTGTTATCTGTGTTGCTTATTTGGACAACTTCCTCATTTGAAAATAAAGAAGTTGGATCTGATTCCCTGATGGAATATAAGGACCTTTGTGTTTTGTCATCCCATTGCCTAGCATAATGCCTAGCACAGAGATGTTTCATGAATACTTGCTGATTAATTAACTAGATGGTCTCCAAGTTCCTTTCCAGCTCAAAACTCATGGTCCTCTGTTTTGAAGTCATTTCCTGTTCTCATATTTTGTTTTATAAGGTCTTTTCTAGGTCCAAATTCTGTGATGTGTTTATATTTCACCTAGGGAGAAGTAGAGGCTCAGCAAACTGAACACATTTGCTAAAGCCACATAGGCTATTTAGATTCTGTCTTTTTTGCTTGGGGGTGGTGGTATGTCACCGACTTCCCCACTTCAATTTGTGGTGATGACCAGTTGAAACTGACCAAAGCTGTTGCCCATGAGAATTATAACAGTGTTGGACATGGCACCAAAGATACATAGACTTCCTTCTGGACTGACCTTATTTTAATATAGCATTTATTTAAAATGGATCTGATACAGGGAATTGAAATAAGGGCCTTTAGGGATCATCTCATTTAATTTCTTCCTTTTATCAATGGGGAAAATTGGGATTCAGAACAGGGAAGCAATTACCTCAGATCACATTGCTGTTGGAAGAAGTAGGAGATCATGGTTTCAAATCCAGGTACTATAATTCTAAATTCTTTTCAATTCTAACCATGAACCTTACCTCTTTTTTTTTTTTTTTGAGATTATTGGAGTTAGGTGACTTGTGCAGGATCACAGAGCTACTAAATATCTCATGTAACATTTGAATCCAGGTCCACCTGACTCCAAGGCTGGTGATCTATCTATTGTATCACCTAGCTGTCCCGTGCAGAAAATATGAAATAACAACTCCCATTCCCATGAGGAAGGCCTGCATCTGAAGGTTTTAGTCTCCAAATCTTAGCTCTGATACTTAGTTGCAGTTTTCACTTTTCATTCTCAGGCAGTATTTGTATGTTGTGATTGTTTCCATTTACAATGTAGTCATTTTAAAATGTTATTTCCCTGGGTCTACTTGCTTGACTTTGCATCAGAGCAGGTAAATCTTCTCATGATTCTGTGTATTCTTGTATTTGTCATCTTTTTGCGCAATTATATTCCATTAATATTACTACAATTAATGTAGCCACTCCCCAGCTGAAGGGCATCCACTTTGTTCTCTGCTACTTAAAAAAAAAAGGTGATGCTATAAACATTTCTAGCATTTTGAACATTTATTTCTATCTTCGAACCTTTCGGTATATAAGCCCAGTAGAATCTCGGAATCAAAGCACAAAGGCATTTTTGTCACTTTTTAAAGCATAATTCTAAATTGCTTTCCAGAATGGTTAGATCCATTTACAGCTCCCACAACTGCATATTGATATGCCTGCACTTCCATTGTCCTTCCAACTATTCCCATCTTTTATTATCTTTGTTTGTTGGATATGAGGTAAAACTTTAGAGCTGTTTTGATTTTTCATCTCTCATTAGTAACTTGGAACAATTATTTCAAGTGGTTATAGTAGTTTACATTTCTTTTGAGAACTGTTCTTTCACATACTTTGATTATTCATGTACTGGAAAATGGTCCTTGGTTTTATATATTTGTGTTAACTCCCTATATATCTTGGCTATCAGGCCCTTATCAGCATATTTTATATAAAGATTTCCCCCAATTTAGAGCTTCCTTTCTTATCTTGATTGCATTGATTTTGTTTGCACAATCTAAGTAAAATTAATCTCTTTTTTATGCTTGACCCCTTCTGTCTCTTGTTTGGTTAAGAACACTACAAATCACTTTCTTCATAATGACCCTGTGAGGAGTAAATAATACAAGTGCTATAATTCCCACTTGAAAGATTAGGAACTTGATACTCAGTGATGTTCAAGTGCCTAGGATCATAGTCAGAGCTGAGATTTGAAGACAGACTTCCAGGCTCTCAGTCCAGAACTGTTCCTAGTATTTTATTTGTCTGTTGCTCATGGGTGCTTTTGTTTCTACTGGTTAGTTCCCCATTCAATCCCCTTAAAAATGGGTCTCAGGCATTTGCTATCTGGGTGCCAGCTGCAGCCTGGAATCTCCTTTCTTTGCTTGCCATAGCCCAAGTTCTGGGACTAGTTCTCCTAGGATGCGTAGGAAGCTGGCTGCTGGTGCTCCCAAGACTCCAGGGTTCATTTAATTCATTTCAATAGGCAATTATTTAACTACTCTGTGCCATGGTCTGTGCTCTGGATGCTGGGGATACAGAGGTGAAAACAAGATAGATGCTGTCCTCAAGGAGCTCATATTTTACTGGGAAGATTATAATACACAGGAAGATAAATCAATATACAATACAGAGTGTCCCAAAAGTCCTAGTGTAGCTTTAAGCTAGCAAAGCTTTCAGCAAGCTTAAAACCGCACGAAGACTTTTGGGACACCCTGTTTAAAATAATTCCTCTTTCCCGAAGATTAAGCTTACTCTTGTCCCTTTTTCACTCCTCATTGTCTCTTTTCTCTGTATCTCCATTTCTCTTTCTCTCTCTACCTTTCTGTCCCTCTGTGTCAATCTGTATCCTGGTGTTTGTCTTTGTGTGTGTGTTTTTATGTTCACTCTCCCCATCAATCTGTTTCTGTTTTCCTTTGGTCTGTGCCTGTGTCTCTGTCAGTCTGCCCCTGTATCTATTCCTTTGTGTGGGTGCCTGTCTCCCCTCCATATGCCCTCTCCTCCCCAGCCTCCCTTTTGTGCTGATCTGTCATTTGATCCATCAGGGAAGGTCAAGGCCAAGGGGCACGGGCAGCCGTCTATTTTGTCTTGTCAGCCTGCTCCTGGTGGGAAAGGTGTCTGGCAAAGTGAATTAGAGGCGGGCTGCGTGGGGAACTGTGAGTCAGGCAGGGGCTCCAAGGTGCCCTGCCCTGACTCCTCCAGCCTGGGTGTAGCCTGTGTAAAGGCTCTCGGATTTGCACAGATCACTCACTCCCAGAGTGTCTTTGCATTTGTACTTGACTTTGAAGATCAGCATTTCTGTAAAGACTGTTCCCAACAGAAAGCTATTCCCCAAAGAGCTCTTGCCATGGATTTCAGTGAAGAAAAAATGTCTCTGTCTTCTTTTCCTTTTCTGTTCTTTCCTAAACAGGAATGAAATAATTCTGTGCTCCCCTCTCCTACGTACAGGCATCATGACATCACTTGGATCAGACTGCAAGTGACCTAGCTCAGTGAAGTAAAGGTATATGAGCCATGAATTAGGAGCTGAGAGACCTGAATTCTAGCCTTGACTCTTGTGACGTTGGCCAAGTCACTTTCTTATCAGAGTCTCAGTTTCCTCTTTTGCAAAACAAGGGGGGAAAGATGAAATACTTGCTTTGTCTTTCAGGACCCATCTTGCTCTGGCAGTCTATTTTCTTTGTAAGCTCTCTGGCTCTAACATTCTGTGACTGAAGAGACCATGTACTCTAAGACTTGTATGGGGTTTGACTTCTTGGTTCTTTCTCTGAGTAATGTTGTCTGCTTCATTTTTTTCTCCCATTTCCCTTTCCCATACTTTCAACCACAGAGGGTTATTCTCATTCGAAATCACCATTTTAATCATAGGAATCTATGGTCAAGGGACAGATCATTTAGTTTCCCTCCAAAGGGAGAGGAATTCTCTCTCTGGTGTCCCCAACAAATAGTCCCCTTTCTGATCATCTCCTAGTGATAAGGAATTTACTATCTTGTGAATTATCATTATGTTCCACTTGTGGAATTTTCATTTCTTGTTAAAGCACTTTTTATATCTAGGGTAATCTGCCCTTCAGCAGCTTTTCCTATCGATCTTAATCCTGTCCCCCGGGACTGAGCAGACAGAGTCCAGTCTCTTGTTCATTCATACTATGCCTTCACTCCTTTGAAGGCATCTTTGTGTTGTCCCTAAATCAAGTGTCAATAAACGTTAATAAAGTGCTTCCATGCCAGGCACTATGCTTAGTGCTGAGACACAACAAATAGAGCAAGTCCCTGCCCTCAAGGAGTTTACAGGTCATTGGAGGAAGATAATCTCTCTTCCAGACCAAGCATTCCCATGTGCTTAATCACGGCTCAAAACTGGAGGAGAATGATTTTCTTTAGATTTTACATGAGTCTAAGTTCAATTTGGGAGACTTTTCAATAAGTAATAGTCATCACAATCCCTATGACTCAATTACCCATCTAAGAGTTTCATTAGAAACATCTGAATTTGACTTACTTTTGCCTTCATCTGTACTTAGTTTCCTTGCAAGCACAAAGCTAACAAAGCATGAAACATAGAAAAAGCTTTTTATATATGATAAATAAAGAAGGATGGTACAGTGAATAAAGTGCCAGACTTGAAGTCAGGAAGACTCATTTTCTTGAGTTCAAACCTGGCCTCAGACACTTACTAGCTTTATGACCCTGGGCAAGTCATTTAACTATTTGCCTCAGTTCCTTATCCATAAAATGAGCTGGAGATGGAAATGGCAAGCTGCTCTAGTATCTTTGCCAAGGAAACCCCAAATGAGGTTATGAAGAGTTGGACACAGCTGAAATGACTGAAAAAACAGCAAAATAAAGAAGAAACTAGTGTATCTGAGACCAAAGATATGTCAAAAAACTCCATTTTTCCTCCAGTATATCTGTCCTCACTATGTTCTCCCACCTCCTTGTCTCCTAACTTTGAACAGCAACCTTTAGAGTTGCTTAAGTTCCACCTTTGGGTTCAGGCTTCCCAAATTGGGGAAAAACTGTTGTTACTAAGGAGTCAAGCAACCCATCCCTCTGGTAAGCAGGAGGAGCCATGTTTAGGTGTCGGCAACTTATACAATTTGTCATGACTGACAGTGCCACTGTGAAATATCAATCCTCCCTTTCCACCTAACAGGAAAAGAACTTGGGCTTGCGAAGTAGTCTGCCAACCCCAGTGCTATGGAAAGCCTGACCCTCCTCAGAGAATTCAACAGTTGCTTGAAGTTTATAGCGGCATCTTGGGGTTGAGGCTGGTCACAACTCCTTGCAGAGAAAGAACTTGGGGTCACTGGAAAGTTAATTCCCTCTTCACTGGGACCTGCACTGTTGGTATGACTCACAATTCCAGGGAAAGGCAAGACTTAGTTTTGTTCTCTATATTCTAATTTTGTACTTTCCTGCCCCTTGGTACTTGGTGGGGCACCCTACTGCTTCTACCTTGTCCCCTCTAGACAAGGAGAGTCAGGAGGACAGGTTTGATGCCCGGAGAGATTAAGTGATGACTAATATATCCAAGGTCACCTAGGTGGTAAAAGGCAGAGCTGGGATCTGAACCCAGGTTTTCCAAATCTAATATTCTTTTCTTTCTTTTTCAAAGAAGTTTTTATTGATATAGTTTGTTTTTGTATCACTTTACATTTCTCAATGTATCCTCCCTCCCCATCCCAGAGAGCCATCCCTTGTAATAAATAACAAATCAATGGAAACAATTCCGTAAAACTAAGCAACACATTAAAAAACTCTGCCCTAAATGTAATGGTCCATGCCCATGGTCCACCTGTGAATAGAAGTAGGGGAAGCCCCTTTTTTCTATCTTTCTTTGGAGCCAAACTTGGTCATTATAATTCCAAGACATTATTGTTTTATTGTAATTCTTTTCATTTACATCATTGTAATCATTGTATATGTTTCTACCATTTTCCTGGTTCTACTTGTTTCACTTTGTATCTATTCATATAAAGCTTCCCATGATACTCTGAATTCATTGTATGCATAATAGTAACAACTTGCCTTTACATTATTCTTCAAGGTTTGCAAAGCGTTTAATGGTTTAATCCTCACAACAACCCTGGAATACACTTGCTATTATTACCACCCCAATTTTACCGTTGAGGAAATTGAGTCTGAGTCTGATTAAGTGTCTTGCCCAGGATCATGAGCTAAGGAAATGTCTAAGGCAGAATTCCTGATTTCAAGTCCATCATTAAACCTCCAGTTCTCCTCTTAATCCCCCGAGCAGCCACATCCCCAGAAAGGGCCGGTACGTGGGACAGTATCTCAGCATGTTAGGCAAGGAAAGTAGCCAGCTCCTCCTGCCCAAGATATTTGAAGACTTACACAACACATAGCATTTCCATGCTGGAAGGGACTTTTGAGACCATCTAGTTGTTCCAAACAGTGCTTGAGTAAGAATCTTTTACAATATGCTTAATAAGTCATCATCCAATCTCTGCTCCTAGGCCTCTAACGAGAGCTGAATACAACTTGGTGGTGTAGTGGGTTAGAATGCTGGGCCTGGAGTTGAGAAGACCCAAATTCAAATCCAGCCTCAGATGCTTACATAATAGCTATTTAATTCTGGGTAAGTCCTTCAACCTCTAGTTGTCTCAGTTTCTCAATCAGAAAAACGAGATAATTATAGTATCTACCTCGTAGGTATTGCGAGGATCAAAGGAGATAATAGTTATAAAGTGCATAGCACAGTGTCTGGCACATAGTAGACACTATATAAATGTTAGCTATTATAGGATTCCTTTTGCAGCTCTTCTTCCCTTTCTTATAACTCTGATCACAAGTTTTTCTAGACATCAAGCCCAAATCTGCCTCTGCTGTGTTTAGTTATTGCTCCTAGTTCTATGCTTTGAGACTAAGCAGAAGAACCCCAAACCCTCTTCCCCTTGCCTGCCTCCACCTCCCAAGTCCTCCTTCTACCCATCCTCCCCACTCATGTTCTGTTCTCCAGACTAAGCATCTCCAATTGTTCCTGGTGGGGTGTGTTGTCCAGTCTTCTCACCATTCTGACTACCCATTTTTAGATACTCTCCAGTTTTCCTAAAATGTTGTACCCATTTCTGATTGTGGTATTTTTTACGTAGCTGGACTGGAGCAGAATAAGGTAGAATACTCTGTCCTCTTTTTTGGATTGCATATTTCTCTTAATGAAACTGAGAAATAGGTTTTGTTTTGTTTTTGGCTGCTATGATGTGCTGTTGAATCATATTGAGCTTAGGGTCCACTAATGCCCCCAGATCTTTTTCAAATTGTTGTCCAGTCATGCCTCCACCATCCAGTCTTTGTGAACTGAACTTTTGTGAACTTTTTGAACTGAAGTATGTAGAACTTTAATTTTAACCCTGATGAGTTTCTTCTGACTTCTTGACTGAGCATTTTAGCTTGTCCTTTTAGATCTGAATTCTGTGATCCAACATGTTAGCTACCACTCCAGGCTTCATTGTAAACTTTAATGAGTATGCCATAACCACCTGCATTCAAATCATTGATAAACACGTGGAACAGCTCATGTCCAAAGATAGATATCTGGGGCATTCTACTAGAGACTTCCCTCCAAGTCAATGTTGGCTCATTCTTTAGTGACTGCTTCTTGGGTCTAGTCATTGGACCAGTTTCGGACTCATCAGACATGCTTTCACGTAGCTCATCTCTCTCCACCTTAACTATAAGCAAAGTATGAGAAACTCTGTCAAATGCTTTCCTGATGAAATCTAAGAATACTACATTTATGTCTAATTACTCTATCTACAGTAAATGCTAGCTATCTATAGCATTCTCCTGAAACATCAGGCTATTTACTTGTCCCCCTCCCCCCAAGAAAGAAAGAGAAAGAAAAAAAGAAGAAAAGGAAAGAAGAAAGTAATGAAATTAGAACCATCATGACCTATATTTTTAAAATGTTTAATGTTTTTTTAAAAATTAATAAAAGTTAATTTTTTCTTCCCCCATATCTCCTTCGTGTCAATGTCCAAGGAAGTGACATAACATGTTCTTGATGAAGTATTGCTGGTTTTTTGTGATAATGACTTTCCCTTTAATAATATATTTTATAATCTCATCAGCAATTAAAATCAATCTTATTGTTTTATAGTTTGTAGGTTTCACCATCTTTTATTCCCCACAATTTTTTGGGGAGAATTGGTACAATATTTGCCCTTCATTCCTGAAGATCCTTTGTTATTCCCTACAGTTTTCCAAAGATCACTGACAGTGGTTCAAGTGAACATGTCAGAGGGTAGCAAAACGTTGACTGAGTTTTCATTTATCTTGCATCTCGACTCCCTGCTCAACATTTTTGTTCTATCTTTCCCAATCCAATGATCATTCTTTGGAGTGGAAAAAAAAGAAATAAAATACATAGGAGTTGAGTAGTTCAGCCTTCACACTATTGTTCATTGGTATCATTCCATTGGCCCCAAGCAGTTTCTATTTATGTTTCTTTTCCTTCTCTGATCTTCTCTCTTGTTCTAACATATCTAAAAATGATTCCCATCCATTTTGTTATCCTTAGCATCTCAGTGATGTCAGCTCATCCTAGGCTTTTGTGCTCTGGACATAATGCTTCTTTTATAGAAAATTGCTTTTCTATTTGTGACCTTTGAATGTGTTTCTGATCACCCCACTCTGCCCTCTATCCCCTGGTGGAATATAAGCTAGATTCTTGAGGTCAGAGATGGTCTCAGTTGTGTGTTTCTATATCTAGCACCTTGTACCATGCCTGGTGCATAATGCGCACACTTAAAAGTGCTCCTCAACTGCTTGTTCCTCCATCATCTTCTCCATCATCTAAGCATATACAAAATAAATAATCTGAGTTTGGGGCTGAATTTCTTGTGCCCCCCAATAATTTTCTATGTCTTTCTCACTGTCACAATTTCATATGATCATGTTTCTATAGCTGGAAGGGACTTGAAGGGTCATTTAGTGTAACTCTTCTCATTTTACAGATGAGGAAGCTAAGGTTTAAGAAAGTTATATGACTTTTTCCACATTTCTATAATATTTTAAGGGCTATAAGGCATTTTTACAAAGGCTTTTTATATGCATTATCATCTATATTTATAGATGAGAAAACTGAAGCACAGAGAAGGCAAATGACTTACCAAAGGTCATACAGTCAGTAAGTTTCAGTGAGAGGAAGTGACTTAGGTCTCCTCACTCTCCAGGTCCAGTGTTTTAGTCATTGCAGCATGGTGTTTCATGTTGAATTTGGCCATTGACATTGCCTTTGGTGGAAGTGCTGAAACTTTAAAAACTGCACGTAGTCCAGTACAGCTAAGCTGATCTTTTGGCTCTTCCTTACATATAATATTACATTTTCTGTCTTAATCCCTTTACATTGGCTATCACTCGTGCCTGGAATGCACACATTCCTCACGTCCTTGGCCCCATAGCATCCTTGTTACAGTTCAGTCATTTTTCAGTTGTGTCCAACTCTTTATGACCCCATGTGGAGTTTTCTTGGCAAAGATACTAGAGTTAATTGCCATTTCCTTTTCCAGTTCATTTTACAGATGAGGAAACAGAGACAGGATTAAGTGACTTTTCCAGGATCACATAGCTAGTAAGTGTCGGAAACCATATTTGAACTCAGGAAGATGAATCTTTCTGACTCCAGACCCAGCTCTATATCCACTGTGCCACCTAGAATTCTTAGTTTTCTTTAAAGTTCAGCTCTAACATTACCTTCTTCCTTGTCTATCCATTCCCCACCATTATTTGTATTGATTATCTGTCTATGTTGTTTCCTTTAATGGAACGTAAGTTTCTTGAGGGCCGTGACTTTCTTTTTTATCTTTATATCCTTAGCACCAGCTAAGGGGCTGCCACACTGGATAGGGCACTGGGCCTGATGTCAGCAAGATTTAAGTTCAAATTTTATCACATACACTTACTAGTTGTGTGACCCTGGACAAGTCACTTAACCTATATTTGCCTCAGTTCCTCATCTGTAAAATGGGGACACATTGGAGAAAGAAATGACAAGCCAATTCAATATCTTTGTTAAGAAAATTCTAAGGACAATTATGAAGAGAATTGGACATGACTGAATGGTCTAACAAGAGCAAAAAAAATCCTTAGTGCCCAGTACAATAGTTGGGGCACAACTGGCACCTAAGAGAAAGCTTGTTTAAGGACTATTTCCATCCTGGCTGAGGGAACAGAATCCAGAGCATGGGTCACCACATCTTCCTTTGGTGTGGATAAGAAACCCACTGATATTTCTGCAGAAATTTATAGTTATAAAACACCTCCACCTTCTACCTTCACAGTAGCCTCTGAAATTAGGTTGTAAAGGGATTAGTGACCCCATTTTTTAAACAACTGTAGAAAGTAAGACTCATAGAAGGGGAGTGACTTATACAAGGTCACACACCTAGTAGTGGTAGCATAGGGTTCAAAACCATTTACCTTAGAGAAGGTGAAGAGGTTCATTTAATTACTATCTTCAGCTATACAAAAGGGCTTTGAGAAGGGTGCCAACTGGTTGTTCTCCATCCAGACTAAAATCAGGGGAAATAGGTCTAATGGTAATTTAAAATTGTCATTAATGTTTCTTTTGTTTTTATATCTTTTTTTTTTGCTATATTCCTCCAACTTACCTCTCCAGACAGTGTGTCCTGCTTGTTAAGGAAGAATAATAGGGAGAAAAGGCAGTTCATCAAAGTCAACTATCCTGGCTGACTCTATGCAACATTCCGTACCCAAAGTCTCTTATCTTAAGGTGAGAAAGAAAGAGAGAGAAAAGACAGAAGAGAGAGAGAGACAGAACACAGGCAGAGACAGAGAAACAGAAAGAACAAAGACACACAGGCAGACATAGAAACAGAGAGATAGAGAGAGACAGAGTGAAAGACAAGAGAGAGAGACAGAGAGACAGAGAAATGAAGAGACAGGCACATTGAGACACAAGGGAGACAGACAGAGGCAGAGAAACAGAGAGACATAGAGAGAGACAGAAGGACAGAGACAGACAGACAGACAGACAGAAGAGGTACATTTTCTGAACTTCACAGGCCAAGTTTCGTCATTACAATTACAGTGCATTACCCTTTTCCGTTGACATTGTAGTCATTGTGCATGTTATTTTCCTGTCTTTACTTCTTCGTCAGTTCATATCCATCTTCCCAGACTTCTCCACTTTTGTCCCGCTCATCATTTCTTACAACTCATTACGGTCCCATTCCATTCATATGCCACAATTTGTTTGTCTATTTCCTCATTCTATTATGGGAAAACAACACGTATACAGATAAGTAAATACAGAGCAGTTCCAGGAGGAGAGAGCTAAAATGATTCCGAGGTTTTGCTGCAGTCATACTGTTTGCATATGATGGGGATGTGTGTGTGTGTGTGTGTGTGTGTGTGTGTGTATGTGTGTGCATATCTGAAGGATCGTCCTGTGGAAGGGGAATCAGCTGTGCTTTGCTTGGCCCTAGAAGGCAGAACTGGATGTAAGGGCTGGAATCTCAGGGGTGTAGATTTAGGTTTTCTCTAAGACAGAACATCTTGACAATAGGGACTCCCGCAAATGGTCCATGTGGAGGCTGGCTGATCCCTTCTCAGGGATGCTGTGTAGGGGAGTGGACTGGATATGGTGCTTCCAGAGGTCCCTTCCTGTTCTGGAGCCCTAGGCCTGGCACTTGGTGACATCCATGGCAGCTCCCTTCCCCACTGCTGGCCTGGCCTCTACTTCCAGCTAAGCTGCTTCCCCTGTCCAATCCCTTTCCTCCTGTCCATGGTGAGATGAATGACTCCCTCAATTCCAGAGGCTGCTTGTGTCTGTAGACATAAATCTTGCCTTGTGTTCCCTCCCTCTGCTTGCTTTGCTTCAGGCAGCGTGAGACAGCAGGAAGAGAAGCAGGGCAGGGCTCAGCTTGTCTCGGTGCAACCAGGTGTCATGGCAAATGGATTTATGAAAGCCTTGGACATGCTTCTCAGAGCAGGGTTTATATTGGGGAGCTGGCCCATCCTAGGAAGGAAACAGGGCTTAGGTATCAGAAGTCCCCAGAGAGGATATGTCACACAGTAGTTCTATCTAATTCTTTGTGGAAGAGGGATGTACTCTTGTCATACCTAAGATAATGCCCGACACATAGTAGGCAGAACTACATGGAGCAAAGTGGCATAGATTTGGACCTGGACTCAAGAAGATCTGAGTTCAAATCTAGCCCTTACACACTTACTAGCTGTGTGACCTTGACTGAGCAAGTCATTTAACCCTGACTGCCTCAGTTTTCTCATCTGTAAAATGGAGTTAATAATAGTGCCTACCTCCCAGGGTGTTGTTGTCAGGAACAAATGAGATAAAGTAAATCGCTTTACAAGCCTGAAAGTTCTACACGAAGGCAAGGTATTATTATTGTTTAATAAGTGCTTATTGATGGAGAGAAATGTGTCACAGTCCAGATATTTTCTCCGTACCTTTCCATCTGAAAGAAAAACCTGGCCAGGATCAAAGATATAAAACCCAATGGGACCTTAGAGATCATACAGTCAATCCCTTTCATTTTTTAAATATTGCATTCTCCTTTCAAATTAAAAAATTGCTATTGACATCTGTAGTTTTCATGTCATCCTGACATAAGCCTTCCCCGCCCCGTTCCAGTCATCCCTTGTAACAAAGAATAAAAAAAGGGAGGGATAAGCAAACAATGCAGAAAATTAACCAAAGCATCTCCTGAAGGTCTGATAGGTGACACCCCACTGCCATGATTGCTCACTTCTACAAAGAAGGGGAAAGGAGGCACATTTTTTCACCTCTTCTTCCTTCAAGGAGAAACTTGAACATTATAATTAGAATAATGCTGACTTTCCCCAGTGCCTTCATTTTATAAATGCCTCATGTTTCAGAGGTGAAGTGATTTGCCCAAATTCACACAGTTAGCAAGTGGCAAAGCTGAGATTCAAACTCAGGTCCTCTGGTGCCAGAGGCTGGTTGGGGTAGGGGATGGGGGAGTAGGATTGTCCTTATCACTGCATAAGGATTCTCTTAGGGGCAATTCCTGCCAATAGAAGGATTTTTTTCATCCAGAGAACGTTTGGGTTCAGAAATGCTTTGAGTTCATTTCCACATGAAGGAGGTCTTGTCTTCAATCCCAACAATTCCATGGAGACTCAGGGAGGTAGAGATCTTGGAGCATTCTCTCTGCCAACTGTTGGGGTATCTGTGCCCCAGGGATTCTATCAAGGCTAGTGGAGGCAAGGACCATTTGAGGCTGGATATTTCTTTACCTGGGGTGAGTTTTAGGAAGTCTGGAGAGTGGGGCCAGTTGGTCCCATGTTGGATTTCAGTCTCCTACCCTATTGTAGTCATATTGTCTCTTCCTATTCTTCCTCTCTTACCCACTCCTCAGTTCCTTTAGCCTGAAACCAGGACTCTGTTTCTTTCTAGCCTCTCTCTTAGACCTAGCTGTAAATCTTGGCCTTTAGTCCTTCTACCATTGTTAACACGTTCTTCCATCTTGGCCTCTTTGGTCTTATCGACCTTGGACAATCCTCTCTCAGTAATAACGTCTTGTTCCCCAGCAACACTTGACCACATCTGCATATTTGATCATAAGATTTTGCGCAAAGTGACACTGATAGTAAGTCCTGGGCTGGAGCAACTGTGTTCCCTGTGGCAGGTCATGGTAAGAGTTGAATTTCCAATCTAGATTTTGAATCAAAGCACCTCAATTCTAATCCCTGACTTGGCCACTTACTACCTATGAAATCTTGGACTAGCTATATATCAGTAAGTATTTATAATGTTTCAACTACATGTCAGACACTGTGCTGGGGATATAAAGGCAAAAACTTTGTCAGTCTTTGCCCGTGAGTAGCTTACATCCTGTAGGAGGAGGAGGCAATGTGTGGATAGTGATATCATTCTTATAGGATGAGTACATTGATACTGATGTGTTCTGGGAGTTCCCAGTGAGGAAACTCACTCTATCAATGCAGGTTGATACCTTCTCTGAAATTTAGTCCTGAGAGTTGCTCAAAGTTTTGAGAGGGCACCCAGGGTCATTCGACCAGGCTATAAAAGGTAGATTTTGGAGACAGAGGCAGTAGCAACTTGGGAGATCAGAAAAGTCCTCATGTAGGTGGTGGCATGTGAACTGAACTCTGAAGGAAACTAGGAATTCCCAGAAGCAGAGGTGAGGAGAAGAGAACATTCCATCTATGGCAGATAGCCTAAGCAAAGTCACAGAGGTGTCTTCCTCTATTACATTGTAAGCTCCTTGAGACTATCTTTCTTTTACTTGGCACATAGTAGGAGCTTAGAAAATTTATTGACTGACTAACTTAGTTGATAAAAGAGCAGTGCTACAGGAGGGATGGAGGGATTTTGGCACCAGGATCCTACTGTTGCCTAGGATATAGCCTGACTAAATGAACATCACCTGGTCCTGGATCTTGATTCTAAATGAGATTCTGATGTCAGCTGGCTTTGGGAAATGAAAAAATAAATCCAGAAATGAACGAATGAATGAATAAATAAATAAATGAATTCATGCTACTCAGGGACTTCATAGGGATGTTCTAGTTCTGGATGATCTCTTAAATCGCCCCACCATGCCAACAGTGCCCTACTCAGGGCTCTTAAGTATGTATCATGGGAGCTAAGAACAGAAGGATTTCCCTTCTTGAGTGACCCTTAAAGTTCTATGGAGATGTCACTTGCTTTTGTTCTTAATATTACTTCTACGAGAGCCAGTAGTATAGTAGTAGTAGTAGTAGTAGCAGTGGTAGTAGTAGAAGGTAATAGTAGTAGTAGTAGTAGTGGTAGGTAGTAGTAGTAGTAGTGGTTAGTAGAAGTAATAAGAGTAGTAGTAGTTAGTAGAAGTAGTAATAGTAGTAGTAGTAGCAGCAGCCAGCATTTATATAATGCTTTAAGGTTTGCAGAGTATTCTACATATTCTATAAATCTCATTTGAGACTCACAACAACCCTGTGAGGTAGATGGCACTATTATTCCTATTTTACAGAGAAGAAAACAGACTTCTGGAATTCAAAGAGGTTGAGAGCTTTGCTCAGGTACAGATTACAAGTATGGCCCAGAATTTGAACTTAGGTGTTTCTTGATTCCAAGTCTAGTACCTACCTGCCTACTTACCTAGCTGATACAGAGTGGATTTTGGATCCAGGGAGACCTGGTTTCAAGTCCTACTTGTGATATGAACTGTCTGTGTGACCCCAAGCAAGTCACTTAATTTCTCGGTGCCCCCACACAACTCTGAGACTATCAGTTGTAGAGAGGGTATGCAGTATCCATATTAGTAACAGGAGTTCCTCCTTGGCAACTCTTTAATCACGGGTCTGGTAAAACAAAAGACAATACTACCAGAACTTGCATATATATCAGACCCTTTGCTCCAACCCGGTGATGACAGAAGCAATGGAAAAAACATTACCCTAATACCAAACCCTGAATATCCCCTCCCTTCACGGAGATTTCAGTATAATTGGAGCATACTATGTACACAGAATGAGCCCTAGTATGAGTTGAGAATGAGATAACTGCCTAGGAGAGAACCAAAAGAGAGGCAGGAGAGATTTCAAGAGGGGGGAGATCCTCAAATCTAGAAGGAAGAATCTTGGAAGATTCCATGAAAGCAGCACATGAAAAATCTTACAGAAAACACTAGTGGACACTGGAGCCAAGAAGAAAACTATATTCCACCAAGATTTTCATGCCACCTACCTCAGAGTCCCCCCTTTCCTACCAAATCTTTGTTTGTCCCTTAGAGTCAGTTTCCCCCTTCTGATCCTATATGGGGTAACCACTTGCACCAGTCATCTTGCTTTCGCTGGGACAGCTTTTGTAAATAAGTGACCATGTCCCAACAGAATCAGACACCTCATGGGGTACAATGAAAAGAGCAAACTGGAAGGTGGGAAATCTTGGTCCTAGAGTCTAGAACCTAGACTCTGCTCTGAGAGACCTTGGATAAGTCACATCCCCTTCTAAATCTCAGTTTCTTAATCTCTAAAATTGAAGGG
This sequence comes from Potorous gilbertii, assembly GCA_028658325.1. Taxonomy (NCBI): domain Eukaryota; kingdom Metazoa; phylum Chordata; class Mammalia; order Diprotodontia; family Potoroidae; genus Potorous; species Potorous gilbertii. The sequence goes on from CM053771.1 coordinate 65,006,353, forward strand.
CTAAGACAGATGTTCACTGAGGCTCTCTCCCAGTTTTGACATTTAGCAATCTAAATTTCTTTCCAGTTCAGACATTCCATGTTCCATGTTCTAAACTCCTGTCTCAGCTGTGTCTTTTTCCCAGCTCTTAGCAGAGAAGATGTGAGGATGCCCAGTGCCCAAGAAAGCCAGACACCAGTTTTTGAGGCAGTACGGACTAATGGAAAGAGCACTGAAGTTAGTGAGGAAACCTGGTTTTAGGTCTTGACTGTGCTTACATTTGTTCTGTGACTTGGTCCTTGACCCTGTTTGGAGTTTTCTTGGCTGAGATACTGGAGTGGTTTGCCATTTCCTTCTCCAGCTCATTTTACAGATGAAGAATCTGAGGCAGATAGGGTGAAGTGACTTGCCCAGGGCCACACAGCTAGAAAATGTCTGCACCCAAATCTGAACTCACGGAAATGAATCTTCCTGACTTGAAGCCTAAGGTTCTATTCACTGTGTCACCTGGCAGTCCAATCTTAGCACTGCCCTTCACCAATTGCCTCAACATCCTTTTGCTCACCTACAAGATGATGAGGCTGGATTGGAGTAGGAATTTTCAACCTGTTTTAAAAAATATTTTGGCAACCATATTTTAACATAATTGGTTCCTTTCTTGATCATATGTGTTTTGTTTTATATATTTAAAAACATGATTCTGATAAGGCATCTGTAGGCTTTACCAGACTGCCAAAGGGGCTCATGGCACAAAAAGGGTTAAGGACCCCTGAGCAAGAAGAACTCTAAGGTTCCTTCCAGTCAGGAGCATTTATTAAGCTCTTTCTGTGTGCCAGATACTATGCTAAACCTGGGTATAAAAAGAAAGGCCACAACATGGTTCTTGCCTTCTATGAATTTACATTTGAATGGGGGAGAAAACATCCAAACAATCATGTACCAATAAGGTAGAGAGAGAGAGTGTAAATGGGAGGTAGTTTCGGAGGGAAGTAATACATCAGATTAGTGGTGTCAAATTCAAATAGAAATGGGAACCTAAGCCCTAAATAAGGATCTCTCTGGGCTATATGTTGATTTAGAAAACCACATATTCCCATTATCTCTGTTTTACTATATTTTTATTTCATTAAATATTTTCCAATTAAGTTTTTTTTTCTGGTTTGGACTCATTTGGAATGCCCAGAAATGAGTGGTTGACACCTCTATCTCTATACCAGACTGTAAATGAAAGATAATTTCAGAGGGAAGTGGGTAGGGGGTTGAAGGGAGGGGGAAAGACACAGAAGGGGTTAGAAGGCCTCCTTAAAAAGGTGGAATTTAAATTAAGTCATGAAGCAAGCTAAGAAAGTCAGGAGTCAGAAGTGAGGAGAGAGGAGAGTGCTTTGGGCATGAGATGAGAGGTAAACATCAAGTGTGAGAAATAGCAAGCAAGTCAGTATTATCAGAACATAGAGGGGAGTGAGATGTAGGAAGACTGGAGAGGCAGGAAGGGGAAAGGGTATCAAGGTCTTTAAAAGCCAAACAAAGGCTTTTTTATTTGATCCTGAAAGTAATAGGGAGCCACTAGAGTTTAAACATAGTTAGATCTGTGCTTTAAGAAAATGGGACTTTGGCAGCTGAGTGGAGAATGGAGAGGAATGGGAGGAAATTGAAAATAGGGAGAGCAACCAGAGGCCTCTTGGAATAATCCAGGTGAGAGGTGGATGAGGTACCATAATCTACATGTCTATCCTCAATTCCATAATTCTTATTGCAGAGGCCAGGACAACATGAACCATGGAAAAGCTTTTCATCTATATCCTATTAGCACCTTGAGGCAAATGAGGAAGAATATAGACACCTGTCCCATTCAATCAGCCAACTGGAGACCCCAGGAACCCTGTCCTTTGGCTGCTCAGGTGAAAAGGATGTCAACCTGGAGGGGGCAGTACTCATTCCTCATACCTGAAAGAAACCACTAGAACAAATGCCTCAAAACCAATAGTAAGAAAAAAGAGACCATAATAAAGACTAAAGAGAGAGCGAGACTTGTTTCTGGTCTGGGAGTCTTTGGCGGACAGAGGGAGGTAGAGGGAAAGGTAGAAATGGGACACTAGTTTGTTACCCATAAATGCTGAACTTGGAGTCAAAAAAAGGCTGATTCAATTTCTATCTCAGACAAATGAGACAATGAATAAAAAAGCATTTCTTAAGTGGTTACTCTAGTCCAGCTGTGGATACATGCACATACAAAAGCAAGAGAAATCCTTCCCTCAAGGAGCTTACCTTCTAATGGAAGAGACCACAAAAATATGGAAGAAGGTGGCTAAGGAAAAGAGCTTCTGGTCAGTCATAGGATTGGTGGATTGATTGAGTACTCAATGGAGTAATCAGTTAACATGCCCCATCCAAGAACAATGTAAATATGGTAGGATATGATAATTGACTCAGAATCAGCAGAAGAGGGCAGGGAGAATGAGGAGAAGCGAGGCAATTGGCATTTTCAAGGAAGCTGGTATTTCATGTTCAGGCTGATATTCCTATGTTGCACAGTATACTCTTTGAACACTAGTTTCTATCACCTTTCTGTGAGTGAACTAAGGTGCACCTCTGGTGGTGTTGACTGGGCAGAGAAGTCAATTAAGAGTTGAAGAATTTACCATCAATGTGGTAGCTGACCTTGTGCAGTAGCTGATTTTGATCCTCCAGGGAGGATCATGGAGGATTTATTCATGGAGATGACCTTTAAGGGTGTGGCACTTATTAGGGTGAATGGCAGCTGAGAATATTTGACTCTTCAATGTGGGTATAGCTGAGAGAAGTGACTATCCAGGAGGGAGGCTTGCTATGTAGAGATGCATAAGGCTTGGGCTCTGCCTTCAGGGAGCTCACTGTCTAATAATATTAACAAAAGTAGTAATACTATCTAGGATTTATATAGCCCTTTAGGGTTTGAAAAATGCTTTCCATTTGTTAACTTATCCAATCCCAGCAACAATTCTGTGAGGAAGGTGCTATTATCTCCATTTTGCATATGTGAAAACTGAGGAAAGAAGACAAATGAATATTTATTAAGTGTTAACCATGTGAAAGGCACTACTAATGTTCTTTCGGTATGTTCTCACAACAGCCCTGGGAGTTAGGTGTAATTACTATCCCCATTTTATAGTTGAGGACACTGAGGCAGACAGGTTTAGTGACTTGCTCAGAGTCACCCATCTAGTCAGTGTCTAAGGCTGGATTTTAACTTGGGTCCTCCTGACTCCAAGTCCAGAATTTTATCCATAGTACCCCCGTCATTGTCTAGATGAGAAGTAATTCAATCAACAGACAGGTGCCAACCAAGTGCTATTCCGAGGCCCCTGAAGGGGGAAAGGTAACATTTTCCTGGACAATGGTGGAAGCCCACTCAATGTCCTCTGTGCCTCCAGTATATCCTACAGATATTTGCCATTCAATTTAGTTTAACAAACATTTTTCAAATGCCTTTTTAACCTGCTTATCATGTATTATTATGTAATAGAAAGGACCTTCGACTGGGAGTCAATGATCTGATTTAACGCAAGAGCATTTTTGAAATGCTTCCCATGTGCAAGGAACTGCATCAGGCATCAGAGCAGGGCTGCTGATTCTTCTTTTGTGGGTCATGGGCCTCCCGTTGGTAGGTTGGTGAAGCCCCTAGACACCCTACTAGAATGATGTCCTTAGATACGTAAACTGAAATACATAGGATTATAAGAAAATCAATTACATGGGAATAAAAATGTTAACTTTTTTCCCGTTCAAGTTCATAGACCCCTGGAAATCTATCCCTGGACCCTAGGTGAAAAACTCTTGTGCTGGTTGTGGTGGGGACAAGCAATCTTTTCTTTGAAAGAACTTAAATTTTATTGGAGACCTAGATTTGGATTCTGGCTCTGAAGCTCCCTAGCTGTGTTGCCTACTGATAAAATAAGCCAACCTCACTGACCCTCAGCATTACCAGCAAAATGGGTGTATAAGAAGGCTTGCCCTACTGATCTCACAGGGTGAGATTCCCAATTTAGATTTATATTGAGAGTTTATATTTATATAAATATATATTTATAACATAAATATATATTTATATAATTTATGTTATATATCTCAATTTATATTTAGATAAAACTCAATACTACACTAAGACTTTTGGGACAGCCTGTATGATAAAAGTTATATTCTGCTAAGTGAGGAGATGAGGTCCAGAGCCCAATGCATTTCATTGGACCTTTGTTGAGTGCTCACTATGATCAAAACACTGAAAACAGGAAATGGACCTGGAATTTCGTAATAATAGCTACCATTTATACAGTGCTTACTATATACCAGGAACTGTGCTGTACATACATGCCTTTTACAACTGCGTTGATCTCATTTGGTCCTCACAAATGGGAGATAGGTGCTACTACTATCCCCCTTTTACATATGAGGAAACTGAGACAAACAGAGGTTAAGTGACATCCAGGGTAATGTAGCTAGTATCTGAGGTCATATTTGAATTCAGGTCTTTCTGACTCCAGGCTGAGCTATCTGTCTTAAGGAACTCTCTTAGTTGAGGAAACTACCCATAACAATGGAGGTGTCTACATTTTCTCTAAAATTAATAGTCTTAGAGAAGTACTTGGAGCGCTAGGAGGTTTCCTACCCTGCTCAGGGTCAACACAGCCCAATGGGTCAATGTGGGACTTAGGCTCAGGTGTTCCTGGCTTTGAGGACCATTCTCTAACCATTATACCATGCTTTCTCTCCTCCACAGGCACGGGATACAAAGATGGCAGATCCTACCCTCATGTTACTTAGAGTCTACTGAGACATATATAGAGCTATATTGTTGGTATAAGGATGGAAAGATCATTTATAGCAGGAGCCTTATGTAGTGGTCCTTGAAAGAAGTAGAGCCTGAGCTGAGGCCTAAAGGAAGGCAAGAATGTCTATAGGAAGAAAGGGGATGGGACTGGAGTGGTGCATCCCTGTCATGGTGGACGAAGATCATGATGACTGAGTGTGCATTCAGGAGAAAGCCTGGGAAAGCATTCAGTTGGACAAGAACACCAGAACAAAGGCCTGATGAGTAATTCAGGGGCTGGGGTTCTTTAGGGCAAGCTCCCTAGGGCCAGTCTCCAGTCAGAATTAGAATTCTGCGATGCAGACAGTGCTACAACTTAGAAAGGACCCTAGCCCCAGCTCTGCCCAAGCATGCTCTTAGAGTGGGATCCTGTTCAGGCTTGGGTTCCTCATCTGTACAATGGGAATAATCTGTCCTGCCCAGCTGCCCCTATGGTAGAGACTCACAAGAGATCAAGGATGGGAAAGTGCTTTGTAACTGCATGCTTTAAGCAAACATGAGCTATTATCATACCAACACTTTAATGGCTTAAGCAGGTATCAACCTGTCTGTAATTTATCATGTTAGAAAATTTCCGGAGGCTCAGTGAGGTTAATTGATCTTTTCAGTTTTCATAAACCTAGTGTCAAAATCAGGATTTGAACCCAGGTCATCCTGATGATAAGCCCAGCATTCTCAGTTATGCTATGTGATGTTTTCTCTCTGAGTTATTATAATGACAGTAATCAGTTGCTGTGAAACAAGAGTAAGAAAGTACTGGGTTCAAAGCCTACCTCTGACACATGCTGACCTTGTAACACCCAGGAAGTCACTTAATTTCTCAGGGCCCCAAACAGCTCTAAGACTATAAATTTGCAGTACAAGTTCCTGTTTGAATTGGTGGAGGGAGCTCTCTCACTAGGAGTTCCCTATGCAGTAAAATCATATGTTCAAAAAGCCCCATATACATTGTTATTATGTATTATCACATCCATCTCTATTGAGCTTAAGCTCTGATTAGGTGAATTTAGTTGAACAAATATTCATCATTATCATCAATAAGCATTTATTAAGAGCCTACTGTGTGCTAGGCACTTTGCAAAGTGCTGGAGATTGGTTGCTGTTGCCCAATCATTTCAGTGGTGTCTTTGGAACCCCATTTAGAGTTTTCTTGGCAAAGATACTGGAGTGGTTTGCCATTTCCTTCTCCAACTCATTTTACAGATGAAGAAATTGAGGCAAAGAGGGTTAAGTGCCTGGCCCTGGGTAACCCAATGAGTGTCTGAGACTAGTTTTGAACTCAAGGAGATGAGTCTTCCTGACTCTAGACTTGGCACTCTGTGCGCTATGCCATCCACCTGCCCTTTGGAAATGTAAAGAAAGGCAAAAGACAGTCCCTGCCCTCAAGGAGCTCAGTCTAATAGGGGGAGACAACATGCAAACAAGTTTGTACATTCACAATATATACTGTGTAAATGGGAAGTCACCTGAGAGGGAAACTATATGTTAATTAGCAATAGATATTTATATAGTGCCTTGTTTTACCAAGTGTTTTATGTATGTGTTCTCCTTTGATCTTCCCAATGCCCCTATGAACCAAGTGCTACAGGGTATCATTATCCCCATTTTACAGATGGGAAAGCTGAGGTTTGAAAGGTCAAGTAACTTTTATGGGATCATGGAAGGCAATCAGTGACCATTTAGTCTAGTTCCCTCATTGTACAGATGAGGAACCTGAGACCCACACAGGTAAAGTGATGAGCCTAATGTCAGCTTCACCTGTCACATGACACGTAAATGTCAGAGGCAAGATTTGAACACATATTTCTACTGACTCCAGCATATTTCTTTCTTTTCTTTCTGCCTTTTAAGTACTATTATGTGCAAAGTTGAATATCTTTTGGTGGGGAGGAGGAATCTATGAAGATAAATAACACTTGTTCTCTCTTCTTAGCGATAAGGTAGGTGAATTAAACAAATAATCAGTAGTATGTATTTCTAGAAGGATGACAAATGGAGAACAAGTGAGGGTTCTCTACAGGGAAAAATCACCCCTATCTGTGGAAATGAAGACAAGATTCATGGAGGAAAATGACATGAAGGGTGGTTGGAATTTTCAACAGGCAGAGGGATCAGCACTGAGGAGAGTGGAGAGACCATTTCAGACAGAGAGAGCAAAGGTGCCAACAAGGTGGTGAATGACTGAGCTACCTGTAGCTTGTGCATTTAGCATCCATTATTACTCTATAGAAAGAGATGACAAATATGGAGAATTCAGAGAAACAAAGCAAGATAATGAACTCATCGAGAATGGAGAATATATAGATGGAGAAGAAAAATATATACAATGACTACAATTATGCAAATGAAAACCTCAGGAAAGAGTTGGGATGAGCCAGGGGATGGCTAGTTGTCTGGTCTGGCTAGAGTGTAGAGAATGCAGAGATAAATTTGACAAGAACTATTGGAAAAATTGAAAATCATTTTGGCAGAAATCAGGTTTGGACCAGCATGCAACACTATACACTACAATAATCCCATGTGAAAATTAGAGAAGAGTAGAAAGAAGTAGATCTCAGACTATGGGTAGGAGGAAAATTCTTAGAGAGATGATCACAAAGGCAAAATAGACCATTTTGATTATATCAAATTAAAAAGCTTTTTATGAACAAAATCAATGCAAATAGAATAAGAAGAGAAACTATCCACTGGACGGAAAAACCTTTGCTTCAAATATCATTGTTGCAAGTCCAAACAGGGAATTAATACAAATATGCAAATTCAAGAACCATTGTGTAATAGATAAGTTATCAAAGGAGATGCACAGTTTTCAAATGGAGAATGGCATGTGACTGCCCAGTGACCACGTGAAATAATGCACCAAGTCACTAATAATAAAATACATGCAAGGTAAAGAAACTCCTAAGGTTTTACTCTACATCTAGAAATTAGCAAAGATGATAGAAAAACTCAAATCAGTCAAAGCTGGGGGAGCTGAGGAAAGACAGGAGTACTCATATTCTGATTCACATCTGGTAGAGTTGTGAATTCATCCAATAATTCTGGATAGCAACTTGGAATTTTTCTAGACAAATGACTAAACTTTGTAAACCTTGGGTCCTATATAACTCCAAGGAGGTTAAAGTCAGAAAGTTCTGATATATACCAAAATAATCATGGCCATTCTTTTGGGGGCAGTGGAAACAAAATGGTGACTCATTGGGGAATTGCTGATCGACATGTAGCATATTAATTTATTGTCCATTATTATCAAACAAGTATGGAGAATTCATGGCAAGACTATGAATTAATGCAGAATGAAGAGTATACAGATATGGAGAAAAAACACACAATGCAAATGAAAACATCAAATGGAAGCCATATTCTGGGCAAATGTGATAACTCATCATAAGCAATCAATATTGGTCCCTAAAGACAAATAATGAAACAGACTTCCCTTCTTTTGGCCAAAAGGTGGCTACAGGGATAGCAATGCATATATTATCACATCATTGATAAAGGTGTTTTCTTCCTGCTTAAATGCTTTTCTTTGTTAAAAGAACTGGAAGTAGAGGCAGACCACATGGACCATAACTTACACATTGCTGTTACGTCAAAACCCAAAGCAACAAGAAATCTCATTTAAAAGAAAAAGAAGGGGCAGCTAGGTGGTTTGGTAACTAGAGCACTGACCCTGCACTCAGGAGGACTTGAGTTCAAATCTAGCCTTTGACACTTAATATCTGTGTGACCTTGGGCAAGTTACCTGGCCTTGCCTCCAAAGAAATCAAGATCTGTTTTTCTAATCATTTGAGCACAAGATGATTTCTTTGGGTGCTAATCTTCCTGCTCCCTTCCTTTTGGCCAGTAAGTTGGACCTTGAGTTGAACATGGTTCCAGTTGAGGAAACTATTAGAAGACTCTAGTTTGGGGTCCTTCCTCAGTCATTCCCTCATGATCCTGTTTGTTTCTCACATGAGAACATTTTGTGACCTCAACCAAGGTTTACAATTAAATGCAATTGTCTTCAAGGACCTGAGTCAAGCTGTAGAAACGGAAACCTGCCTCAGGCACCAAGTGGTTTCATAATTTTTTTTTTCCTTTCAATCCTCCCATTTCTCCAGGGATCTGTCACTGACAGATGAGGCTGGGAAAGAACACTCACTACCTTCTGAATGCTGAGATAGGTTGAAGCCCTCTTCCACCCCCAGGCCAATGGGGGTACCCCTTTCCCCTCCCCAATTCTAGGCAGGCTCTGACAGGAACAAAGGATCAGATTTGGATGAGAAGTAACTGTGGCATGCTGAGAAAAGGGCTGGGCTTGGGATCAGGAAAACCTGGGTTCAGCTCCCACTGCTGACACTTAACTAGCCTTGAGACCCTGGGCAAATTCACTGAAATGCAAACCTCAACTTCTACATCTGTAAAATGGGGATATCAGTACTTGTAGGACCTATCTCATGAGGGTCATTGTACAAGCAGGCTAATGTATGTGCAGGGTTTTTGGAACCTGAAAAAGGCTACATAAAATTTAATGATCACTCATGAGAAGGGGCCATTACCATTCAGAAGGTCTCTGTACCAACGAGGCTCTGGGCACAAAACAATAATAGTGACTCACATGTCTACACCACTTTAAAGTTTGCAAAACACTTTTTAAAAAATAACTGTTAATCAGCATTTATTAAACACCTACTATGTGCCAGACACTGTACCAGTTGTACCAATCTCTTTCATATGACAAACTTTTGCATATTTGAAGACCACCATCATATGCCCCGAGTCTCCTCTTCTCATTAAATGTCTGTAAACAATTCTTTAAACAGTCCTTATATGACGAAATCTCAAAGCCCTTTATCATCCTTCTGACAAAGGACAGAGACTAGAGGGACTCTCACCTTATCCTTAGAAGCTTCTGTCATTCTTAAGAAAGCTCAAGATTGCGCTAACTCTATATATTGCTGGTCAAAGAAGTCTAAAAAAGGATATCTCACCTTGTCGATTGTCATCATTCTCCAAAGGAAGGAATTGATTTTCTCAAGGTTCCAGGTAGTAAGTGGTAGATTGAAACCCTAACTGTTTAGTTCCAAAGTCAGAGAACTCTTGCCACTATACTATACTTGTTTGAGAACTGACCAAGTGATGGACTTAATCTGTCTTCTCAAGACCAGCCCCACTGAGTGTGGGAAAGGCTCATGATCAGGGGCTGGCCATTAGAGAGTGGAGTATTATTATGTTAGCTTATAACAATTCATGAAGGTGGTTTACTCAGGTCTGGAGGAGTAAGAATCTGCTTTCTTCTGGGAAGAGCTCTACTGATGAGCTCATGGATCATGGAGCATTGAAGAAATATATGAGACCACCAAGAAAGTGGTATGAGAATTTAGAGATGGGACAGTCCAAGAGATGGATTCCAGCTACAGGAACTGAGAGTCTAGGGCTCCTGGAAGCAGGTGGAAGCACCCTGGAAGTGGGTGCTCAAAGGAAGGAGAATATCGCAACAGAAAGTCTTGGTTTTTGTATTGTTTTATTTTCTTTTTGTATTGTTTTATTTTCCTTTGTGCAGTGAGATGCTTGTGCTTTTCATGACTGTGAAACTCGTAATGAAAAAGAAATTATTTTTTTAAGCAAGAAAAAGGGGGAAGAGATCTCAACAAGTAGACAGAAGGTGGTGGTGATGATGGTAGGCATTCTAGGCATAAGGGACTGAATAAGGCAGAGGTGGGGAAAGACAGAATGCAAGATAAATAGTTCCATTTCTCTGGAATGGAGAGAGCCTGGCCAGTTGTATCATACAGAGATAATATACTACCCTGTCTCTTCCAGTCTGCTAAAACGTGTATGTGTGTGTGTGTGTGTGTGTGTATGTGTGTGTGTTTGCATCTAGGGCAGTGTTCTCTTAGCAATAAAACCTTCCCCAGAGTTTAAACCTTTCTTCTGACAGTCCAAGCCTTAGGCTTGACACAGACAGTGCAGAATATGTGTGTCTGGGAGGGAAATCTCCAGGAAGCTTCAGAAGCCACAGCTATCCCTCCATGGGGGCCTTCCCTCCGGGACCTCCCAGCAAACAGACTTTTCTTTTCTTTTTGCCATAAAACAGCTTCAGTGTTTAATGTAAATTTGTAAAATAGCTCCTGGAGGAAGATGAGAAAGAGCATATGAATGTGTGTGTGTGTGTGTGTGTGTGTGTGTGTGTGTGTGTTCGCGCATGTATCTTTTCAGAAAAATAGCCAGAGAGGAAGGCTATTCTGGTGATTCATCTATGAATCTGTTTTTCTAAGCCCAAGGATGTAATTCAGAGATAAAGCTGTGAGGGACTGCTGACCGTCTTCTTTATTTTTGTCTTTGTAGAAATGACACAAATCATAAACTTAGTTGTATGACCTTGGGCAAGTCAATTTCTTTATCTGGGCCTCAGTTTACTTATTTTTACAATGTAAGAATAGGTCTTGATGGTCTGGAAGATATTGTCTAATTTTGACCTTCTATGTCGTATATTTTAAGATCCCTTCTAGTTCTCTACTTTAAGAGTCCTCTAACTTCTAGGATATTATGTTCCAACGCTCCTTCCAGTCTGAACTGTATCCTTTCATATTCTCAGTTTCCTTCTCTGTAAAATGAGGAGGTTGAACCATATGGCCTCTGAGTTCCCTTCTTGCTTTAATAACGATGATCCTGTCCTCTTTCAAAAGGCTCTGATATTTTATGTTCTCTGTCCAGCTCTGACATTCAATGTTCTAAGGTTCCTCCAAGCTAGGCAGATTCTGGTAAGTAGTTAGCAACCAGCTCCCCTCAAAATTCCCAAAGTATGCATGGAATACTTTAAAGTTTAATTTTATTGTTAATATTTTCTCCAACACTTTCTTAAGTCTAGAGAATGCAAAAGAATAAATCAAACCTTTATCTGCAGTATTTGCTAATTTTGAAGATGTAAATGCTCACACTGAAAGTTTAACAATGGGTCCAGGATGCATGTTAGACAGTGCTCCTTCCAGCCCACCCCTGCTCCAACCTCTCATTTGGTGTTCTAAGGTCTTTCCCAGCTCAGCTATTCTGTGGTCCAACTTGCCTGCTCACTTCAACATTCCATGTTCTGTCTTCTGAGATCTCTTTCAACTCTGATGTTCCATGATTTTGTGACTCTCTTAAGGCCATACCCTAGCCCCTCTGGCTTTGTTTTCCTTTACCTTTCCCCGCTCAATTCAGCAAGCATGTATTAAAATGAGTACCATGCACTAGGTATTACAGACTGGGTAGAGATGGAAAGGAAAACTAAGGAGAAGAAACCTTGAGGTTTTTTAAAAAGGTAGCAACCAGGATATGGAGACTGTGATGGATAGAAATGAATTCAGAGTGAAATTTATGGGAGGACATTTTTAAGGAGATTTCTGCCAGCTGACAGGGCCTGCCCGGTGGGTTCCCCCAAGTAGGCTGTAGTAAGGGTTGATGATAAAGGCAGCTAGGAGAGCACCACGGTGAAGGCCTCAGCATTTCCTATTTCTGCAGTTTCTGCCTCTGGATGGATCATTTATTTGGAGCAGGGTGTGTTTCGGGGGTGTGAGGCAGGTCAAATGAAGGGTAGCTGGGAAGGAACCAAGATGACAAGACCTTAGTAGTTTCTACCTCCCGATGGGGCACCTCCCTTTGGAAAGAACACTTACTCAGAAGCAGATGGCCTGGTTTCTACTCTACCTTTATCATTTAGTAACTGTGTGACTTTGGATCATTTGTACTATGGCTTTGGGTCTCATATGTGAAATGAAGGTGGAGGGAGGTCCAGGGGTCTGTCTTCACTCCTTTTCTAGCAGGCCTGCTGCCTTGGGTTGCTGGCGACCTGGTATGACCTGCATGTCTACAGCTCCCATCAGCCCATGCCTGGTTTCTAGAGGGACTCCCCTCTCATATTCTCCTCCTCCCTGGAGAAGGGGCAGAGACCTCTGTCCCATAAGCTCTGGGCACATGAGTGGGAGAAAAGCAATCCTGGGTCAACCTCATTCACAAATCTCCCCCTCCTTCCTGGCTACCCCTCTCCCTGGAGACTCACCCTTTTCTTCCCTGCCCACTCCCCTCACCACCGGATCCCCATGTATGGTTTTCAATAATTCTGTGAAGAGACACGGGATAAAGCACATCCAAAAATATCATTTTTCCATAGCTGTCATAACAACATTTGGGCTAATTGATTCTCAATAGAATAATGACATCCAGTATGTAGTGAGAAATATTCATGAAGGGATCTGTGAAAACCTAGAGGTGCCTTATAGCGTTAGCAAAACAGGAAATTCATTGCAACCCACGTGTGCATGAGGGTGAGGTGGGTGGGCGCATATGCCCACGTGTCTGCATTTCTGTGCTGTGTGTGTATATGTATTTGTGTGTGTGAGTGTGTGTGTGTGTATGAGTGTGTGTGTGAGTGTGTGTAAGTGTGTATATGTGTGTGTATATGTGTGAGTTTGTGTATGTGTGTGTGTGAGTGTGTGTATGTGTGTGAGTGTATGTGTATGTGTGTGAGTGTGTGTGTGTGTATGTATGTACAGTTCCTTATACCTGTGTCTGTATCAACAGATCTTAGGTCTAGAGTTGGAAAGGAACCCGGAGGTCAACTAATTCATCCTCATTTGACCAATGAGGAAACAGAGCCCTAGAGAAGGAAGGGATTTGTCCAAAGGAGTAAAATGGCAGAATCGGGATTTGAACTCAGGACCTTTGACTCCAAGTTTAGTTTTCCTTCCATCATACCCTAGTGTTTGTGTGTCTATTGGTTCACTAGGTTATTGTGGGTGAAAGCAAAGCATTTTGTAAATCTTACGAAAATGTCAGTTATTAATTATTGGTTAATTATTATTGTACTCGACCTTCTTGTATTATTCAATGATGTTCAGGTAGAAATGATCCCAGAACAAGCCGCTGGCCTCTCTATGGCCCATTGACTAGTAGATAAAATTCTTGTTATTTGTAATTGAATAAAAACCTTTGGATGGAAGCTTATCTTCTATAATATCTTTGGATTAATTCCAGTGATCATTGTTAAGTTTTCCAAGGGAATGCATATGTTTCTGTGTTTCCATATGCAAATATAAATGTGCCATGTTTATACATATGTGCATGTCACCATGGGCTTCTGTGTTCCTACATGTCTGTATGCATATGTAGATGGTTGTGTGCATGCATGTTGCCATCTCTATGTGTGTGTTCACACACTGTATGTGCGCACAGTTGTGAAACAAGGGAATGAAGTCTGATTTCATGGACAGCTCCACTCCCAGCAGGACAGAATCTGGACCTCCAAGCCTTGCGGCCATGGTAGATGGCAGTCTGCGCACTCCCGCACTCCCGAGAGGCTGTTTGAATCAGAGGGAGGTGATGAAAAGATTAGAGGGTATGATTTATGGAGAGAGATTAGCATCAGAGAAGTCAAGGGGGAAGCTATAATAGCTCTCTAAAAGTGGTTGAGATAACAGAAAGAGAGAAGAGAGGAGAAGAGAAGGAAGAGAGGGGGAAGGAGTGAGGAGAAAGAGGGAGTAAAGGGAGATTGATGGGGTTTAAATCTCAGCCATGAAATGGACCCCAGGGTCAACTTAACATGCATGACAATGAGATTTCCCCAGTAATCTTCATGTCAAAGGTGTTCAGGGCTCTAGAGACACAGTAGCCACTGCAGGGTTGGGTGGATCGGCTTGACCAAATCATAAATCTTAGGGTAGGAAGGGATCCTTGTAATCACTGAGTCTGACCTTTTCTTTGTTCAGGATAGGATACTGGGGTTGAGAGTACTAGGGACTTGTCTAAGGTCACATAGCTGGGTAATGCATCTCATAACTCTATTGAGGAGAATCAGTCTCTCCAAACTGCTTTTTCTGGTCTGAGGGAGAGATCCAGCATAAATAATAGTCTAATGGTGGATCCATAAGTTTTTCTCAGAGGACCTCCACAGAGTCAGACACCTAGGCTCTGCTGGTTCTTCTGGGTGGGAAGCTGAGGCATTGGGCCTGAGGGAGAGTGAGGAGACCACCCTGAATGAAGAGAATGTCCCAATCCTAAGCATAGAGATGGGTCTTCTCTATGTGGTGGTGTTCCTGGCAAGGGGAGGAGACTGCAGGGGTAAATGTGTGCATTTATGAGGTGTATGTGTGTGTGTGTGTGTGTGTGTGCGCGTGTGTGTTGTGTACATGGAGTACCCAAATCCACCTCCTGCAGGAAATCTTTCCTCCTCATCTCCCCCATTGGTACTGCCTTCCCTATGAAATATGCATGCATACATGAAAAAATTACATGTGTATAAACTAGCTATGTATATGTGTACCTCTTTGTAAACAACTACGTATATACCCATGCATACACAAGCTACAGACATGCACATGCACACATATACACACAGAAGTGTGTCTCTATGTCTGGCATGAACATAGCTGATTTCATGTTTTACCCATTAAACTGTGAATTGTTTTTGTTTTTCTTTGTCTCTCTAGCATTTAGCACAATACCTGGCACAGAATCAGGGCTTGTTGAGTAATTGTATATTGTATATGTTTAGGTCAGAAGTTCTCAACTTGAGGTCCACATAATCCCAGTGCGCCTGTGTATGGATTTCAGGCAGGTGATCTTTGAATCTAGAAGTCAAAATTTTGTCTGTATTTCAATATTTGTAATCTTATGTATTTTTAAATGCATCTGAAAAATCATTGTGAAAAGGCTTCATAAGGCCTCACGGCTTGCCAGCTATTATGAACAATACAAAGATGGCTAAGGTCTCCTGTTGAATAGCATATGCTGGTGTGTATGCATGTGTTGGATGGAAGGTTGATGATAGCGATGTCCAGAGCAGTCACATTGCTCACTGTCCCAGCTGGCTGTACCCAGGAGGCCCAGTCCTTCACCCTCCTTCTGAACTGGTCCTCAGCAGTCATTTAAGATGAGGTCAGGTCCCTCCTCTTTCCTCCAGGAGATCCTCTTTGAGTCTTCTTAAGCTTAAGTTCAGATACCACTCCCTTGCTTCCAGCCCCTATGCTGGCACTGTTTTCCTCCTGGTCTCTCACCCTGTGTTGGATTGGCCTGTATGATTGTCAGGCTTCTGTTTTCTTATGGGAAACCATCAAGAATAAAAGGGAGTGGGTTCAGGTCTGCCCAGCTCTGCTTGGGCCAGGGAGTTGGCAGGCCATGGTGTGGAGGACCATATAGCAATGGTATGAATAGACCTAGAGAATATCAGAATCGCAGGGAGTGGAAAGGACCTAACCCTCAAGACTTCCCACCCAAGCCAGCTCTCCCTCACTCAAAAACAAAGTCAAGTGCAAGTCTTGTCATCATTTCTCTGATGGCATGGTCTTCTTTGGCAATGAAGGATGAACACACACATTGAAAGACTCTCCAGTGAGGAGGAAAGCAAGGCAGCCCATTCTCATTTGGGACAGCTCTTCTGGTTAATGAGGCTTTCCCTTCATCAAGCCCAGATGTGTTTCTTTGCAGCTTCCAAACTTTGCTCCTAATTCTGCCCTAGGGGCCAAGCAGAGCAAATCTAATCCCTAAACCCTTCAAATATGTAAAGGCTCATCCCATTCCCCTTCATTCCCAAACCCTCTTCCTTCACCTCTTCTCTGGGCTGAAGTTCCTACCCCATGAAGCTCTTCATCCTCCACGCTGCTCTCCCATGTACATTCTTCAGTTAATCGAGGCCTATCCTAAAATATGGCACCCAGAACTGTAGACAATGGTCAGGATGTGGCCTGGCCAGGCAGAGAACACTTCTAGTCTTAGATCTTTTAGTCTCTGGATTCCCATTTCATTCACAGGAATAGTTCATGCAATCAATCAATCAATCAATCAACAAATATATAAGCATCCACAGGTACACTACTAGGCATAGAGAATAAAAATATAGAGAATGAAACAATTCCTATGAGAGACTTTGCCAACTGCTTTGCTAAAATCTAGGTAAAATCTACTTATACCCCAGCTCTGTCCACCTACCAGATAAAAATTGTTTTTACGTGTAATTGGGAAAAAATAAAACACTAGTGAAGGCTTTAGCCTTCTGGTTATTCTCATTCCCTCTGTCCTCAAATTACTTTTGCTAGGTGGTGCAGTGGATAGAGCACAATTGCAGGAGTCAGGAGGACCTGAGTTCAAATCTCACCTCAGACACTCGACACTCACTAGCTATATGACCTTGGGCAAATCACTTAACCCCAATTGCCTCATCCTGGGTCATCTCCAGTCATCCTGATCAATATCTGATCACTGGATTCAGATGGCTCTGGAGGAGAAGTGAGGTGGTGACCTGCACAGCCCTCCCTCACTCAAAACAAAGTCAAGTGCAAGTCATGTCATCATTTCTCTGATGGCATCGTCTTCTTCGGCAACGAAGGACGAGCACACACACACACACCTACCAGTCTCATTAATATTGACAAAATGAGGTTAATCCAGCATCATCTGTTCTTGATGAAGTCATGTTCATTTCTTGTAATCACTGCTTCTCTTTCTAATGTTCTCTGACTTTTCCTTCAATAATACGCCTAGACTTTTTCCAGGAATCAAAGTCAAGCTCACTGCTTGCAGTGTTTGCAGGTTCTACCATCTTCTCTTTTTAGAAAACTGGGATATTTTTCCTTCTCCAGTCCTGGAACTTTTCTAGTTCTCTCTGATCTTTCACTGATTACCATCATAAGCTCATGTACAGATTGTCTCAGTAGTGCGGGACGTCTCTCCTCTGACCTTAGCACCCCATGGCAGTGAGGTAGTCTCTTATTCTCTCCACACCTTCTTGGATTTCACCTCTATGTTAGCTGTTCTAATTCTGTTTTTCTCCATGTCAAGGATCATTCTCCTTGGTGGAGATGATAGAAGTAAAATGAGTTGAGTAGTTTTGTCTTCTCTCTAGAAGAGTGTTACTGTCGACTTAAGCGTTCTGCACAGCTGTCAGAACCTTCTTTTGATCATCCCTCTGTTCCCAGGGAATCTTAAAGGCTCTTCCTCCTTCTGTTTTTCTTAGCTTTTAATTCATCTGGAGATTTAATGCTGCTCTTCTTACCAGCTTTGCCAAGCTTTGGTACTCACCCTCTGCCTTCTCCCATTGCCTCTGATGATATCGTCGTTGCTAATGACGAGGCTGCTGACATGGTGCTCCTGAGGTCCAGGAGCCAGTCTCTTTTCTCCTGGGAGATAGAGGAGGCCATGGTCCCCAAGCACTAGGACTCTGGAAGCTCATGGCCTGAAGCTGAATCACTTGGCAGTGATGAAGACAGGCCTAGCAGGAAACCTTGGATGTTGGCCAAGGCAGTCAGAGACATGGAGGCCCTCCCTGATCCCTTTCTTACAGGCATACAGACTCTTTTCTCCTCCACTGACTTCTCACCCTGTCTTGCTGTACTCTGGTCAGAATTCAAGTATGGTTTTCCTCTCCCTGACCCAGGCAAAGTCTTAGCTGGACCACAGAAAAGAATCGCCTTTTCTCTTAGTCTCATGTCAACTTTTTGGATTTCTTTTTCATTGGCTTTTGATTCATTACGGAATTACATGAGACAGTGTATGACATATATTATGGTGTAGAGGATAGACAGCTGGCCTTGAAATCAGAAGAGCTGTTTTCAAGACATGCTTTTGACATATACTGGCTCTGTGACCCTCTGAGGCTCCCCCATCCACCCTGTCTATATTTTGTTTGTGCACAGACATCTGCATGTAATTTCTCCCATGAGACTGTGAGCTCTTTGAAGACAAGGGCTAGAATTTCTTTTCTTCTTTCTTTTTTTTTTTTTATCTCTAACACTTAGCACAGTGCCTGACACATTTGTTGTTGTTTGGTGATTTCAGGCGTGTCCAACTCTTTGTGATCCCATTTGGAGCTTTCTTAGCAAAGATACTGGAGTGGTTTGCCATTTCCTTCACTTCATTTTATAGATGAGGAAACTGAGCAAACAGGGTGAAGTGACTTGCCCAGGGTCACACAGTTAGGAAGTATCTGAGGCTGGATTTGAACTTATGAAGATGAGTTTTCCTGTGTCCGAGCCTGGCACTTTGTGCAGTTATGTGCCATCTAATTAAATGTTTGTTGACTCTACTTGTCCCTGGACAAGTTACCTAAGCCCCCCAGTGTTCTAGGCACCTCTCTAAGGGAATCAGTTCCAGGAAAGGTGCTAACTTGTTGTGGTTAAAAAAAAAGTTGCTCAACGGGATAT
The DNA here is from genome assembly GCA_028658325.1 of Potorous gilbertii. NCBI lineage: Eukaryota > Metazoa > Chordata > Mammalia > Diprotodontia > Potoroidae > Potorous > Potorous gilbertii. The sequence continues at coordinate 65,025,331 of CM053771.1, forward strand.
CCCCTACCCTGATGAAATCCTTGGTCCTGTTTTTAAAGTGAGGTAATTCTTGAAGGACACTTGGTGCACTTTAAAGCACCATATAAATGTCATTATTCCTCCTCCTCCTCTTCCTGTGCCCATACCTTGCCCTCATATCAATGATTGTTTTCCTCTGGATCATGGGTGATGATGGTTTGGTTTGAGGGAGACAGAGAGAGAGAGAGAGAGAGAGAGAGAGAGAGAGAGAGAGAGAGAGAGAGAGAGGTACACAAGATCTATATACATGGGCATCCAAGTCAGCATCTTCTTTCATTCACCACCCTTGAAGTAAAAACTTCCTTGGTCACCATGTGGATGATGAGGCATCAACAACCACAGTTAGTTTTGGTCTGTTATGCTTCCATGACACAGTTCATAGTGGCCTGGAGTATGGCTATAGGATATCAGTGCTGCTGAGGAAATCTAGGGTAGAAGCAAGAGAGAGCTTAGCATAAAGAGGGAGGGTCCTGAGGCTGAGACTAGCAGGTACTGTAACTCCCATTATAATAATAAAGCAAGCTAGTAGGCACTAGACTTGGAGTTAGGAAGATCAGAATTTGAGGCCAGTCTCAGATCCTTTCTGGCTATGGGATGTGAGGCAACTCACTTGAACTTTCTGTGCCTCAGTATCCTCATCTGTAAAGTGGAGATAATAGTAGTACCTACTTCATAGAGCTGCTGTGAGGATCAAATGTTATGACATATATGAAGTGTTTTGCAATGTTAAAATGCTGTGTAAATACAATTGTTGGTGTAGCTGTTGTTAGTCTGTAAAGTGGAGGATAAGAGTGATTTCTCTCACTTCCTTTCCCCCTAGTTTTCCAGGTGATAGTTCATGATCTTGAGACTGAGTCCTGGACACACTTCTTTCCCTTATCCATGTCTCACAAATAGCAGATGGCTGTGGTTTGGGACTCCAATCAAATATACTCAAAGATCTGGAAATGCAAATGAGGGAAGGTTTAGGGAAGTGAGTAGAGGTAGATGTCTCCATAGAGAAGTGCTTGGACCATTAAGTATCTGGGTCCTGTAAATGTGGGATTGAATCACAACCAGTGAAGAAGAAATCTACACATGAAATGGGAGCTCTAGAACTATGGATTCTAGCCTTATTTATACTTTAATACTTTGAGTATCATTATGTTTTATGTGCTAGATTAATTTAAGATCCAACCATGAAGACCACTAGAGACACTAATTTGGTGGTGATCGAGTTTGGGGTGGGGATGGGGTGTGATCTAGACATTTTCAAGCTGAGCACCCTCTGGTGGCCAATGGGGAAACTTTCGCTTTTAAGGAAGGCTACATTGCCCATGAGCCAGAGAGACTCTCGTGAGACCATTGATATGGCAGCTCAGATAAAACACCACTTGATAGACAACGCGAATGATCCATAGAGGAGCTTGCAGATTTTCTGGAGCCTTAAGGAAAGCAACACCTGATGTGCATGACCCCAGGGCACAGGGGAAAGGGCCACAGGAGTTACAGGGAACATGCCATTACTGTTACTATTAGTATCATTTCTTTATTATCATGGCATTCCAGAGTTGGAAGAGACCTTACACATTACTCCAGACTGAGTATGGTGTTTTAGAAGCAATTCTTGCACAGTGCCAGGCACATAGGAAATGCTTTTTAAATGTTTGCTGGCTTGAGAAGATGTAGAACAGAATGTCAGAACTGGGAGATCTAACCCCATCTTCTTACTCCTTCTTCTTGTTCAGTTGTTTTTCAGGTGTGTTTGACTCTTCCTGGCTCCATTTGGGGTTTTCTTGGCAAAGATACCAGAGTGGCTTTTCATTTCTTTCTCTCATGAAGATGAGGCTTTCTGATTCTGGGCCCAGTGCTCTATCTACTATGCCACCTAGGTTCCCCTATCTTACAGCAAGGGAAACTGAGGCCCCAGATAGGAAAACAAGATAATTTCTCAAGGTTACATAGCAAGTCTATGGTAGATATAGGATTCCTGACTCCCAGTTCAGAGATCTTCCATGAGTTCTCATATTCTATCACTCTGTTCATGAGTTCCGTGAAGCTGGCATTTGGAAATATGGAAGGCACCAAAATCCTCATCCCAGCTGTTCTTATGTGAATCTTTTATTGGACGTACTTATAGGCTACCCCACAGGCTTTAGCTCCCACTGTCTTTGCAAATGGCCCCACTTCAGGTGAGAGCCAGAAAAGATTGGCTGCCAGCTTCCTGCTGAATTAAACATCAGCTTGCTCTAAATGGTCCTTTGGACGCCATGCCGATATTGCCATGGTTTTGTACAACCACTGTCATTAGGGAGAATGAGATCTCTGATGTTAGTCCTGTGACCTAGATCAAAGAGGAATGAATGAGAGAGGGAGGAGAAACCTCCATGCAGGGTGAAGAATACTGGCCTGACAGGCAGGATCTCTGCATCTGAATCCTGGCACCAGCAGGCAGCATAAGACAGTTGAAAATATATTGGATTTATCTGCTTCTGTTCCCTACTGGCTGAGTGACCTTGGGCAAGTGTCTTCCACTCGCTGCTTCTCAGTTTCCTCATGCATTTAATAAGCATTTATCCAACACCTAATATATGCCAGAACCTGGGGATAGAGAAACAGACAAAAATGAAGCATTCTTTTCCCTCAAGAAGTCTATAGTGTCTCTTTTTAAAAATTTGTATTGATGTTTTTGGTTTTTTCATCTCATTCATTTCCAACCTGACCCTTATTGCCACCCAGCATATCTTCCCTTGTAACAAACATTAAAAAAAATGCAGCAAAATCAATTTGCACATCAATCTGTCTGGTAGCTATGCAAGGTTACATACCCATAGTCCTTCATAACACTAGTGAAAGGAGAGAGGTCCATTTACTCATTCCTCAGGGGCTTATATTCTACTGGGGTGGGGTGAGGAGGACACAAGAGCAAACATATGATGATAAAGTAATTTGAGAAAAGGCTACCAAATGAAGCCTTTGAATTAAATGATTTCTAAAATCTCATAGGTTTCTAAATCCTATGATCCTATTTACTAGACAAGGGACCTTGGACAGCTCATTCACCTTCCTTAGACCTCAATTTCCCCCTCTAAAAAATGGGGACAACTTTTCTTACCATATATACCTCCTAGGATGAAGAGCAGGAAGGGGCAATGTAGGCCATTTGGGTTTGGTGGCTTCCCCCTATAATCCCCTGATAGCAGGGAGATAGGGACCACTTGATCTCTTGAGCTCTGAAGTTTTCAGTTTCAGAGAGATAAGGCAATTGAGTTATCCCATGAAGTCTTTAATCAATATAGTGAATCTCCTGCAAAGGGGAGCCCAGATTGCATACAGAAGAAATCAAAACTCTCAAGCACTGATAAGGGTGCAAATGGGCCCTTCCCAAATAGGAGAGATAGAGGGTTCCTGTATTTAAAAAACAGATCATCTAATGCAAGCGTTCTCAACCTTTTCTGTACCATAGACTCTTTTGGTGAAATCTGTGGGCACCTTCTCAGAATCATGTTTTAAAATGCGTAACATACATAGGATTACAAAAGAGACCAATTACATTAAAAGAATTATCAAAATATATATGTTTAAAAGTTCATGAACTTGAAGTAAAGAGCCTCAAAACTAGCTACCAATTTAGTCTTTTCAAATGGGCCCAGAGAAGGGAAGATACTTGTCTAAGGTGATACAGGCTATAAGGCCAGCTTTAGGATCTCAGCTTATATCTTCTGACTCCAAAGCCAGTGTGCTCTTTTCTCTACATCACTGGGAGAAAAGTATGGGGTAATCCTGGAGGCATTAGAGAAATATATAGTTATTGCTGTGTGAGCCAGGATGAAAGTGATAGGAGAAAGTTCTAGGAGTAGTAGACTATATGAATAAACCCACTGTGGGTATTAAGAAATACTATCAATGCTAATAGGTTTGAGTGAAATGAAACAGTTCTTTCTCATGAAATCATAAAATTCTGAAATTGGAGACCATTGGAGATCATTTATCTAACCTCTATTCAGCATCTCCAATAAGAGCTTGCTCAGTCAGTCATTATCTCTGTGAACATCTCCAGTGATGGGGAACTTGAACCAATGTGAGAACATTATGATGTTGTAGTAAATGTGGGTTCAATATAAGCAAGTATTTCTTGGACTGTCTTGAGAGGTAGTGAGTGCCCCCAAACTGGAAGTGTTCAAGCCAAGGCTAGATAATCACTGGTTGGTAATTTCCATTCAAAAATTAATTGGATCCGATATCCTCTGAGGTCCCTTTCAACTATTCATAGGAGAGAAAGAGTAGATGGAGAAAGAAACATTCAAGTTCATGTCCTATCTCTGACACATATTGGCTTTGTGATCTTGGGCAAGTCACTTGACTTGTCAGTGCTCTAGGTTATTCTCTAATACCTTAAATGTCAGAAAAAGGCACCTTCTAAGGCTGGGAGTCCCTAAGGAATCTCAGGTCCAAATCTGATCCCCATGCCTATTCCAAAGATATTTGGAAGAGATGAGAGGTATGATCAATGAATGCTGCCCACTTCCTAGCTGGATGAGCAGACATTGAGCAATGAGGATGGAGTTGTCTCCTGGAGGTGAGATTAGTGGGTGGGGGCTCAGACATGCTGGGGTGATTCCCAAAAGAACTTTACATAATCAATGCTGCATCTATTACAAAACATCTCCATGCAGAGATGAATCTCACCACAGCCAGTGAAAAAGTGACTTATTGGCAAAGTCCTGACAAATGCTTCCGGGACGTGAGGGCCCTTTGCTTTTGGGAAGGTAACAGGGCGGGGGCAGGGGAACCAGAGCATGAGACCGTACAGCTTCATCACCAAGTAAATGAGGAAGGAGATGGTGGCAGACTGGAGCAATGTGAATGGAGATGCAATGAGCCAGGCAGCACTTAGGATCTGAGAATTCTGAAATTGAAGGAGCTTAGAGACACTCTCCTTGAGCACCCTCTCTTTACAGGGGAGTTCCAGAGAAGTTAAGTGATTTACCTGGGAAAGCCACCTGGGAAGGTCATGCTTCATCAAACAGCAACAGAAAGGAAATGTGTTTGAAAGATGTATTGATTATGTTGAGAAGGAATTGACAGGCAGCCTGCTAATATGCAACCCTGGTTCCTGTAATTTTCCCAGAAGTCCTACAGAGGAATAAAGGACCTCAAAGGTCATTCAATCCAGTCCCTCTTTTGTATGTAATGACTTCGTGTATGTGTGTATGTGTATGTGTGTATACACATATAGACACATACAAACATACATACATATGTATATAAACATCATATTTATGCTTTGCACATTTCTTTCCCCCTCCATTAGAATCCTTGTGAGTAGGGATTGTTTCATTCTTCATACTGGTGTCTCTAGTGCTTAACCCAGTGCCCGGCACATACAAACATTTAATAGATACTTGTTGATTGATCACAGATGAAGAAATAGAGCTTCTAAGACAAGATTTCTTAACCTTGGAGGGTCATGAACTTCTTTTTAAAAAATAAATGTTGATAACTCTATTTCAGGATCATTGATTTCCTTTATATTTTTATATATTTTATTTTATGCATTTGAGAACATGATTTACAGGCTTCACCAGACAATCAGCAGGGCCCATGATGCAGATAAGGCTGAGAAGCTTTGCCCTGAGTGACCAAGTGACATATCCAAGCTCACACAGGTTGTGATAGAGTCTAGATGAACCCAGGCCCCCTGATTCCATCTCCCTGATGAAACCCCACGAAGTTTCCATTATAATCTTTACCTACATGGTTCTGACAACTGAGAATCTCATTCCTTGACTTTATTCTCCTCCTGGGCCTCCTTGAGGCATGGAGTTGATTCTTCCTCAAAGGCTATGCCTATTGAAGCTACCTAGCTCCAGTTACCAAACTAGGAAGGGCTTGGCTAAGAGCCTGGGACTGTGGATCTGATGACTGAAAAGTGCCCTACCTAAGGATGGAGAAGCTCATTCCCTTGGAGATGGGCCACCATTGTGTATCTTTTTTTTTATACTTCTTTGGACTCATCATGATTAAGACCATCCTGACTTGGCCACTTCCTAATTGTGCAGTCTTGAACAAGGTACTTCCCTGTTACCAAACCAGTACTCAATCAATCCAAGATCTAAAGCTAGAAGAGACATTTGAGGTCATCTAGACCAACTCTTTCATTTTGAAGGAGTGAAAATTGGAGCCCAAACAGTTTAAGTGACTTTCAAGTATTTATTAAGGAGTTAGGAATAAGCATTAATTAAACATCTACTATGTGGCAGGCATTGTGCTAAGTTACAAATATAATTTCATTTGATTATTAAATGCTTACATATGTCAGACACCAAGAATACAAAGGGAAATGCCCTCAAGGAGCTTATATTCCATTGGGGAAAACAAGTAAACATGCAAGTGAATATAAAATATTATACAGCATAAGAGGGTGGATAGAGAGGCACTAACTGAGTGATATCAAGAAAGGCCTCAGTTTCTTTTCTGTGAAATAAGGGAATTGGTCTTTAAGGTTCCATTCAGCTCTGACATTCTTATTTCTAAGGTCTCTCTGGCTTCAATATTATGTGATTCTGTGCTTTTCTGAGATATGGAGGGGTGGGAAATAGTATTGCTGGGAGGCACTACTCACCCGCAAGAAAACATCCATCCCTGAAGTGCTGAGATCTTAAGGAGTGAGGCAGGTTGCTGTGTACCCCACGGGGAAGAGATAATTGCGGTAAAGATCAGACAGATCAGAAAAGGCACAGCACAGAGTCTCCTCTTCCTTCCCTCCCACACCATACCTCATCAAAGAGGATCTTGATCAGGTCTTGAATGAGGAGAAAGCCAGGTCCTGAGAAATAAAGCCATACCTTGAGAGAGAGAGCCAGTCCAAGAGAGGAGGAAATCTGATCCTGAGAGAAGAGGGGAAGGGGGAGGGTAGGACCCTGACGGAAAAGACCAGGCTCTGAGAGATGACTTAGGTATGGAAGAGAACTTTCATTACTGAGTCCAGTTCCCTTGTTTTATAAACGAGGAAAAATTAAATGACTTGTCAAAGGTCACACATCTAGTAAATGTCTGAGGCAGGATTGGAAACAAAGTCTTCATGATCCCAAGGAGACTAGGTTCTAAGAAGAGAGGAGGAAAAGGAGGAGAAGGAGGAAGGAGAGCTCAAATCAATTAAAGTCAACAAGCACTACTGTGCTCTCTGCACTTTACAGGATAAATATGAGATTAAAAATTTTCTTGCTTTGATCATCCCTAATCTGACTTCTCATCTTTCCCATCCAACTCCCTCTTCCCACTTAAAAAAATAAAACAAGAAAAACAAAACATATTACAAATATGTATGTAGTCATATATATTACATACATGTACATATGCAAATGGTACACATGCACATGCACACACACAATCAAAACAAATCCCCACACACTGGCCTTCAAAAGATATGTCTGTCTCATTCTGCATTCTGAGTCCTTCACCTCTGTATCGGGAGGTGAATAACATGTTTCATCATTAGTCTTTGGAATCTCAATAGATAATTATGCTGATAAGAGTTCAGCGTAATTGTATCCCATCAGTTTTGTATCTTAACTTGTTATTGCATTCTCCAATTTATGGGTACTCCCTCATTCTTTGTTACTTCAAAAAAAATAACACCCGTAAATATGTTTGTACATACTCAGAGTTTGTTTTGCTCAGGATTGGTTTCTCCCTTAATCTACCCTTTAATTTCCCCTCTCCCCTTTCCTTCCTACTTCCCTATTGAGGAAAATGTATCTCTGTCCCCCATTGTGTGTATATTCTTCCTTCTTTTAGGCAGTTCAGATCTACTCTTCCTCGTTTGAATAAATGCCTGCTTGAGCACCCTGATTTTGGGAAATAATTTTCCTTAAATTTCCTTTTCCTTAAATTGATTCCTCTTCCTCACTCTTTCCATTTTTTTTTCTTAAGATCATCAAATCACAACAGATCCAGTTCAAGGTCTTGTCTAATGGGAACCGCTCTGTAACTTCTGAGGATGATATGGTTCAGAGGGGACACATATAATCACCCTATAGTTGAATGCAAGCATATTATTCTTATTTATTGATTTGTCATTATTTATATTTTTCTTCTTCTTTTTTTGGTTTCTCTTCACTCTTGGGTTTGAACTACAATGTTTCTAGCCAGCTCTAATCTTTACATCAGGAATGCTTGAAATACTCTATTTCACTAAAGATTCATGCTTCCCTGCTGTAGTATTATACTTGGGGCAGCTAAGTGAATCAGTGGATAGAGGGCCCAGTCTACAGTCAGGAAGACCTGAGTTCAAATATGGCCTCAAACACTTACTGCTTGTGTGACCCTGGGAAAGTCACTTCACCCTGTTTGCCTCAGTTTCCTCATCTATAAAATGAGCTAGAGAAGGAAATGGCAAACCACTCCACTACCTCTGCCAAGACAACCCCAAATGGGGTAATGAAGAGATGGACACAGTTAGTGAACAGAATAGCCACAAAAGAGTTATCCTCAGTTTTACTGGGTAAGTTATTCCTGTATGTAAACCAATATCCTTTCCTTGCAGTAATGCTATATCCAAATTCTTCATTCCTTTACAGTGGTGGCTGCTAAGTGGGAAAATAATAGTAAAATACTTAGCACAATGCTTGACACATAGTAGTGCTATATAGATGACAGTTATTATCGATTCCGATCATGACTCTTTGAGTACTTGAATTCTTTCTTTCTGGCTGCTTGCTGTATTTTTTATCTGACCTGGAAGGTCTGGGTTTTGGCTATGATGTTCTTCAGAGTTTTCATTTTGGTGTTTCTTTCAGGAATGGATTCTTTCTTTTTCTGCTTCACCGTTGGGTCTAAGAGATCTGGGCAGTTTTCTTTAAACATTTCTTGAAATAGGATATCTAGGTTCTTTTTTCGTCATGACATTCAGATAGTCCAATGATTTTCAACATTTTCCTTCTCCATCTCTTTTCTAGATCACTTGTTTTTGCTGTGAGATATTTTACATTTTCTTCTATATTTTCTTTGTTTTAATTTTCTTTGTTGTGTCATGGAATCATTCTTTTTATTAATTAATTTATTTGTTTTCAATTTTCTACAATCACTTCCACAAATCTTAGATTTTCTCCCCCTCTCTATTCTCTCTTTCCTTCCTCCTTCCTCCTCCCTCCCTGAGATGACGTGCAATCTTGTATGAGTTCTACACACATATTCTTACTAAATAAATTTCCACCTTAGTCATGTTGCATGGAAGGATTAAAATGAATGGGAGAAACCATGAGAAAAATCAAACCAAACCAAACCAAAACAGGAGAAAAAAGTTCGCTTCATTCTGCAGTCCAGTTCCATAGTTCTTTTTCTGGATGTGGAAGCCATTTTGTCTTGAGTCCATTGGGAATTTTTTATGTTCTTGCATTGCTGTGAAGGGCTAAGTCTACCAGAAAAATTGCTCGCACACTATGGTTGTTGTTATGTACAAAGTTTTCCTGGTTCTGCTCCTTTCGCTCAGCATCTGCTCCTTTCGCTCAGCATCAGATCATGTAAGTCTTCCTGTTCATCATTTCTTATAGCACAATAACATTCCATTACACTCATATACCACAATTTATTCAGCCATTCCCCAATTGATGGGCATCCCCTCAATTTCCAGTTCTTGGCTACTACAAAGAGAGTTGCTAAAAATATTTTTGTACATGTGGGACCCTTTCCCATTTTTATGATCTCTTGATCCTAGAAGCAATATTACTGGGTCAAAGGGCATGCACACTTCTGCAACCCTTTGGTCATAGTTCCGAATCGCTCTCCAGAATGGTTGGATTAGCTCACAGCTTCATGGAGTCATGCTGTTTGGTCTACCCTAATTTTAGGAAATTTTTTGCTTGAACAATATTTTGTTCCTCTTGTGCCAAACTGTCAATTCTCTTTCCAATTCTTTCTTCTCCAGGTCTCATTTCTTTTCCATTTCCCCTCTAGTACTCATGTTTCATTTACAAAAAAAAAATAACTCTTGCTTTTTGTCTTTTAGGAATTCTAGTTGAGTTTTTGGCCAACCTATACTTTTCTTTTGAATTTTGCTCTAGTTGTTTTGGAATCATTCTCTCCTGCATTTATATCTTGAGCATCTTTGCCACTGTTAGTTCATTGAAGTGTTTCTTTTTTTGTTTACTCATTCTCCGAGCCTATTTCCTGACTTCAGACTTGATGTTAGGGCTGAGTTTTGCAGCACTTCTGGAGGAAAGGTTCAGGCTGGTTTTAGTGCTACTTTCTTGGGGGTACTGAGTGTTCTGTTATTATAGGATCTCAGAAACCGGTTAAGGACCTGCAAACTTTTAATGCTCTCAACGTGGCTTGATCCAGACTGGCAGTTGTCAGACTACTGTTATCCGGATCTGTGCTCTAAAAATTTCTAACCTGGGTTTGGGTTTGAGAGGAGTACTACTGCTAGATTCAGCCTTTATCTGTTTACTGGAAAGTTCTGTTGGTTTGGAGTGGCAGAATTATAGACTCACCTTTGATCTGGGATTCTCACCTTAGTTATTCTTTTGCAGACTGTGCTAGATGCTGGAAATGAGACCTGCTCTGGGTCCAGGCTTTAAGCCATATCATAGCTGCTTCTGGATTCTGAGCTTCCTCCTTTCTCATTTACCCATACCTAGGGCCTCCTATCTGGGGAATCCATTCCCTTGCAGGCAGAGATGCAGGTTGCCTTTTCACTTGGCTCTTTATCTGTGACATGAAATTGGGTTGTACATAATAAAGCTTCTGGTTAGTACTTGTTCTTGTCTCAGTGCCTCAGTATGAGTCTGAGGGAAGTCAAGTCTGGCACCTCCTCTTGCCCTAGGCCCTGCCTCTCCCTGGGTACAGCTGTGATGTGCTCCTGGTTCGACCAGTCTTCTCTATTTGAAGACCTCCTTGTCAGTCTCCCTATGCTAAACTGGGCTGGACAAAGAATCCACTGTGACTTTTTCTAGATTTTCCCATTAGGATTTTCCAGATCTGTTTGGAGCTTTGTGGGGGGAACTCAGCTGTATTGCTTCCTATTGCTCTGTGATTAGCTTCCTAAATTGTAGCTAATCTAGGAAAAGGAAGAACTTCCTGTAGAAGGTAGGATTTTGGAGTTTCCACACAGGGAAATCTCAGCTCCTTGATATAATATGTCAGCCCTCTGCCTTGAGTGAGGGCTTGTTGAGGATGTGGGAGTTTTGCTTGAGTGAGGGCTTGTTGAGGATGTGGGAGTTTTGTTTTTGTTTCTTCATATTCAGGAATATATGGAACAAGGTGAGGTTCAAAATTAAACAGTATGTGCTAAGACATTTGTGATTTTCAAGGACAGTAGTTTTGGTCTTTACTCATGAAAGAGAGTGGTGTGGAACGTGGGTCACAGGGAATGAATCAGATTTCAACCAGAGGAGATCACAGCTCAGATGTCTACAGTTTGGACAGTCTTACAAAGTGCTTTCCTTGTGATTGCCCTATGAGTTGTCAGCACAACAAATAAAATATATTTATTATTATTGTTAGGTTGTTTTTTTAGTGTGTCTCTGGTCCTTAGCCCAACACCTGGAGAAAGTGTTTATTGACTGATTAAAGCTCAGGATAGTAATGGGCGGGGATAATTCTTAGTGAAGTCAGGACTTAATCACAGGTCTTCTGACTCCTGGTATGAGCAAGTTTTTTTTTGTGTTTTTGTTTTTGCCAGATCCAACTGTCCCTAGTTTGAAACAGCCCATTTCCCTGAGCTCAGAGTTTGTTTTTCTTGTCCATATTTTCTAATTATGTGTTCATTTGCCCTCGGGGCTAAGATATGAATGAAGTGCTGATAACCAGACTAGAGTCTAAGCTGGTCTGCATGGATTTCTGGGACTCCATTACACAGGCCATAGATATAGTTGAGATCCATGAGTCTTCAGGGTTCCTAGAGAGAATTGTCAAGAGCTCATTTCTTGGCACTGATTCCAGGGAATCACTTATTCTGCTGTCTAGTGGAATTAGAACCAGAATGAACTGAGCTCTACCTCTTGACTAATAACAAATAAAATGCCAGCGCCCATTTCTGTAGCTTTTAAAAAATTAATTAACTTTTAATGTTTTTGATGAACAAGTATTAATTTTCTCTCTTTCCCATCTTATTTTACCACCACCCCTTGGGGAAAAAAGTAAAACCAAACCTTTGTAACAAATATGCGCAGTCAAGCAAAATTTCACTCACCTAAGTGATTCTACCGCTGGGCTTATATCTCAAAGAGATCAAAGAAAGAGGAAAAATTTCTTATGTGGACAAAAAATATTTCAAGCAACTGTCTTTGTGATGGCATAGAACTAGAAACTTATGGGCTATCTACTCTATTGGGAAATGGCTGAACCAAGTTATATATTTGTAAGAACATAGAGGAATATGATTGTGCCAAAAAGAAATGATGAAATGAATGGTTTCAGAGAAACTTAGGAAGCTTTTATATGAACTGATACAGAATGAAATAAGCAGAACCAAGAAAACACTTTATATTAATCTAAAGTTAATGTAAGGTTAATGATCGGTAGCAGGAATAATTAAAGATTTTCCCCGCCCATTAATAGTCCTCACATACCTTTTGTTAATTTCTAATGAGGCACTGGGTCATGAGGGTCATGTCCTCCAGTTCTGAAAAGTGTGTATATATGCTGAGATGAGGTTTTTTGGAAGAAGTTTCATGTGCCAGATGAGACTCTGGGCAGCTGTTTTAAGAAGACCCTGATTTTGAAAACCCAGATGTGGGTGCTTCTCTGTCTGGTAACTATGTATGTGTGGTCAGGCAGTTATCTGTCTGTTGATTTATGAGGTAAGTATTGCCTATGGTCAGAGAGTTGGAAGCCCTGTCTATTGGTCTTTCTGTTTGTGTTTTCTTTGAAGTTCAGGGTGTTGACATTTTCCCCTGAAATAAATGAATGATATGTGTATTTGATTAAAGTGATTGTTGACTCCTCAAAAGTTGCTTTCTTTTTAGAAAAGCAGATCTAAGAACCTGTGCAGCAGGTCCTCCTGTGCATGCCAGGGTGCTTACTGCTATAACTAATGACTAGCATTTATAGAGTGCAAAGCACTTTACTAATATTATCTCACTTGATCTTCACAGTAACTCTGTGGAGAGGGCTGTTATTATCTTAATTTCACAGATGAGGAAATAGGGGGAGAGAAGTTAAGAGACTTGACCAGGGTGACATAGTGTCTGAGTCCCAATTCGAACGCAGGAACTCCTGACTTTAAGATCACCAAAATCTCTATAGCTTTTAGAGGTTCACAAAGTGCTTTTCTCATGACCCCACTGTGAAATAAGCAGTTAAAGACTATTATTTTCTCCATTTTGTACATAAGGAAACTGAGGCTCCAACTCAAACACTGGACTGGATTGCTCTTGGGCGTATCTCTATAGATTAGGGAGAGCAGGGTCTCTAATTCTCTTCAAAGTTTAACTGTCGCTGCCTACAAGAAGCCCACCCCGATCCCACCAGTTGCCAGTGCCCTCCATATTGAAAGTCTTTTGGGTCTAAAACCTGGGTTTTTAACTGTTTTTATTTCTTGGAACCATTTGGCAATCTAGTGTAGCCAGTGTACTTCTCAGAATTATTTTTCAAAAATATAATTGAAGGAATTACTAAATTTCAATTAGAAGTTAGGGGGAAGGGAATAGACATTTATTAAGTGTCCAGCATGCGCCAGGCCCTGTGCTAAATAATTTACAGATATCATCTCCTTTGATCCTCACAATAAGCCTGGGAGGTAGGTATTTCTATTATCCCCATTTTACAGCTGAGAAAACTGAAAGAGACAGATGTTAAGTGAATTATCCAAGGTTACCCAGCTTGTCTGAGGCTGGATTTGAACTCAGGTCTTTCTGACTCCAGACTCATTCCTCTATTTCCTGCGTCACTTAGCTGCCTATTTTTACTAAGTTAGTGAAAATAAATTTTTAATTTTTTCTCCCATCAAGCTTTCACACTCCCTGAGACCTTTCTGGAGATCTTGGGGGGTCCATAGATCCATAATCCACCTGAGGATTTGTTGATCTACAGAATCATTGACTCACAGATCTTGAATGGGGAGGGTTATCAGAGACCTTCTTGTTCAATCCCCTCATTTTACAGATGAGAAAATTGGGGATCGCAGATGTTAGATGAGTAATCCAAGGTCACGTAGGAAGCAAGCACCTGATGCTGAATTTGAACCCAGATCTCTGATTCTAGGTCAACTGTCTTTCCTCTGCACCATGTTGTCTCCCATCTACCTTGTATATATTTTGTGGTTCTTTTTCTGTGTATACATTGTTTTCCTTTGTAAAATGTAAACTCCTTTGAGAGCAAGGATGGTTTGATTGTTTTTCTTCATGTTTCCTCAGAATCTAGCCCAGACCCAGCACATAGTAGGTGCTTAATAAATGTTCCTGGAATGAATGGGAGCAGGCAGAAGGACATGCCTTTGATGTGGGGGCCAACATGAGCCCTGTATTGATGACAGGGCTGTCTGTGGAAGCCCATTTATCAGTGGTGAGGCCTGGTCCTGGGGGAGCATTGGTATTCTGAGTATATTTGAGACCAGGTAGGATAGAGAAGCTGTTGCCAAGAACAGATTTGTTGCTGCTGAACTTCATTAATCAAATCTTTCTCAGAAGAATCCATCCTGATGCAGCTTCTCGCAGGTCAACGTGCCAAAGATCTGGAATGTAACTCTTCTGAGAAAGAGGACAGGGAGCCGTAAGTCTTTATAGCGGCAGCAAGATGAGGCCTTCAGAAGTCCCTGGCTTGTCCTTGTAGCTTGGGCATAGTCTTGGATTTCACACTGGCTTCTTTCTCATCTTTCTCATTTCATTCATTCAGCAAACATCTTCCACTGAGACGGTCCTTCTTCAGCTCTTTCTGTTACAGTCCAGGCTCCACTGCCTCCTCCTTCAGGAAATCTTCCCTAATTCTGCCAAGTCACAACTGAGTCTCAAGAGAGAACACTTTGTATCACTCATACCCTACCTTGTGGTGTTCTTCCCAGGATGATAACAGGATTTCAGAGCTGGTTGGATATTTGCGTGTAGTAGAGTCAGTCCAGTATAACTGAGCAAACATTGACTATGGAGTATGAAAGCAACAAAAAAACGGGTTCCAGTGTTTACTAACTGGAGGGTCAAATCTCCCAGCCCCTTTGAGGTTGAGGTTTCTTACCTGTAATGTTGTCCAGTCATTTTCAGTTGTGTCTGACTCTCCATGATCCCATTTAGGATTTTCTTGGCAAAGACACTGGAGTGGTTTGATATTTTCTTCTCCAGCTTATTTTACGGATGAGGGAACTGAAGCAAACAGGGTGAAGTGACTTGCCCAGGGTCATACAGTTAGTGTCTGAGACCAGAGTTGAATCAGGAAGATGAGTTTTCCTGCTAAATTCCCACTACTTACAACACAGTGTTATTAGGAGGAAAGAGCATTGTAAATCTTAAAGAACCACCTACATATGAGTTGTTTTTGTTGTTACAGAATTTTGAAATTGGAAAGTATTTCAGAAAAATCTAGTTGGACTTAGATCCAAGAGCAAGGGCCCCCTCTTCAATATCTTGGCTTAGCCTTGAAGTCTCACATCGGTCCCAACTGGAGTGTGAGCTCTTTCAGGACAGTACTTAATTGATTGCCTAGAGTTTGGACACACATCCTAGGATAGGTTTATAGATTTTGAGTTCAAAGGGTTTCGGTTGTAAGTCCCAGTTTACAGATGAGTAAACTGAGGCACAGAGAAGTGAAGAGAATTTCCCAAGGCTACACAACTACTTAGTGTCTGAGGTGGGATATGAAGCTAGGTCTTTCTGATTCTGAGGCCACCAGGCTGCTTCCTGGGTTTAGAAGAGGGAATCTTAAGTGAGTTTCAACTATTATAAAACCATAAGATTTTGAGGAGTGCAATACCTTGGAAATAATTTAGTCTCAACCTTTCATTTTAAAGATAGGGAAACTGAGGCACAAAGAACTTAAATAATTAGCTTAAGATCACTAGGTCATGGCTTTGAACTTGTGTTGGCCAACTCCAGACTTAGTTTTCTCTCCATTGTACTCTGCTCTCTCAGGTTTCCCCTGGATTTCTCCTATGTTCAGGGGACCGGTCCCCATTCTGGTCTACCTGGTTAGTCATGGGGGTTATACCTGACCTGGTTCTTTCCAGGCAGACACCACCCCCTTCCCAGACTGGGTTATCTGCTTTCTTCTTGCTGACTCAGGGGCAGATGATGAAACCAAGATGTGACTTTGTTGTTTTCCTGGCAAAGGAGGGGACCTTTTTGATAGAAGATGAGTGGGGGCTGTGTAATATCTTCTCTCAGAGGCCCATTCTCCTCAGCTCAGAAATCTGTGCTGACTTTCTACCAGGATTTGTATTGTGAGACTCAAATGATGTAATTTATATAAATTGTGATATTAACGTCTGCTATTATTAGTCATGGGCAGCTCGGTGGTGCAGTGGATAGAGTGGTAGACCTGGAGTTGGGAAGACCTGAGTTCATATCTGGCCTCAGCCACTTATTAACTGTGTGACCTTGGGTGTGTCATTGAACATCTGTCTCAGTTTCTTCCTCTGTAAAATGAGAAGGTTGAATTAGTTGACCTTTAATGGTCCTTCTACTTCTAAATCTATGAACCTAACTCTCACGTTGTTGTAGGGAAAGTGCTTAGTAAACTTTTAAGTGCTATAGAAAGATGATATTTTATTATTGATATTATTTTTACTTTGAGAAGGAACAGTATGGGAATAGGAATAAGCATTTATATAGTACCTGCTGTGGATGGTACCGTATATGCTAAGAACTTTTTACAAATATTATCTCATTTGAATATAGTGCAAAGAGTTCTGGATTTGGAATTAGAAATCCCAATTATGTTATTTATAACCTGCCTGTATTTGGGCTGGTCATTTCCTCTGTCTGAGCCTCAATTTTGTCATCTGTGAAGTAGGATCAATCATCATTACCTAATGTATCCCCAAAGGGTATGGTAAAGAAGTCCATGTATAGGGCTTCATAGAAATGTAACTTGCCATGATGAATGTAGGCTGAGTACTCCTACATCTCCAGAGCTAAATTGTCCATTTGACAGATTGGGAGCATGAGGCAGAGAGGTTGAGGACGTGCTTCTCCTGGGACTGCCTGAAGGATCACCTTGGAATTTGCAGGGTTCCTTCTAAATGTGGCAGCTGGAAAGCCCCATCCCGACTCAAAGAAATGTCCACAGATGGCTCTGCTTGGTTCTGTGCTTAGGGAAGCACCATCTCAGATCTGTTGGGGTTGAACTGTTTGGTTTTTTTTTTAATTCCCCTTTGATTGAGGCATTGTGAACATTAAAGACTGCCAGGACTAGAAGCTGAGATCTCTCATCCATATGCCAGGTTTTAAATAGCAGGATGGAAACAAGTTTACACAGGAAGGCCTTTCTCATCCCAAACACGTAATAACTGCAGCATTCAGACTAGAAGTATGGCTTTCTCTGCGCTGGCCCCTCCCCTTCGCACACACACGAACACACAAACATGCACATATACATATACATGCACATGCACACACATGCAAATACACACACAAATACACATACACACATGCACTCACACACATATGCAGGCACTTCAAAGAATTTTGGTGAAAAAGTTATTGCTTCAGAAAACCATTTCTAACTTATAATGCAGCCTGCCTTTGTGAATGGGGAAGAAACTCCTTTCCAGAGGGGTAGAGGCAGGTCCACTGTCACACAGTTACTGACTGATCCATTCTTATCAGGGATGACAGAATCTTAGACTCTTATCAGAAGATGTGGGTTCAGATTCTGGCTCTGCTACTGTGCAATTTTGGGCAAGTACCTTTAGCTCCTTGGGCCTCAGTTTCCTTATTTGTAAAATGAGGACAGCTGGACCAGAAGCCCTCTGAGGTACCCCCCCCCCTCTACATTCAGTATCCCAGGATCCCAGGCTTTCTTTATATCTTCCCTTTTAAAGGCTCAATCAAATTAGAAAGGGCTCTTAGGATTTGGTTAGTTCCTCAGTGGTCAGTCCAAAGGTGGAAAACGCAAGGCCTCTAGGCCACATGCGTTTCTGTAAATCTGCCTAGACTAGATTAAAATATAATTCAGAAATGGTGAACAAAATAAATAAAACACAACGCAACATTTGTTGTTGTATCAATTGTTTCAATTGTGTCCAACACTTTATGACCCACTTTGAGGTTTTCTTGGCAAAGATACTGGAGTAGTTTTCCATTTCTTTCTCCAGCTCATTTTAGAGGTGAGAAAACCGACACAAACAGGGTTAAGTGACTTGCCCAGGGTCACCCAGCTAATAAGTAAGAGGCCAAACTTGAACTCAGGTCTTCCTGACTAGGTCTGGTACTAACCCCACAAAACAATATAGATAACGCTCATTTGTGGTTTCCGAAATCAGCATGTGGCCCACAGGGATGTGTTTCTATTTGAGTTTCACACCTTTGGATAGAGGGCAACCCTTTCATTTTGTAGAAGAAGACTACAACTTATACCCTGAGAGGGGAAAGGACTTGTCCAAGGTCATGCAGGGAGTCAGTAATATAGTGAGAATTAACCCCAAGTCTTCTGATTCAAGGGCCAGGATATTCCCCATTTCATCACTCATGAAGAGAGATGATCTCTATGCAACTACAAAGCATTGTCTAAATACCAGCTGATGGAATTATCAATTTATCATCCAAGTGATGGAGATGGGATCCATATGCTCCTGTATCCTTATAATAATAATGTTACTTGCTCTTCTATAATGTAGGTTATGATCAATATCAATGGAGAGAATACTCAGACCGATGAGATCACAGATCAGTCAGTCAATCAGCAATTGACGATACAACAGATTAAGTGCTAGACCTGGAAACAGGGGAAGACCTGAGTTCTAATCTGGATTCAGATGCTAAGCTGAATGACCCTAAGCACATTCCTTAACCTTTGCCTGATTCAGTTTCCTGTGAAATAGGGATACTAATTACACCTGATTCCCAGGGTTGTTATGAGGACACACTGAGATCATATTTTTAAAGTGCCTTGTAAATCTTAAAGTGATATTACTATTATGCATCTACTATGTATCAAGCAATCAGCAAGCATTTAAGTGCCTACTATGTTTTAATTAATGAGCAGCTAGGTGGTGCCACAGTGCACAGAGTTCCTGGTCTCCATTTAGGAAAACTCAACTTCCTAAATTCTAATCTGGTCTCAGACACTTATGAGCTGGGAGAACCTAGGCAAGTCACTTAAACCTGTTTGCCTCAGTTCCCTTATCTGTCAAAGGACCCGGAGAAGGAAATGGCAAACCACTTCAGTATCTTTGCCAAGAAAATCCTAAATGGGGTCACAAAGACTCAGATATGACAGAAAAGAGACTGAACAATAAACATGATGTAATTGTTAGGTATATAAAGACAAATGGACCAGTCCTTGTTCTCATGGGGTTTATAGACTCTAGGGGAGATAATCTACAAAGATCCATAAAACACTAAAGGAAGTACCTTACAAAGTACTTTTGTATATTCCCTCTCATTTGTTTCTCATACACTGTGAGACACTCAGGGTAGAGATTATTCCCATTTTATAAATAAAGAAACTGAGACTCAGAGAGATATGATTTACCTAAGTCTCATTTGGTAAATTAACAGAGCTTGTAGTTTGGTTTGATTTATTCTAGTTCATTTATTTATTAATTTACTCATGAAAATACTGATTCATTCATTTGTTTATTATTGAAGAGTTGAAAAGAACCTTAGACAAAAGGCAGAAATTGGGTAGCTAGGAAGCACAGTGGACAGAGCATTGGGCCTGGAGTCAGGAAGACCTGAGCTCAAATTCAGATTCAGACACACTAGCTGTGTGACCCTGGGTAAGTCACTTAACTTTTCTGCCTCAGTTTCTTCATTTGAAATTGGAGATAATTCAAACATTGAATCAAATGAAATAATAATTATAAAATGCTTAGCACAGTGCCTAGAACATAGTAAGTGCTATATGGATGTCAGTTATTAAATAAGCTAGTGCAATCTGTTCATTTTTGCAAATGAGAAAATTAAGTCTCAGAGAAGTTATGAGATTAAGCCCAAGGCCTCAAATAATAAATAAGTAACAGAATTGAGCCCAAGTCTCTTGACTCCAAATCCATGGCACTTTCATGTACCTAGTAGGGACTTTAGAATCATGTAGCCAAAGCTTCTGTTTTGTTTATAAGGAAATGGAGTCCAGAGAGTATTCTAGATTACACAAAGTCACATGAGATATGGGTCTTTTGACTCTTGGCTATTGGCATCTATTTCTAGCACTTAATAGACTTCCCAAGAAAATTGCACAAGGCAGGGATATGCTGAAGCCAGCTTAGGAGAGCTGATTGTTAAATATTCAATGTATGTACATTTCAGAAATAAGAAAAATGCTGCAAATCAAAACTTGATTTATCATTTCATTGATTGTTTAGCCTTGAGAAAGTGATGGAGAAAATGTTAATAATGCAAATTAAACTTCAAAGTATACTGGGAGTACATCCTTTCCCCTTGGAGAGCTGGTTGTTAAAATTTTTGCCAACACATCATTGAGTCTGTCTATTCACATTGCAAGGATAGAATGCCATAGACTTTTATTCTTTTGTGTTGGAGGAAAGGTCATGTAGCTTAACTGAAGACAAAATCATGGATCATGGAAGGGAGTGGGAAGGGCACAAAGGAAAAGGTGCAAGAGCAGCCCTTACACTGGGGCTGGGACTGAAACCTTGAAATTGGAACTGAGCAGGGCAAGCTTCTGGATATCACCGGGGGTATCACTGGGAATTCTTAGTCATAGGATCATATTGGACCTCAGAGGTCACCCGACCCAATCCCCACATCTTACAGCTGAGACAAGTGAGACTCAGAAAAGTGGCAATTTGCCAATGGTCACAGTGTCAGAAGCAGAATTTGAATTCGGATGCTTGTATGCAGATGCCTTACTCTTTCTACAGCGTCACATCTACTGTGATGGGCTTTAACCAATGGCAGAAGTAGAAAGCTCACAATAATCTTACAAGAGGCTGCTCCTAAATCTTGGTGAACTCTTACATTAAGATCTCAATGAGACTCCAGGGTCCATCTTCACTCCATGCAAGAAGGAAGTTCAAAAGTCTGAGAAATTCAGACATTGGGATAGCTTCAATTTATTTTTTAATTTTATTCTTTCATTACTGTGATTTGTTTTTGTATCATATTTATTTCCAAACATATCCCTGTTTCCTTTCACTGTGCAGAGAACTATCTCTTGTTATAACTTTAAAAAAAGAAAGAAAAAAGGGGAAAAATATTTCATCAGAACTAACCAACATTTCAGACAAATTTGACAGTATATATATTTGCACCTGAACTTCTTCAAAGAAAGGACAGGATGTATTTTTATTTCCCTTCTTCATCAGTCAGTCAGTCAACTAGCATTCATCAAGTAACTACTACATGCCAGGCACTATGTTAAGAGCTAGGGGTACAAAGGAAGGCAAAAGACAGTCCCTGCTCTCAAAGGTGCTCACAGTCTAAGGTGGTAGACAGTGTATAAATAGCTACATACAAACAGAAGATATATATGTATATATATATATATATATATATATATATATATATACACACACACATACACACATACATATTATATATAGAGAGATATACACACATGAATACATATTCATATATAAATACATATCTTAAGTATATATATAGTGTCTATGCATGTGTATTATGTGTATATACATACATATATGTATATGTAGAGTATATATGGAAAGAAAGAGGGGGAGATGGGGAGAGAGAGACAGAGAGAGAGAGAAAGAGAGAGAGAATCTCA
This sequence comes from Potorous gilbertii, assembly GCA_028658325.1. NCBI lineage: Eukaryota > Metazoa > Chordata > Mammalia > Diprotodontia > Potoroidae > Potorous > Potorous gilbertii. The sequence continues at coordinate 65,047,168 of CM053771.1, forward strand.
AAGGCAAGGCACTAAGAATAAGGGGACCTTGTTGTAGAAGGTGGGACTTTTGCTGAGACTTGAATGATTTCAGATATGAGAGTTCTAGAAAAAAAGGGGCAAGGCAGGAGGGATAGGACAGATGAGCTACCTGTCAGGGAAATGGAAGGGTTATAGCCAGGGCATAGATCACCTACTGGAAAAAGAAAGATGGCCTGCAAGTCCTTTCTCTTACACCCTGCTGCTGTCAGAAAACATGGGGGAAAGAGCTGTCCAGGGTAATGACTGACCTTAGATAATGTCTGAAAAGTCCTTTGTAAAGTTGCAGTTCTCTATCATTGTCAGCTTTTATGGTGATATGGTGTGAACCTGATCGGTCCATCTGGACATCTGGCCTCAGATTTGGACCTCCCTGGTCCTGGGTAAGCTACCTGAACCTCTTAGCATACTTACTTGTATCCTGGTTCAGGTCTGTCACGTGAAAGGTGTAGCTGGGGTTGATCAATGTCTTTTATAGGTGACTGGTGGTGGAGAGTCCACTGACCCAGAGGGTAATTCATGGTCCTCCCTGAGGGCCCTGTCATTTTCATGGGAAAGGATAGAGGAACATTTGTTATCTCAATGTTTCCCAGGGGGGACTGACCACATGATTCATTTCACTCACACTAATTGGATGTAAATTAGGTGAGTGATTGGTAATTTGTTCCAAGATTTTTCATTCTGGTGAGATCTTGAAATTTAGCAAAGGTTGGGAGCCACCTGCTCAGTTATTGACAGACGATGGTCAAATGATGCTTTTATGACACACAACCTAGAATATATAATATGTTCTGTTTTTAAAGGTTGGATTATATTATAGTTATTATTATTTAGGGTTGTGGAGGAGGAAAGGAGCATATATATATATATATATATATATATATATATATATAGGAATAATGAGTTGTAGAATGGGAGGAGACATGAGAGTAATGAATTTTGGTACACAGAATATTAGAGCTGAAAGGGGTCTTAGAACTTAGAATGTGGAATGTTAGAAGATAGAACATAAAATGTCAGTTTAGGAAAGAGCTATAAGGCACAGATCATTAGAATAAACAGAACAGAGAGCAGAGAATGTTGGGGCTGGAAGGGACCTTGTAGCTTAGAATGTTAGTGTTAAAAAGGACCATTAAACACAGAATGTCAGAATGAGAAGAGGCCTTAGAACACAGAATGTTAACCTTTGGAGATGCATGCTAGTGCATTGAATGTAAGATCTTAGAGCGACCTTGGAGTTTTGAAAATCAGAGCTGAGAGGGGCTTTAGGACACAGAATGTCATAAGTACCTTCAAGGTAATCTATGGAAACTGAGACCCAGAGAAGAGAAGAGCTTTGCTCCATGGCATGGAGTGAGTGACAGGAGCAGAGGTTTAAAGTAATATTCCTTCATTTCTGTCCTCAGGGCTGTGCAGGGGCCATGGGGGAGAGAGGAAAATGGAAGGTAATACTATTTAGTGTCAACAGGAAAAAAAGATTATCCTGGACTTGTCCTCCTACAACAATATGCTAATCAACCCCTTGGGTCCTTTTCCCATTCCTGGGAAGTCAGGGCTATAGAGTCTGTCAGGCAGCCGTGTGTGATGGCCCTTGATTTAATGAGGGTGAAAGGTACATAAAGTGGAATGGCTTATGTCCCTGGGATTAGACAATGACACTCTGAGGTCAGGCTGGGTGTAAATCCACAGGCATCAAACTGGTGCTACTGTCCATTGACTGGAGGAAGAAGGCTGTATGAACCCAGAGGACTCTCCTTAGAAGCATTGCTTGGGAGCAGAAAGGCCTCATGTTCTATTCATTAAAGGAAAGAATTTCCCCAAGAAGGAAAGAAAATACAAACAGTTCTCAGGCTAATGCTGAGGGCCTGAGTCTAATGTACGGAAATGGAAGGGAGATGCTGAGGCTGGCAGTTATGAAGGAACATGGGTCATTTATAGGAAGGCTTTTTCAAATTAGTTCATTATGATAGCAGGTCAATTGCTGGAACTGGAGGTCCAAGGCTGTACTTGGAATCTGGAGTCATTGGAGGACATCAAAGAGGGGAAACAGAATCAGGGTTAGCAATGAGGGGAGTGGGCTGGGTGCCAGCCTGGAAAGCTACACAGGCTCAGTCGGAGCTGAAGTGTAAGATGTCCCTGAGGCTGGAGTGAAAAGGAGGGAGATATGGAGAGCCATGGAGATGAACATGTCATATTGTTCCCCATCTGGGTACCATGTTTTTATCTAATCACATCAGCAAGCTAGGACATGTAAATGACTGATTGGAAGAGCTGAGAAATTGGAGAACATGTCATAGAAAGATCCGCAGACAGAGAGAAAGTAGGGACTTTTAAGGTCAGAGAGTCCAATTCTCCTTTTTTTTTTTTTTTACAGATGGGGTAAATGAGATCCAGAGGGATTAAGTAACTTGCTGTGAGTCACAGGTAGCAGGTTTACAAGTTCAGTGAGCCTGCCTAGGTCTTTAGCCCCAGAACCAACAAAGCCAGAGGTATGAAGTAAGAGATGGAGCCATCCCCTCTACTTTTGCACCTTTTATTTCACTCCCTGACTTTTGAGAGAGTGCAAACTATTCTCTTCCTTGGTTGAATCAGTTTCAGAGAAACATCCATTTAGAACTGGAAGCAATCTTGGATGTTTTTAATCCAACCCCCTTATTTTTTCAGATGAGGAAACTGAGGCCCAAAGAGGGTTGATCTGCCCAAATTCACAAAGATCTAAAGTGGAAGAACCAGGATTTGAACCAGATCCTTTGATTACAAATCCAGGGCTCTTTCTAAAGCAGCGTGATCAAATCTTCCCATCTCACTTGTTTAACATGTGAATTGGGAGGCCTGAATTATTTGATTTTTAAGATCCACTTTAGTTCAAACATTCTGTGTTAGAGTCTAAACTCTTACCCTGATTAAGAAGGAGCAGTGAGATGGTAGGGGGAGAACCAACGGAATGCAGAGTCACAAAGAAACAGAAAGGAAAAAGCATCCAGGAGGAAAAGGTGGTCCAAAGCGTCAATGATTTCAAGGAGGTCAAGAAACATGAGAACCTAGAAATTACCATTAGATCTGGCAATGAAGAAATTTTGGATAACCTTTCAGAGAGTGGATTCAGTTGAGTGAGGAATTCAGAAGCGAGACTGCAGAGGGTTTTCAAATTTAGCTGCAAAGGAAAGTCGAGATACAGGATGATAACTGGCAGGCAAGGTAGGATCTTTCAGTCATTCTCAGTCACGCCCAACTCTTTGTGACCCCATTTGGGGTTATCTTGGCAAAAATTCTGGTGTGGTTCATCATTTCCTTCTCTAGCTCAGTTGACAGATGAGAAAGCTGAGGCAAATAGGATTAAGTGACTTGCCCAGGTTCATTCAGCTAGTAAGTGTCTGAGGCCAGATTTGAACTCAGGAAGATGAGTTCCTGACTCTAGGACCAGCATTTTATCCATGGCACCAAGCTAGCTGCCAAGGATCAATATTTGCTGTTTCTGTTATTTTCGTCATTAATAGAAATTTCAGGCAAGCCTGTGTCATGGTTACTAATGGGAAGATTAGGTTGGTCAGGGACTTGGAACACTATAAGAAGAGAAATATTTGTTCTTCTGTCTCAATTCTTTGGCAGCTTCCTTCCTTTTTCATGTCTCTTCTTCATGTAGCTGCTGGACACATGAGTTACTTATGGCCTTTATGTCAAACTGTTCTGCAGTGGCTAACGAATCCCCTAAAGTTGGTAAGTTTCTTACAGTAGCCTTGGAGGAAAGACCCTTGATGGGGATGCTTGGGGTACCAAGTGCTTGAAGTCAGTAAAAGTTCTTCAGGACCTCTATGCCTTAACCACCAGATAGCACCAATTTTTATGAAAGTAGTGTGAGGATTTCAGCCAATTAATCAATGAAAAAGTATTTTTAAAATGTCAATGTGGTGGACACAGTGCTAGAACTGAGAATGATCTCTTTAAAAAGCAAATTTGCTAAGTGGAGTTCTACTCTAGATAAACCTTTAAGAGAAAAAGTTTACATATGGACACCCAGAGAAGAGAATAGACAGAGACATAAAGGACCTTGGGACAGAGAACCGAGAATGCAGGGCTAGAAGAAATATAAGTATATAGAATATCAGGGTTCTAAGAAAACTTAGAACAGAGAATTTCAGAGCCAAAGGGATAGATTTTTCAGAACTCAAAAGAGAGCTTAGACCATAGAATGTTAGAATTCAGGATCTTACAATCTAGGACACAGAATAGAGAACTAGAAAAATTCATAGAACTTGGAGAATTCATCAGAACTAGAAGGACCATAGAACCTAGAATTTTAGAGCAGGAATGAATCTTAGAACATTTTAAGTCTGGAAGGAGACTCAGAACATAGACTGTTAGAACATGGGGTATAGAACGTCAGAGCTGTAAGTGATAAAATGTAGAAAGTCAGAGCTAGAAGGGACCTCATATTACAGAACATAGAATGCTGGAGTAGGAAGGGATTGTAGAGTGATAGCCATTAAAACATAAATCAGGACTGGAATGGACTGTAGAATGTAGAATCTAGAATTTCTGAGTTAGAAGGAATCATGTTATAGAACATAGAGTGCTGCAACAGAAAGGGAACAGAATATGAAACATAGAATGATAGTCATTAGAACATAGATCAGGACTGAAAGGGACCATAGAAGATAGAGTCTAGAATTTCAAAGTTAGAAGGGACCTCTCAGCAACCATCTTATCTTACGCATTCACAAAAGGAGTGCCCTCCATAACACACCTGACCAATGTCCATCTAACCTCTGCTCAGAGATCACCAAGGAGGGGTGTCCAGAGGCTGGTCATTCTGTTTCTGAACACTGCTCATCCTTAGACAACTTTTCCCTTTATCAAACCTAAATTTGCTTCTTTTTGACTTCTACCCGCTCTTGGTTCTGCCAGGAACTTGCAAAGAAGCAAACATGGGCTTAGTGTCTGGGAAAAATTGTAACAAGTAGAGCCACCCTGAAGCAGAATAGGAAATATTGCCCCAGGAAGTATTGTGTTTCCGCTTGAGAAGAAGGGGTATATTACCCCTTCAAGTGGAGTCTTCAATGCTGTTCATCATTCAGTCATGTGTGACCCCATTTGGGTTTTCTTGGCAAAGATACTGGAGTGGTTTACCATTTCCTTCTCCAGTTCATTTTACAGATGAAGAAATTGAGGTAAACAGAGTGAAGTGACTTGCCCAGGGTCACATAGCTAGTAAGTGTCTGAGCTGTATTTTAACTCAGGAAGATGAGTTTTCCTGGTTTCAGGCCCAGTAATCTATCCACTGTACCAGTCAGCTGCTGGGAGACTTTAATACTTTTTGGAGAATTGACTGGTCAAAAAAAAATACTTGTCAGGTTCCAGCGGAGATTTATTGATTTATTTATTTTGTATTTTTTCCAAATACACTGGTATAGTTTGACACAACATGACATAATGATATGATATGATACTACAGTATCATCTAACCCATTCATTCACAGAAGAAACTGAGGTCTGGATAAGGGAAAGGACTTGTTTGAGGTTCTAAAGCAAGTTGGTGACTGATGTCAGACTAGAACCCAGGTTTTGAATTCCATGCTGAGCCAGGGTTCCAGCCAGCTTCAGGACCTGACTTTGGCTCTGTGACATATAAAAATATATATGTATATATATATTATATATACATTATATATGTGTATATATGTACACACATACATACATTCTTGAAGTTGTTGGGTGGTGCGAAGCTATCTAAGGCTGGCAGGGGGCTGGCATTGTCCTCTTACTGCCACTGTGAACCCCTCCTCCTTCCACCCTGATGGAGTGCCATGGAGAGTTAAGGTAGGATGTCGATACTGGCTGAGTCGGTAACGGTAACCGCGGAGCCTTTTCTGTCCCTGGGAAGATAACTACTGAAACCTATGCAAATAGCGCAGATTGTGAATGTGCAGCTTGGACCCGAGCCCCAAAGTGCACCCTGCAAAAAATCAGCTAATTATAACGATATTCATAACAGTCTGGCTCATAGGCTTCTGAGCCTAAATCAGGAATCGAAATGTGTGGTATGTATATATTTTTGTCATCTTTTCCCCGTCAGGAGTGAATCAGTCGGTGCCTCAGCCAGGATGGGATGGGGCCGCAAGGCGTGAAGTCAGTGTCTGGGGCCCCAGTCAGGAGGCAGCGATGGATGGGGAGTGATCTGTCAAACCCGAACCGGCGAGCTGTGCTCCCAGCGGCGTGAAGGCGTTAATCAGCTCATAAAGATCCCACCCCAGCCCACCCATCCGGCAGGGGAATTAGTGGGCCTGTCAAACACGAATGCGAAGCTAGTTATTAGTCTTTTGGGCCCCCGTGCTTTTAATTATGGATGGATAGGAGCCAATTCAGGTTACAAATTACCCTCCAAGCTCATCCCCTATCTCCATTTCAGCTCTTCTGGAGGTTCTCTCAGCCCTTTGGGTGGGGTCGGAGGAGTAGTGGCGGGAGCGGGGCGGGGGGGGGGGGAGGAGACAGAGAGAGAGACAGAGACAGAGACACAGAGAGAGACAGAGACACAGAGACAGAGAGACACACACAGAGACACAGAGAGAGACACACAGAGACAGAGAGAGACAGAGAGAGAGTATGGACTGGGGACTTTGCGATCTCAAAGAACCAACTGGATGTGTGTATTATGGAGTTCCAGTTCTGCCCCTTGTGAATGATATGACCTCAGGCACATCACCGACCACAATAACAGGCGAAGATTGATACAGCATTTTCAAGTGTGCAAAACACTTTGTATGTACTAGGTCATCTGAGCCTCATGACAGCTCTGAAGATAGGTATATTAGTAACCCTTATTTTGCAGGTTTTATTACTTCCGTTCTATAGCTGAGGCTATGTCCCTGAAGGTAAGTGACTTGTTCAGTATCACACACACACACACACACACACACAGTAAACCTCAGAAGTCTCCTTCATGACAGGTCCAGTACCCTAGCCACTAGGTCACACTGCCTTTTTAACCTTCCTTGGGCCTCAGTTTGCTTGTCTCAGTTTCTCCAGAAGGAGAGATTACAGGTATGAATCTACCAATTCTGAAGCTTGTTTGGGGTGTATGTGTGGTGTGTGTGTGTGTGTGTGTGTGTGTGTGTGTGTGAAGATTGTTTTGTGGCCTTGGAATATATGAACTGACTAAAGATGAGATCCGGTCCACCAGCAGGTACGATAGGATTGCTTTTTTGAGTCACAGGGGGCAGGAAAGAGGGCTGAGGGAGTCCGTAGTCTTATTGAGCCCCAAACTTAGGGGGCTAGACTGGCTGGTGCCCAGCTCAGGGTCTCTTTGAACAATTGGATTTGTTCCTTTCTGGATATATGTGGGGATGCTTTTTGCAGAAGGCACAAGAATTTAATTAACTGGGATATACAAATCCAATTAAAAAACATTCGTTAAATATCTGCTGAGTATAGTCTTCCTGGTGTTAAGATACGAACGGAGGAAAGAATTAAACATTCACTAAGTACCTACTATGCTCCAGGCTCTGTGCTTAGCATTTTACACACATAGCCTCTTTTTATCATCCAAACAAGCCTGGTAGGTAAGTGCTATCATTTTACAGTTGAGGAAACCAAAATAGATATCAGTTAAGTGACTTGTCCAGGGTCACTGAACTAGTAATTGTTCAAGGCTAGGTTTGAACTCAGGTCTTCCTGGCTCCAGACTTAGTGCTTTAACCATTGTACCTTCTGACTGCCTAAGAGACAGGGGAGGGAGCTCATATACCTATTAGGATTGCCATGATGCATACACAAATAGATACAAAAGGAGGCTTGATGGAGTACATTTGAGAGATTTAGTTTAATAAAAGATACATTAAAATGTTTGGGTGGGAGTGGGGTCGGGGTGCGGCGCAATCTATGATTTTATCCTAGTTTGGGGTATTTCTGGTGTGGAAGGTCCCAATTTGTGCAGGTTGTCTCTCATGTTTGGAATGCTGTTTAATTTCTCAGAATGCTTAATTTCCTCCAAGACTCTGTTCAGATTTCACCTTCTGCATGAGGCCTTTCCTGATTTCTCCAGTTGCTGGTGCTTCCCTGTCCCCATTCCCCAAACGCCTCATATTTATAAGGGCAAAGTAGATAGATAGAGTACTGGACCTGGAGTCAGGAAGACCATGTTCATATCCTGCCTCAGACATTTCTTAACTGTGTGACCCCCTGCAAGTCATTTAATTTTTGTCAGCCTCAAGTTCCTCATTTGTAAAATGGAAACCATAATAGCTCCTATATCATAGGATTGTTATGAGGATGAAATAGGATATATACATATACACACATATATAATATGTATTTGTATATACACATAATATGTATGTGTATATACATTCATGCATATATGCATACATGTGTGTATGTATGTGTGTGTAGTGCTTTGCAAACCTTAAAGTGATTGGTAAATTCTTTAGTCATTTCAGTCATGTCCAATTTTTTGTGGGCCCATTTGGGATTTTCTTGACAAATATACTGGAGTGGTTTGCTCCTTCCTTCTCCAGATCATTTTATAAATGAGAAACTAAGGCAAGCAGGGTTAAGTGACTTGCCCAGGATCACACAGCTGGTCTGAGGACAGATTTGAACACAAGAAGATAAGTCTCCTGACTTCAGACCCACTACTTTATCCACTGTGCCACCTAGCTGCCTGATTTATAAATGTCAGATAGTATTCTTGAGCTTATTAATATTATATAGGGTGTCCCAAAAGTCTTAGTGCCATTCAGACTTATAGTTTAGGCATCCCTATATGTGTACAACTTGTCTCTTTAAGGGCAGGGATTGGTTTGCTTTTGTCTTTGTATCATCAGTGCCTGGTATGCATTAGGCACTTAATAAATGCTTGTTGATTGATACCCTGATGCAGGCTGGCAACTCTTACCTAATTTCTAGTCTTAGGAGTTGTCTAGGAGCTCTAGAATATTAAATACAGCCCAGGGTCAAATATCCAGTATCTAAGGCTACACTTTAATTCAACTCTTTCTGATTCCAGGCCCAACCCTTCTCTCTACTATGATATACAGCCTCTCTCATTAAAATAATAGATAATATGAAATAATATACTAAAATATGATTTTCGTGAAAAAGAGATTTCCTTCATGAACTCTTAAAAAAAAGCTTCCTAACAATTGCAGCTGTTTGAAAACAGACAGTACCAGGAAGTCGTGAGTTTTCTTTTACCAGAAGTGTTGGAGCAGATGCTGAATGACTTCCTACCTGTCAGAGAGAATTCTGGCTTCAGGAAAACTGTGTGTGCAGGTATTTAAGGACCCTTCCAGTTCTGGAAAACTCAACTCCATTTCTTATTAGGGTATATAATGTAGTGAAATCAGGGTGTGGTAAAAGGAATGATGGCAAAGCCCAAGTCTAGCTCATGCTTGTTCTTCTAGGGGCAAAGAGTAAGATGGCAGGTGTGGACTTTGGTGAGTCTTCTGGGGGAAACAGAAAGGATCATTGGATCTTAGAATTAGGGCTAAAAGAAATCCCCACATTTATTTTTTTTACAAATGAAGAAACTGAGGCCCAGAGAGGTTAAACAACTTTCCATGGTCATACAATTAGTAAGTGGTTGAGCTGAGATTTGAACCCAGATTCAAATGACTCCACATGGAGGACACTACATGCTGTCACATTCTTCCATCCTCACTGCCTCACCACTCATACTTCATAGCAGCCCTAATAGAGAAGGAATCACATGAAATATACCTCCCGTGGTCCTGACACCCTCATTCTCTCTGTATGTACAATATTTCCTATTTCCTCATCAGACTTGAAAGAATGGCACTTTGTATAAAGCCATATTGTATGAGGTAAAAATTCTATGCAACAGATTTCATTTTGATAAGAGAAACCCAGCTTTGTACAAATGAGCACTTTTTCAAAATCACATAAAATAAAGAACCAATGGCACGGTGAAATCCAATGATCTCCACACTCTAATAGTAGGAGGAATAGTTATTCTTCATGATTACTTAAACTTTACACATTCTGAATGGTCTCTGTACATGAGAAGATGTTGTTGGCATGAGTAATGACCTAAGAAGAGGGAATCTTCTTTAATGTGGCACAGGTTATTTTGTTCTCCATGCCTGTTTACCATACATCTGCCACATCAATTATGGAAGGAACAGGCTGGCAGAAGACTGGGTGCCTGCCAGAGTCTGGCCTACCTACAATTTTTGACATGCTGGTCTAGACAGTTTGTGGGCATAGCTACTACGGAGACACTATTCAGGTAAGAGCAGAAATTGTGATGAAGCAGGTCTGGGTCTGGCTACAATTCAGGGATGTTGGTTACAAAAGCAGTGGACAGATCTCACTGTGAAGTGGTTTTGTGCAAAGGTCATAGAGTTGTTAGATTTGAAAATTAGGAGAAAGCTTAGTATAATAGAAAATGAGATGTCAGATCTCAGAAGAAAATTGGAATATGACACAGGTGGGTTGTGTGTGTGAGGATTCTACACCCTGAGATGTTGGCTGAGAGGCACCTTAGAATATGGAATGTTACAGTGGGAAAAACCCTAAGAACATAGGCAAAGACAAGCAGGGCTGGAAGGGGTCTTAGAATGCAGAATGTCAGTGGGATGTGGTGGGGCATGCCTGTCATCTCCTTTATTGGGGAGGCTAAGGCTGAGGCTGAGGTGGGTGGATTGCTTGAGTTCCAGAATTCTGATAGGCAGAACAGCTAAAGCTAATTGGTTGCCCACACAAAGTCCACATCTATGAGGAGGGGGATTGGTCCTGTGACTGATTGCTGAACTTTTAGCCTGGGCAAGATCAGGAGATCCAATCTTAGGAAAAAGTGGGGGGTCACAGAATGCCAGGGCTTAGAGCAGAGTATCAGAACTGAGCAAGAGAACATAGAATTGTTAGATCTGAGAAAGTGGAACATAGAATGCCAGAGACAGAAAAGTCCTTAGAACCTATAATTTTAGCTGATACAGGCTTCAGAAAATAGAAAGTCAGATTTGAGAGATACTTTAGAATGTGGAATGTCATGACTAAACAAAATAGACAGAACTGCTAGATTTGAGAGAGAAAATGTAAGATAGTGTCAGAGGCAAAGAGATTCTTAGTACCTATAGCATTATTAGGAATGGGCCTCAGAAAGTACAATATCAGAGCTAGAAGGAACCTTAGAACATAGCATATTGTCAGAACTCAAAACACAGAATACCAGGGTTAGAAGGGTTTTTAGAGCTTAAAATCACACAGTGGGAAGGCCCTTGAAACACAGAATATCAGAGATAGGAAGGGACTTAGAACACAGGATGTCAGGGCTGGGAGGGCTTTAGAATACAAACTATCAGTGTGAGGGCCCTTAGAACAGAGAGTGTTATAGAATAGGAAATGTCAGAGCTAGGAGGGCTCTCAGAACAGAGAATGTCAGAGCTGGGAGGAACCTTAGAATGCAAAATGTCAGAGTGGGAGGGTCATTAGAACATAGAGTGTCAGGGCTGGGAAAGCCTGTAAAACGTAAGACTCCTAGTGTTTAGAGAAAACTCAGAGTATGTCAGTACATGGAATATAGGATGCTGGAATACAGAACATGAAATCTTAGGACCAAAGGACATAGGAGGGACCTTCAAAACTAGGAGGGTTGGGTTAGTTGACCTCAAAAATCCATCTCTGCTCTCAATTCTATTACTGTTGGTATGAGGAGATATGGGTTAGAGCCCAGAATCCCACTAGGTTGTGTGACCCTGGGCAAATCATATTCTCTCACAGATTTGTTTCTTCCTTTTCAAAATGGAGTTAATAACATTTACAATCTATGAGTAAGGAATTTCTAGTGTGAAAACTTCCTCTGCCAATGCTGGACACTAGACACTAGAGTCTTGGGGAACTGAGAGGTCAAGTCACTTGCCCAAAGTCACACAGACAGTGTATGTGAATGGCAGGATTCCAACTCGATTCTAAGGCTCATTTATGATACCCTGTTTTTCTAATGATTTTCATCATTGTTCTTATATAATGATGATTATCCAAACCAACCCCTTGGGAAATGAAGTTTTGCCACCTCATGGACCGACCTAAAGCGTCCTCAGTTTTTGGTCAAGTGTCACCCACTCCTTCTAGTGAGCTCTGATCTCAGTGGTTGGAATTTTCCAGTCCCTGAAGGACACATTCTTGGTAGTAAAAGAAGTAGATTTGAAGCCAGTTCCCCACTCTCTCCAGAGCACCAGTGCTGTTACCCATCCCATCCCTTTGATTGTATAGATGAGGACACTGAGGCCCATAGAGAGGAAGGGACATGACCAAGGTCATGCAGTGAGGTAGTGGAAGGGCCAGGACCTTGCTCTGCCCATGGCAGGATGACCCACATCTCAAGACAATTCTACATCTTTTTTCATCCTTCTAGCTTGGCCCCATTCTGAAGGAATAGGAAGAAAGTTTGTCACTTTTCCTCCAGCAAAGAGTCCCAAAGCCTGGCTTCCAGAGCCCCAGAGTGAGGAGGTTTGTCCAAGATCATTATCAGATAGGAGGAGTGGATCCCAGGGTTTTCCTATAAGTAATACAAGCTTCTCAGTCTGGCCTAGAGTAGGCTTTTTACCATAAACACTCAGGGCAGACTGCTTATGTTTTAAAAGTGACGTGTTTGAATTTCTAGCCAAAAATACTATATGTTTGGATTGCAGTTTCTCAAGTTGCTAAAAAAATGATTCTGAGGAGAGGAAAACGTGCCATGGAAGAGAATGAAGCCGCCGAGGTTTCAGGCACATTCAAAACCAGCTTCCTGGGAAGTGTGAGTTTTCTCAAGGCTCCATGCATGTACTGGACACCAGGAGCTAAGGGAAAGCTCCAGACGTGCCCCCCGAGCTAGCTGGGCACTGTGGTGGCCATCTCTTATCTCCTGGAATGCCCGCCAGCATCACAGAGACAGGTGCCAATGCCTCTGTCTCAGGCCTCAGTCTGTTTCATTATTACTGGGCTCTGAACACATGGGGAGACAAGAGGCAGAGGAAGGGGGGATTTCTAATGGTCTCCCAGGGGGAAATGAGAGGGGCAAGCTTGAAAGAAAAATAAAATGAAGGAGATGTACTCAGACTGGAATGCAGCATTTTCCCTGAGCGCCAGTCCCCCTCCACCTTGCCCTTCAACTTCTGAGTGACTATTTATGGTTCTCTTTGTGCTTTAGAAACAACTACAGAAGCACAGGAAAAGAACTCGGAATGTCAGAACTGGGAGGGGCCTTAGATCACAGTATGCCAGAACTGAGAAGGTCCTGAAGACACAGGTTATCAGAGGTGGGGGGGCCCTTAGAACATATCAGATCTGGGAGGAATCTTAGAATAGAGTGTCAGAACTTGGAAAAAACTTAGAGCCCAGAATGTCAGAGTTAGGAGGGGCCTTAGAACAGAGAATATCAGAGGTGAGAAGGCCTTTAGAATATAAAATGTCAGAGTGGGAAGGGCCCTTAGAACATAGAATATCAGATCTGGGAGGAATTTTGGACTATGGAATGTAGAATTGGGAGGAACCCTAGAACCCAGAATGTCAGAGCTTACAGGGGCCTTAGAACTCAGAGCTGGGAGGGACCTTAGAACCCAGAATATTATAGTTATCAAGGACTTTAGAAAATAGAACGTAAGATGGCAGAGCTGGGAGTGGGATGGAGTTAGAACACAAAATATCTTTGTCCTGGAATCTCTGATATTCAAAGCTGGAAGGGACATCAGAAACCACATCATCTAAGCAGCGTCTTAAAAGGTATTCCTTCTATGTCAGACCTGCTCAGTGGTCATCCAGTCTCTGAAAGCCCTTGTTGAGGAGGAACGACTAACTTGCACCACAATCCATTCTGCCCTTAGTTTTAATTGCCAAGGTTTTCAAAGTAGCCTAGGAAAAGTGGTTCTAGACCTCGGAAGGAACTTAGAACAGAATATCACAGCTGGAGAGGACCTCAGACTGACCATAATCTTATAATCCTGGGTCTAGAGCTGGAAGGAATCTTGGGGATCCTAATCTCTCATTTTACAGATGGGGAAACTGAGTCCCAGAGAAGTTATGCAATTTCCTCACAGTCCCACAGGTGGTCATTCAGTGGCAAAGCTTAGATTTGAGTCTGTGTCATTTCTTTAACACCAATCACATAGGTGCCTAATTAACATTATATCTAATTGAATTAAACCCTATGTAATGTTACCAGTAAAGCAGTTAGGTGGCACAGTGAATAGGGCGCTGGGCATGGAATCAGGAAGACTCACTCATCTTCCTGAATTCAAATTCAAATTCAACCTCAGATACTAACTGGGTGACCCTGAGCAAGTCACTTAACATTGTTTCCCTCAGTTTCCTCATCTGTAAAATGAGCTGGAGAAGGAAATGGCAAACCACTCCAGTATCATTGTCAAGAAAACCTCCAAAAATGGAGTCATGGAGAGTTGGATGTAATTGAAAATGACTAAACAACAAAATGTTGCTGATGTAAGAATTACGTCCATATTGTATTCATCCATGTAGAAAAAAAAACATGTCAAACATGGAAAATGAAGGCAGCTAGGTGGCTCAATGGATAGAGCCCTAGTGGAGTCAGGAAGTTCTGAGTTCAAATCCAGCCTCAGACACTTACCATCTATGTAACCCTGGCCAAGTCACTGCAAAATGGGGATTATAATCCTACCTCTCAGCGTTGTTACAAGGATCAGATGAGCTAATAATTGCCAAGTGTTTAGCGCAGTGCCCGGTACATAGTAAATAATATATAAATGCTAGCTGTTGCCATATGTATTATGATTATGCGACTTCCCCAAGTTCACACAGAGCCAGGGGGTGAGTGCCTCTGAGTCTGTGTTCATTAGACTGACCACTGGACCAAACTGCTTCCAACTTCAAAGACTTCCAAGCTTAACGTCCTCAATAACATCATTAGCCAAGAAGATTCTTGAGAAGTTGGTGAGGGTTGAGCTTTCGGTGAGTTCTAGAAACTACGGTCAGGTTCAAGTAAGGTCTAGTTTCTAATACAAAAACTTGGGTCAGAAGCCAGTGGTCACTGAATTTACAAGCTGGGATCAAATCACAGCTCTGGATGTTACCGTGCGATGGTGGGTGAACTGCTTAAAGCCCTCTGGTCCCAGTTTCTTCCTCTGTGAATGGAAGGGCTTTTACTTAGATGATCACTAAGGTCCTTCTAGCTCTGAATTCTGTGATCATATGGAGTTAGTCATGCTTGGATCAGTGGAGCAGGAATTAGAAATGAGGCTGGGCATGGAGAAGGGACCCAAGATCAAAGAAGACAGGAAGGCTCCTGCTGAACTTGCTCAAATCTATGATTCTCCATCTTCCTCAATGAAAGACTGACTAATTGTCCTTGGCTCTAGGAGGGAATCACGCTAGGAGGCTATTGCAAGTTAACTGCAAAACCACACTTGGTCAAAGAGGTCCAATTAAGAACAAGGACAAGAGACCAGCAATTAAAGAGTGGAGCATGGTGGAAAAAGCTTTGGACTGGAGGCTATAGCACCTTGCTTTGTTTGAGTCTTGGCTCTGATGCCCACTTGCTGTGTGATTTGAGGCAAGGTTTTACCTCTCTGGGTGACCAGTCTGTTTTCTAACAGCCTGCGGCGGGGGAGGTGGGGTGGACTAGAGAGTCTCTAAGGTTATTTTCTGCTCTGACATTCTAAAGTGACTCCTAGTTTTGATGGTCTGGATTCCAAGATCCTTCCCAGACCCAATGGACTATGTTCTAATATCCATTTCAACTATGATATTCTATAGTCTAAGGTTCCTTTCAGCTCTGACATTCTGTGTTCTAAGCTCCACTAACCACTCCAACTCAACTCTAACAGCCTATGTTCTCGTGTTACTGCCAGCTTTGATATTTAATGTTGTAAGACCTTTTCCAGCTTGAATATCTTTCATTTTAAAGCTCTATGATGTCAGGGTCTATATTGATTGCTTGCTCTTAGTACTTAGCGCAGTGTCTAATACATAATAAGTACTTAAGCTCACTATGTTCTCTATCTCTGTCTTCTCTCTCCCTCTCTCATTTGTTGCATCTCTATCCATTTCTATCCCTATCTTTCTCTATCTCTGTCTTTCTTTTCTCTGTCTCTGTCCCTCCTTCCAGCTCAAGTAATTGGTTCTGTGATTAAGGTCTTGGGATTCAGACCATCATCTGGACTTGAGCAGGAATCCTCTCTAAAGACATCCTTGGCATGTGGTTCCTGTCCCTCTCTTGAAGACCATTAGTAATGGAATGAAGTTATCTCCCCAGGCAGTCCATTCCACTTTTGAAGACTTCTGTTAGAAATTTTTTAAAAATTATTTTCTTGTATGAACTAAAAAATTGGTAACTCTCAGATTTCCACCCAATACTCCTCATTGTGCCTGCTCTCTGGGGACCAAGCCAAAAAAATGTCAAATCCTTTTTCCATGTGACAACCCTTCACAAACTTGAAGTAGGCATTCACATCCTTTTAAACCTCCCCACTCAAAAGTAATTCTCAGTTTCTTCAACCAGCTCTGTTGATAACATGATCTCTAGTCCCCTTTTCCTCCTCCATCTGGTCAGTGTCCTTGAACATTGTGGGTTCTCAGGAAGTTGCTTAGCTCAGAAGATCTGGAACCCAATGGAGTCAGTGTAGCCAACTTGATCCTGAAGGGGGGCTTTTCCCTAGTTGAGTTTCAGTCTCCACCCAGCAAAAACTTCCTTATGAAACAGAAAGATGACTCCAGAGTTAGAAAGTATGATACCAGCTATGTGCCCATCCAAAGAAAGAAATTCTGAGAAGTCTCTAGATAAATCCTTCCTGTGTCACAGAGTTATAATATCCCTTTTTGCCCTCAGTGCTCCATCCTGAATACCTCCCAGTAGTCCTGTCCTGATTTTGAGTCATCAGATATAATATTGGCCAAAGTTGGCCAACAGGGAAGACGTTTGGTAAAATTCTAAAGGCAATCTAGGAGCTTATATTCATAATAGCTTTTTAACTAGACCTATGCTTTCATTTGTGGGATGAATTTTGAGTGAGGAATTCCCTTTATCAATGTGGATGGGCATCTTCTCTGAAAGTTTTCCGGCCTCTGTGACTCTGAACTCTGGTGACTATTACAACTTGTTCTCCCCAGGTTCAGGCTACCATGAGTCTTCTCATCCAGTCATATACATAGCATTCTCCTCCTCCCCCTCCAATTCTAGTTCTGAGAAAAATAAGTCAATACTGCCATGCCTCTCAAGGACACATTAATCAATTTCCCAATTACTTCAATCGATATTCGCTCTGATTTCCCACTCCAAAATACCTGCTCTTGGCAATTACTCTCTTAAAAGTGTTGACTCTCTCAATTAGAATGTAAGTTCCCAGAGGGCAAGGATTATGTTGCTTGTTTATTTTTTGTAGCTCCCTTGCATCAGCATAGTTCCTGACATACAGTAAGCACTTAATATATGTTTTTTTCATTCATACATTGATTATCACTCCAGAGAACTGAGTCCCTGAAAGATTGTTACTTGCCAGGGTAATACAGTCAGTGTGTTTCAAAGACAGTACTTCAATCCAAATCTTCCTGATCTCAAGGCCACTTCTCTGTCTACTATACCCCAGGTGCCTCTTATAGTAATAGCTAAAATTTATATAGCAGCTTTAATGTAACTATAAATATAAACTATAGCAGTTTGCCAAAGACTTTATAGAATCTTTGATCCTCAGAACAATCCTGTGAGACACATACTATTGTGACTCCCATTCCAAAAAATGAGGAAAGTGAGAAGTCCAGGGAATCTCCCAGTGGAAATGCTTGAGACAATAGTTGAACTCAGGTTTTCCTGGTTCTGAGTCTTTCCACTATGCTATAGCTAATGTATGTATTTTTCCTCTAGTTATTAGGAGAGGTGAAGGAAAGAAAATCTCATCTGGTCTATATCTTATTTGTACAGAATTGTTTGCATGTTGTCTCCCTCACTAGACTGTGAGCTCCTTAAGAGTAGGGACTGTCTTTTGCCTTTCTTTGTATCCTTGACACTTAGCACAATGACTGCCATATTGTTTTTCAATTTGTATGACTCTTTGGGATCCTCTGGACCATAGCACACCAGGTTCTTGTCCATGGGGTTTTCTTGGCAAAATACTGAAGTGGTTTGCTATTTCCTTGTTCAGTGGATCATCTTTTGTCAAAACTATTCACTTTGACCTGTCTGTCTTGAGTTATTCTGCATGGCATAGCTCATAGTTTCATTGAGTTACACAAGCCCTTTCACCATGAGAAGGCGGTGATCCAGGAGGGGTCCTGGCACATAGTAGGCACTTAACAAATGCTTGTTTACATAACTTGACTTGAATCAATAGTAATTATATAGTGCTTTAATGTTTTCAAAACTCTAACCACAACATCTCATTTTTTGGATGAGAAAATTAAATTTCCAGGAGTGACTAGCCCATGACAATCAGCTATCAGTCTCCCTGACTTCCTCATTCTATGTCAAGCACTCTTCCTATTAAGTCACTCATTGATAGAGATGGAAAACAAAGGTAGAATAGCAAAAAAATGCTTATCCTGGGTTTGAAGGAAGGGACTTTGGTGAAAGGGAGTGGGGAAAGAGAGGCCTCAGGAAGGATTAATTTAGACTCAAGCTTTGAGCCCTGTTGAGTAGTATGTTTTGCTTTACCTGAACTAGAATGAGCAATCACCTGAGAAGCTTGTCTAGGATATTTCATCTTCCATAGAACCTGAGATGTGCTGGATAGAACCCTCTTGAGTTAGTTTCAGAGAGTCAATTGTTATATTTTCAGAGTGAGCACTTACATCTCAGATGTCAGCAAAGGCTACAATTCAGAGCTTGATTGTTTTCTCTACTGTTTAAACTTAAGAAAATGATGGAAGAAGTGTTAATAATGGAGATTAAACTTAACAGTATGTTGTATGCATTCTCCCCACCACCACTTTTATCCCACTCTGTTGTTAAACATTTACCAGCACATCCTTGGGCAAAACCCTTGCCCATTGGGGGTTTAATGGGTTTACAGAAGACCACAGGGAGGTAAATGGAAGAGTAGGATACAGATAGGGAAGCTGACATTGGGGTTAGATGTAGCACAGTACCTGGCATGTAGTAGGTGCTTAATAAATGCTTATTATTTGACTATTGACTGACTGCATGGATAACCCCAGTTAATTTCAGGAAAGGAAAAGGTCAATGGTGGTAATGGAAGGAAGGATGGAGGGAGCAGTGTGGGAGGGTAAACAGAGAGAGAACTGGATTTAAAGTCAACAGACCTAGCCAGATGCAAGTCCTAGCATTACCCTTCCTATCTGTATGTGGCAAAGACAGGTTGCTACATAAGGGCGTCAGTTTTCTCCTTTTATAAAATGAGCAAGCTGGACTAGTTGACCTCTTCTAGTGCTAAATCTATTCATCTCTTTTTGGGGAGCTCAGTTTCCTCATCTGTAAATTGAGTTTAATCATACTTGGACTACCTACCTTACTGAGTCGTTATGAGGAGAGTGATGTATAAAGCAATTTTAGGTGTTTTTGATAGACTTACGAGACCCTGTATAAATGGGAGCCATTATTCTTTTTTTTTTTAATAGATAAGGAAACTGTGGTTCATAGAGGAGAAAAAAACCTGCCCAAGGACATATGGTGAATAAATGGTAGAGCCGAGATTCAAACCCAGGTCACTGGACTAGAAATCCAGGGCTCTTTCTACTGTATCACATGCTTCTTGACGATGCCCTGTTCCCCAAAGTCTTTGTGCAGTTTGAAACTTTAATAGATTAAAACTGAACTGAGGCATATATGTTTGTGAATGTGTGCATAAATAATATACATATACCTATATAAAATAAGTGTCTATATAATAGGTGAATCTATATAAAATTAGGCATATTATACACCTATCTACATAAAATATGCAATATATACACATATATATGAAATATGTATATATAATGCACACATATCTATATATGTGTATATATAATATACATATATCTATATATTCTACATAAATATATGCATGCATATCACACATATATCTATATAAACATTTAATATACATGTATCTATATAAAATATGTACACATCTATATGAAATACATGCATGCATAATACACATATTTCTATATAAAATATGTGTATATGTAATGTATACATATCTATATAAAATGTACATATATATAACCTACATGCTTCTATGTACAATATAATATAAATGTATCTATGCAAAATATTATGTATATGTAATATATGTATCTCTGTGAAATATGTGTATATATTATGCACATCTATATAAGATATATGCACTATAATATATACGAATCTATATAAAATATTATGTATATAATATACATGTGTGCACATAAAACAAAATATACACATATCTATATAAAATATTTTTATATATAATTACAAATATCTATATAAAACTCACAATATAGATCTATCTGCATAGATATGTCTATAATAGTTGTATAAATATAAAACTTATGCAGAGATGTATATGCGTATATCCATATGTTTTCATAGGTTTACATATACTTTCAAAACACACCTGTATGTGCACACATCTATCTATACACATGCACACGTAAAAGCTGTGCCAATGAGATTTTCAGCAGTGAGATAATTTTGCCTAGCTTTTCTTGTCTGCTTTTCCTTTAATCCACTTTCAAGTTGTTTTTGTGCCAGTTGCTGTGACTTCCTCTTAGGAGGGCAGGACTATGGGCATGACTTCATGTTTCACCATTGTTTCATTTGGAGTTCATAGCCAGTGTGACTACAGTCTCTGCTTGCGTAAGCTGGGCTGGGGCCAAATTGCTCAAAGTTATTGGCATCCTGACACTTGGAGACAGTAGCACCCAGCAGGGCCTGCGCAAGGCAGGCCTTAGGGCTGAGCTGGCTCTTTGGAACAAAAACATCTCATGGCTCAAGACAGAAGAGGACCAAGGTTAACTGGTGATAAAGTCATAAAGAATGATCTCCTCAGGTGTATAGTATAGAAGCGGGTACTGGCTATTCATGGTAAAACCTTCAGCAGTAACATTAATGTTCTGAAGCCCAAGGACCATGGTGGAAAGGATAAGGAGACTTCAGATCTAGTTACAATAACATTGCCAGTAACTCACTGGGTGATCCTGAGAAAGTTGTTTCTCTGTTCCTCAGTTTTTCCCTCCATTAAACTAAGGTGTTGAATCTCCAAGGTCCCTTCTACCATTAAATGTAATATGAATATGTTGACCCTCACACTCTCACTCCAATTTCTTAAAAGGTTACAAAGCTCTAGTAACAATACTGTGAGGTTGGTAACATCAGCATTATTGTCTCTAATTTGCAGGTGAGGAAAGAGAACCTCAGAGACCATTTACTTGTTCCATGCCGCATCATTGGTAAATGGTACAATTGGAACCAGAATTCAACTTTTCTGACTCTCCTACATTGCCCCTTTAAATATATGTCCTATGGCTAAAGTGCCTGGCACATGGCAGGTATTTAGTATGTATTTATTGACTGACTGATTAAAATCCGGATAGACTGATATCAACATTAATACAAGCTACAAAAGGACAACTCTTCTAATGCTGAAAAGTTTTAAGGTGAACATCTTTCGAGGTTAACCTTCACAAAACAGCTCCTGTTTCAATAATGAGTATAACTCATATCAACAAAGCTTTATTAGGAACCTACTATGTGCCATACCACAGCACTGTGTGAGCACTGGAGGGAATGCAAAGATGTTTGGATAAAACATAGCCTTGCCTTCAAGGATGATCTCTCTCTCTCTCTCTCTCTCTCTCTCTCTCTCTCTCTCTCTGTCTCACACACATAGCTGAGAATCTAAGCTTACTAATCAGTAGGGAATCAGAGAAGGATTTCTGGAGGAGGGGACATTGAAGCTGGGCATTAAAGGAGGGTTGGAACACAACAGAGAAAGGGACAGAGAAAACCTTGTGGGAATAGAGAACAACCGAAGCAGATACCGAGGTGGGAGAGGGCAGAGCATGTTTAAGAAACAGGATAGTACAGTTTGGCAGGAGCTTAGAGTACATAGAAGATGGAAGCCTAGAGATGCACTAGATTCTGGAGGATTTGAATATGAATTTGAATATGAAACTTAAGAATCTGGACTATACTTGATCAGCAGTAGAGAGTCACTGGAGAAATTTGGCCAGAAGAGAGATGTGATCAGAGATATATGTTTGGAACATGACTTGAGTAGGATGTGAAAGATCAGAGTGGGGGAGAAGTAGAGACACAAGACCTGCTAGGAGATGATTACAAGAGTTTGGAAAGAAAGTAATGAGGGGTGGAGGCCAGGGAAACAGAAAGGAGGGAACAGATGGGCAAAAGATTGCAGAGGCACAATTGACTGAGCATAGTGTAAACTCTTCTCAGTGACTCATGAGTATTGTGAATATGCCTTCTTACCCTATATTGTAAATACACCAGTAGCTTCAGGGTCCACTGAAATGGACATAGTCATGACTTGTCTACACTGAGAGTCCCCTCTTCCTCGAGTAGGACCAGTGACCTTGCCATTGATATGCCTTTAGTAAGTTCCCATCATGCCCTAGGAACTACTCAGATACACAGAGGGATTGGTATCTCCATGGTATAGCTGTTGGCATTTCCTTCTGCTTTTTCTTAGGAACAGTTAAGTCCTGTGGAACAACAGAACATCTGCCCCACCACTGGTCACCATTACTTTGGCCATTCCCAGATGTTTGGTACTTCCTTCTTCTTTTTCCTTTACCTCCTTCTTCTCCTTCTACCTTCATTTTATATTTGCTTGATTCAGGTTTCTTGCCTGTCACATACTAGTATGACTTGTCATTTATTGTCATGACGAGCCAATCTGAGTAATTTTCTCTTCTGTTAATTTGAAGTTTGTGGTATAGTTGGTAAATGTCAGCTGACTAGACCACCATATTGAGGCAGAGAGAGATGACAGCCTAAGGGATAAATTTAGGAATTTATCCATCATCTCCATGCTGGCCAACACTGACTGGGGATCACACTATATGGGTTACCCCATAGCTGTAGTAGAACAAGTTAAAGTCAGAACCATACTCAATAAAAATAGAGACAGAACATCTAATTCTTTTCTAATTTCTCCTTCCCTATAATTCATCCAGGTGCCTTCTTATCTATTCTGCTAAAGAGGTTCCACTCTATTCAGACCCCTACCAAAAGGTGAGGAAATGCATTTGACCACACTGAGAATTTGACCCTAAGGCCAAAGGCAGTTAGGTGATACACTGAATAGAGTGTCTGGTCTGAAATCAGGAAGACCTGACTTCAAATCTGGCCCTGGACTTTTACTAGCTCTGTGACCTTGGGCAAGTCACTTACCTTCTTTTTGCCTCAGTTTCCTCAACTGTAAAATGAGGATAGTAATAGCCTCTACCTTCTAGGGTTGTTGCAAGGATCCAACGAAGTAATATTTGTAAAGTACTTAGCACAGTGCCTGGAGCATAGTAGGTGCTTAATAAATGTTTATTCCATCCATTGTAAGTTAAAGTTGGTGACACATTTTGTACTTGGTCCTCCTCTTACCAATAATTATAATTCTTCCCATTCTATGTCTTTCATCAGGCCAGAATACCCAGGAAACCATCCCTGGGATGTTGCCACATTCCCTACCCAGAAAGGGCTGAGGAGGAAAGTTTTCCCAACTTTCCCTTAAGCTACCAGTGTGCATTCTGAATTTACATCCTTGGACCTGAAAAGGCAGTCAGTCAGTCAGTCAACAAGTATTTATTAAATACTTACTATGTGTCCATCACTATCGTAAGCCCTGGGGATATAAAGAAAGGCAAAAACAGTCCTTGTCATCAAGAAAGGTATATAGCAATGTGAAAAACAAATAGGAAAAAAACCAGGTACATGTAAGAGAGATACAGAGTAGATGAAAGGTGATATCAACTGGCAGCTGGAGGAACTAGGAAGAAACTCCTACAAAAGTGGAATTTGAACTGAGTCTTGGAGGAAGTCAGACAAACTAAGAAGCTGAGATGGGGAAAGAGGTTATTCCAGCAATGAGGGATGGCCAAGACAAATGTACGTTGACAGCTAGAAGGAAGAACCAGGAGGCTGGATCATAAGAGTGTGTAGAAGGGAGTAAGGTGTAAGAAAACTGGGAAGGTAGGAAGGGGCCAGGCCATGAAGGGCTTTTAGTGCCAGAGCATTTTATATTTGATCCTGGAGGTAATAGGGAGCCACGACCCTCTGGTCTCCACATCCACTGGTCTCCCAGTCAATGAGATGCCGCTGTTATTTCATTGGGCTGCTCAAATCTCTGAGTAGAGAATGTTAAAATCCCCCAGAGAATTCTCTGGGGCCAGCTCTGCCACCTAGTAGATGTTCCCAGAATTTCTATTTGCAGAGTCAAAGGTTCCCCGAGGATGGATCTGGGGGCACATGCCAGCTTCCCTCTATCATGGGAGTCAATAGTAAACAGGTGGCCATGTGGCCACAAAATGCTCTGGGTGTGGATGTATGGGTGACATCTCTCTAGGCAATGTGATAGAGATGCAACAATGAAAGTCTTGGGGTGTGTAGGTAGTAGAGTGTGATAGCTGAAATTAGCTCTGGTCCTTCAGGATTACCTTGTCCTTCCATAGGAGAAAGACCTCTATGAGCTTTATTATTCTGTGACATCTGTAAAGACCAGAGAGAGTAGAAGAGTCAAGATGTCTTAGTTGGAAGCTTTATTTGACATGTACTTGGCCATTTGACCAAAAGATCATGGAATCCAAGAACTATAACTGGAAGGGAACTTGGAGGTCACTGGGTCCAGTTCCTGCATTCTACGGATGAGGAAGCTGGGGCATAGAGAGGTTGAGTCTCTATACTCAGAAGGGCCTACCTCTAGAGATGAAATCACAGATCTAGACACCCCCAAATTGAAATTTATAACATACTTTTAAGTTGTAAAGTATGTTATAGCTGTTTCTTAATTGAAGACCCTCAACAGCTCTGTGAGGTAGTCATACAAGTATAACTATCCTCATTTTATAGATGAGGAAACTGTTGCTCAAGAGGTTAAGGGACTTAACCAAGACCACACACCTTATCCATAGCAATTTGTCTGTTTGCTTTTCAGGCCACCCATATATACATAAGAAGTGTTTGTTCAAACTCTGCTGGGCAGAGAATGCTCAAGTTTCTTGTTTCATGGTCTGCCTATAATTCTCAATATCTAGCTAGCCTTGACAGGTAATCCACATCATGGATTATTCATTCTGATTGTGGGTGATGACTTTTGGACCTTTTGCCTTTACTTTGTATAGACTTTTATGGGTAGATGCTGTCTCCTCTGATGGAAAGCACGTTCCTTGAGAACAGGTGCTATTTCATTTCTGCTTTTGTATTCCCATCAGCCTGCACATAGTAGGCATTGAATATATGCATGTTGATGAATTTCATTCTCAGTCTTAGATTCATAGATTATTAGAGTGAGATAATGACTTAGAGCTCATCCAATCCAACCCCTTCCTTTCAGAGATGAGGAAACTGAGGCTCAGAGAAGGCAAGTCAAAGTCACCCTGGGAGTCAGAAATGGAACTGGGATTTGAACTCAGGTTTTTTGACTTGGTCTAGCAATCTTTGTGCTATACGACAATCTGGAACTCCTTGCATATCTCATTCCTCAGACACAACAATCAAAGCTCTAGATTGCCACCAAATTGCCTTACTTGCCATTCCCATAAATGACCTTCCATTTTCTACCTACGCACCTTTGCACAGGCTGTTCCCTGTGTCTGGAATGTTTTCCCTCTTTTCTCTAACCTCTTAGAATCCTCAACTTTCTTCAAAACATCACTCACAGGATGCCATTCCTGACCTTCCAGTCTTTCTTGTTAAGACTTTCTTCTGCTTGAAATTATTTTGTATTTTTATCTTGCATATATAGATTTTATATTATATATAGAGTTATCTAGCTTTTGATGCTTATCTGTGAGAATGTCAAAATCTCTAAGAACAATGCAAGATTCTTTAGGCTAAGGACTGTTTACAACTTTGTCTTTGGCACAGTAGATAGAGTGTAGAGCCTGGCATCAGAATGACCTGTCTTTGGCACAGTAGATAGAGTGCAGAGCCTGGCATCAGGAAGACCTGAGATCAAATCTGGCCTCAAATACTAGCTGTATAATCTTGAGCAAGTCATTCAAACTTGTTTGCCCCATTTGCCTCATCTGTAAAGCTGCAGAAGGAAATCTCAAACTACTTCAATATTTTTTCCAAGAAAACCCTAAATGGGCTCCTGAAGAGGCAGAGCAATGCAAGAAATTCTGGACCTGGATCCAGGAAGACCTGAGTTCATATCCAGCTTCAGACATTTAGTGTCTGTGTGACGCTTGTGGGCAAGTCACTTGACCTCTGAACCTCTGTCTGCCTCAATTTTCTCTTCTGTAAAATGGAGTTAATGAAAACACCTCCTAGGGTTTTTGTGATCATGAAATAAGTTAATTTTTATAAAACACTTGGCAAATCTTAGAGCATTTTATAGATGCTAGCTATTATTTTTAGTGTTTTCTGTGGTTCTCTAAGGTTTATAACTTTCTTCCTAACAGTCTTATATGGCGTACATTCAAGCATTTTAATCTCCATTGTACTAATGAGAAAGCAGAGGCTCAGAGCCAGATAGCCTGATACAGTACAAGGGGCACATAATCTGAGTTCAAGAATTTGGGTTCAAATCTCACCTTTGGTGCTTACTATTACTGTGATCTTAAGCAGGTCACTCAATCTCTCTAGGCTTCAGTTTCCTTAACTGTGAAATTAGGATATTGGATTAAAGGTCCCTTTTAGCTCTTGATATGTGGACCTATAAACAAGAAACTACTTTCTTGTAGTTTTTACTTATTTTTTTACTCTTCTTTTTACTTATAGAAAGTAAATAATGAAACAAAGATTTGACCATTCTTGGGAAAGTCATTGAGCCTCCAGTTCCCTTGCAGGTTTGAGTCTATGTTCCTATGCTCATAGAAGACTTTAGCAGCCAAAGAAGCCACCCTGAATAAGGTGAGATTGGATCTCAGCCATGAGAGGTAGGAAGGATTTGGAAATGTAGACAGGAAGGAGGAGTACCCTACTCCAAGGCACAGAGACATGAAGAGTTGAGCTGAGCTGAACTGATCTGAGTCAGAAGACTTGAGGTAATCATGGAGGAAGTGAGACTGGTAGAGGGTGGAGATTATAGAGGACCTTGAAAAATGAAATCACACTCTAGTGTGAGTGGGCTCAATGAGAGAGGTAGAAGAGACAGAGAATAAAAGACACTGTGTTAACTGCTGAGCATCCTGATGGTGGAGTTTAGGGTGAATTGGAAGTAGGAGAAACTGCGGTCAAGGAGACCACTTAAGAAGTTGCTGCAGTGATTCAGGTGTAACGTAATTGGATCCGAACTAGGTTAATGACAGTGGGAAAGGAGAACAAGGGATCAAGTGATCAATGAGAATTTATACAAGTGCCTACTATGCTCCAGGCATTGAAGATACAAAGAGAAAACTGAAATAATCTCTGTACTCATGGAGCTTAAATTCTAACAGATGACCATGAGACTCTCCTGGATTTGATGGTTGCAAGGATGAACTAAATGAACCTATATGTCTGTTCTCACCTTTACATATTCTCCATTCCAGTCAAACTATTATACTGGGCTATCTTCTGAGCCTCAACTTGTTTCCCACCTCCCCTTTAAGTTCAAGCCATGGTCTATGGTCAGAATGATTTCTTATGATCATCTCTACCTCTTGTCAGTTTAAGAATTCACACCCTGGACTCTGTCTGTTAGAGGTAGATCCTTTCTCCTCTCTTCCAATCTTATTCTCCTATGTATCATAGTTACTTCTGTAGCTATCCTCCCTCATCTAATCCCAGGCTCATTAGATTGTAAGTTCCATAAGAGCAGCTCCTATGTTTTTATGACTGAGAATCTAATAATATCTTGTATATAAGGAATATTCAACTATACTTGTTGAGTAGAGTGGAATGTTAGGGGATGTTACAGATGATTCTAAAATCAGTTTCAAGAACAGGTGTGCCATTGACATGATAGTAAAAAAAGCTATGAAGGGGAGCTTGTTTTCGTGAGGTGGGGGATGATCGGCTCACTTTATGACTTATTCACTTGTGATTACTAACAGGGGATCTAAGTAGATATTATTCAGGAGAGGTGGAGAACCAAGCCTAGGGTCTTGAGAGAAGTCCGAACTAGAGATAGTCATGGGAATCTTCAGCAACAAAGGGGTGATTGAATCTGGGACAATGGGCAAACTTGAAGAAAGAAGACAGAACCCAGGATGTATTAAATGGAGATAAGCAGTAGTCATGACCCCTATCTCATACATTTATTGTGAAGATAAAATGAGATCATGTCATGCCTTGGAACCATGAAGTGCTACCAAAAGTGAGTTGTTAATATAATAATGATGAGTCAGATGGTATAGTATATAGAGACTGCCTTCAGAACCAGGAAGAAAGACCTGAGTTCAAGACCCACCTATGACAAACACCAGCTGTGTGACACTCTCCTAAATGCAGAAAATGTGCCAATCTGCATTGGTAAAATTCCTCCTCTGGGAGCTCCCTATATCCATGAAATCACAGGATCACTCACTATCCCTATGTGCCCTTCTGGGTTCTGTAGATTATTCTACTTTTAGTTTTCTCCTACACACTGGTATAATAGTTCCTGGTGTAATGGTTCTGACTTTTTGGATTTTCTTTCTGCTAGGTCTTCTCCTAGCTAGTCAGCTGGTGAGCCCAGAAGACCATTCTTGCTTCCAAAGTTCTTAAACTCCCTTGTGATCTGAAAGTGGACATTATCATTCATGTGCCTGAGAGACTGTAGTTGGGAGGAGCTAAGTCACTTAACTCTGAACTCCTTGGGATCATGCATCCTTATCTCCCCTATGGTCATTTTCTTCCCTGTCCCATGTCTTCCATCTTTTACTTTGAGATCTGTAATCAAACCAACAAAACTATTGGCCTTGGGAAGAGTCATTCACTCAATAGCCCTCTTGCTTCATTCACAAGCCCTGTGATTTCCCAGACCAAAACACCCTCCCCTGGTTGGCTTTTTGCTCTTTGTGTTGTCTCCTGTTTTAGAATGTAAGCTCCTTGAAGTTAGGCTTTGTTTCACTTTTGTATTCCCAGAACTTAGCACAGAGATTGACATGTAAATGCTTTTCATTCATTCGTTTGCCCATCCATTCATATTTATATGAAAGAACTCACAGGATCACAGAATCTTAGTTTTAGAAGAGACCTCAGGAGTCATAAAACCCAACCTCTATCAGATCAGGAATTCTCTTTCATCATATCTTTGGCAAATAGCTAGCCATTCTTTTTTTGAACATATTCAGTGACAGGAAGATCATGATCTCTGGTGGCATCACATTTCACTTTGGGATCATTCTAATTATTAGTAAGTTACTCCTTAAGTTGAAACAAAATTTATTCTCCTGTAATTATCTTCACTGTTCCTGATTCTACCCTCTGGTATTAATTAAGCAGAAGCAGTCAGATCCCTCTCCCACATGAGATCCCTTTTCCACATGACAGCCCTTCAGAAACTTGGAGACTAGGAATCTTCACTTCTGGATATCCCAGTCTCCTTTACAACCCATTGTTGATCTGGCCTCCATCCTCTGAACACACATCCTCTGGACATTGTACTTGGCCACAATCCTTCATAAAATGTGGTACCCAGAATGAAGATACTATAATCCAGATGTGGTCTGACTGGGGTATAGGATATAGAGATGATCATTTCCTTCATCCAGGGCACTCATTTTCTGTTCATGCAGCTAAGATTTCATTAGATTTTTTGACAGTTTCATGCCATTATTGGCTTACATGGAGCTTCCTTAAATAGGAGAACAGAATGGATTCTTTAGAAGATTACAGAGTTTTTCTAATGACCTCATTTCTCTTCAAAAAAACATCATTTTTCTTAAACACCAATATTCTTCCAGTGATATAATGTGGCTAGCCCATAGAATGCCACAGTCTCTGAAGAACTGAAATTGAGAATCATCCAAAAGTCAATACACAAACATTTATTAAGTATGCACTGTGTATCATGCATGGTGCTAAGTGCTAGAGAGCAAAAGGGCAATGGAGGGGCATATATCAGAAAGGAGCAGGCAGGATCCAACATATTATATCTGAGGAATTATGTTGGAGAAGAGGTGTAAAGGCAGTCATCTGAAAAATATATAACCAGAAGCAAATGTGGGCTACACATGGAACCAATGTGAGGGGTGGACTACTCCATGCTTCTTCGTTATTTATGTAATATCTAGAGAGGTGGAGAAAGGATGTCAGCATATTTTTTTGGACATTTGTGGTGGATTTATGAGAGCATGTGAACAAAAGTCACCCAGGATGGACAAGCAGGGACGAGCTGAGATTTACTTCATTGGAGAGAATACCTACATGAATGAAATCACAGATGCTTTGGAGTCCACCACAACTACCCTTCCCTCCATCATATTAACTGCTTTTAGACAAATAACTTCTATCCTGTACTCATGCCGTTGAGTCATCATGGATGCTAGAAGTATTAACAAACTACATGAAATCTTAGCTCTGTACTCATTACCTAACAGGTGGAGACTCCCCACTTACGTGGAATAACATCGCAGATGATCCAAGCTCTCCTTTGCTCCAAAAGGGCCTTTTCTATGTCCCTCTTCCAGAGTAGGGACCTTTGAGCTCTTCAGTAGATTCCCCTCTTCTCTCCATACAGCAAAAGAAGAATTCTGTGAGCACAAGTGAACCAGCCCCATGATAGGAAAATGCACTTATTAGAATTTAGTTCATTATTTATGAAGCACCTAATATGTGAAAGACCCCTCCTCTTCCTGCTCAGTGCAGCCTGAGATAGTGAATAGTGGCCTCAGCTATATGTCTGGCAGACTTGGATTCGGCCCGTCTTGTTAAACTGATGAGATCTTTTGGAATATTGACTCTGGTACTCAATATGCTAGCTGTCCCTTTCCACATTTGATGAACATGTCATCAATGCTTTAATCTGAGACTTTTATAAAGATGATATTTATTAAGCACCTTGTTTTCCGGGTCTTATGCCTTGAGCTGTAGAAAAAAAGATGGAGCTGGCACAGACATATGATTAGATAATCTTGGGAAACACTCCAAATTTCACCCACAGAAGAAAAAAAGTCTTCTCCAAATATTGGTAGATCTTCCTAAATGTTGGAGAAAAGGAACTATCCACATACAACTTGGGAAATGAGCTGAGATTTATTGTTGTATTAGGGATTTATTTATAAATGTGGCTTCATTGATAAACTGGAGAGCATCAAGAAGAGGACAGTCAATTAGGATCCCACATGAGAATTAGTTAAAATAACTAGGAAAGGTCAGACTAGAGAAGAGAAGACATAAAGATACATGATCACTAACCCAAGGTTCAAACTTAGAGTGGTTTTGCAAGATTCTCCTCATTGGTGGAGGGAACGATGACTCAATGCTACATGCCTGTGGAGGTTCAAGACCTTTGGAAAGGAGATAGATTATTCTTTCATCCTGCCTCAGTTTTAGGCTCTCTTCAGGACCAACTCTTGAGAAAGAGAAAAAAGAAATATGACTCATGGAGAGGCAAGGTGGAAATCAGGGGCATGATGAGGAGCTGGCTTCCACCTACATATTTACCTTCCAAGTCTGTCTGTCTATGTCTATGTCTATATCTGTACCTGTGTTTGTTTCTCTCTCCGTATCTCTTTCTCTCTAGTTTTGAAGAGCGTCTAGAGCCACCTGTCCTCTGTCAAAGTAGGAAGGAAGAACAACATCTTTCCTCTCCAAAACTCTTGCCAACTTCACACCTCATATCAGAACAGTGTTGAATCATCATTCTCTTCACCAATTAGGAGAATCTTATGCAAATGCTCCAGGACTGAACTAAGGTTAGAGTTGTATTTCAAAGAATGAAATAGAAGAGGGATTGACTAGTTCTTCTTGGTCCCAGAGGACAGACTTAGGAGAAGCAGATGAAAGTTACAAATCTAGGCTTGATTTTGGGAAAAGGAGTTTCTCAACAATTAGATTAATCAGGTAGCCTTTCTTGGGAGTTGGTGGGTTCCCCTTCAGTGGAGGGCTTCAGGCAAAGGCAGAATGATAACTTGTCAGGTATGTTGTAGAGGGGATTCCTTTTTCTGCACAGATTGGGTTCAATAAACTCTGAGGTTTCTTTCAGGTGTAATAATAGCTGATATGTACATAACACTTGAAATTCCTTTTCTCCTTTGAACCTCACAGCAACTTCTTAAGGTAGGCATAGCAGGTATAGATATTCCCATTTCACAGAGAAGCACGCCTGCCTGTGATCACATACTTAGAGATTTCTTTGTGTGAGTCTGATGTGTTTTCCACTATGCCATTCTGTGTCCCTTTCATTTCCTATTTGATTTATTTTGGCAAATGCTAGCAATCATGATCTGCCTTTCTGGCTCCCCAGGTTATGCAAGGAAACAAAGGCAGTATTGGTAAACACAAAGTCTAAACAGCTGGCTATGGATCCATAGTGTAAAACTGTTGGAAGTCATGTCAACATTTGTCTGGGGAGCCTGACATATGAACTCTGTGGGAACCTAGTTGGGAGGTCACAAAAGTGACCTTCCTTCCTTCCTTCCTTCTTTCCTTCCTCTCTCTGTATATATGTATCCATATGTATGTATACATACATACGTATGTATATATGTACCTATCCTTTTAGTCTCTTTTCAATTTCTCCTTTCAGTTTCTTCTCTCTCCTGTTACTTTCTGACTATTCTCTCTGGTTCAGCTTAGTAAGTATCAGGTAAGGGTTAGAGACACTGTCACCCATCAATGCTCCTGCTCAGTTCTTATAGTCTGTTCCCTATAGACTCTCTGTCTCTGTCTCTGTCTCTTTCTTTCAGAACTTCTGCATGTTATTCAAGTTCATCTTTTGGGTCAAAGATCAGAATAGTCCCACATAATTTTCATGGCTAAAAGGGAATTCTTGTTACTGTGATCTACAAGTTCCAGTAGGCCATTCTGTTCTCAAACCCCTATTACATCCCTCCCTGGTATTTGGGATTTTGTAGCCCCCTGAAAAATTGGCTGTGGTTTACTTAAAATCTGGAATCACACAGTATAGCATCAAATTACATTGGTATTTGAAAGAACAGGGATGATTAATCCAGCATTCCAGGTATCACCTTAGGGTGACATTCACAGCAAATATATATCAACAGTACATAATAGATTCAGTACATTACAGAGCACAACTTTACACATTGCTCTGGTGACTATAGATTTAAATTTCACGCAGGACACATTATATGCACAGCATGTACATGTCTAAGCAGTACATGTATATCCATATGACCCAAACAAAAATGCAAAATAGCAAATACAATCTGATAATGACACCAGTAAGCGATGCAAAATAGTGAAATTATGTGCACTTAGCTAACAACAATACCAAACATAGTTAACAAATATACAGTATATGCAAGATGCTATTACAAGGCAAATAAATGTAACCATGAGAGAATAATAATACTAAAATAGGAGCAAATTGAAGGTGCAGCAATTAACATGTGCCTCAATGAATATATGTAATTACATACAAAGTGCATATTGTGTGGGTAAACTTTAGCTTTACCATCTGGCTCCAGGTATAACTATATCACCAGTTTCACCTGAGACATTATAAATTAGTCTGGTCACTAGTGAAATGGGCCTTGCTCTTCTGTGATCTGCTGACCTGTCTTTATTTTAGTGGTGTCGATAGTACAGCTACTCATCATTCTCACAAGAATGATAGTTCCACCTCTCTAAACCTGAAATTGTAGAGGAACCAGGCTAGTTGGCAGTGTCGCTCCATTCTATGCGACGTGCCTGTACCCTAGGAGCTACATGTAGGAGTTCTTGGTGGAGAAGAAAGCGAATCACTTAGATGGGGTTTTAATTGGGACTTAAAGGGTAAGAGAGTAAACTCAAGGTGGAAATTTAATTTTAAAAATTTTTTTCCTTAATAATATTTTACTTTCCTTCAATTACATGTAAAAACATATTCATTTAAAAATTTTTTTGAGTCCCAAAGTCTCTCCCTCTTTTCCCTCCCAGACAGCGAGCAATTTGATTATATATAGGCAATCATGCAGAACACATTTCCATATTAGTTGTATTGTAAAAAAACCACAAACAAAAAATAAACAGGAAAAAAGAAAGTAAAAAGAGTATGCTTTGATCTGCATTTGGACTCCATCAGTTCTTTCTCCCAATGTAGATTTTTCACCACGAGTCTTTTAGAGTTGTCTTGGATCATTGTATTGCTGAGAAGAGCTAAATCATTCACAGCTGATCCTATAATATTGCTGTTGCTGTGTACAGGGTTCTCTTGTTCTACTCACTTCACTTTGCATCAGTTCATGTAAATCTTTCCAGATTTTTTCTGAAACCATCATGCTTATCATTCTAATAGCACAACAGTATTCCATCACAATAATATACTACACTTGTCCAACCATTCCCTAACTGATGGACATCCCTTCAGTCTCCAATACTTTCCACCACAAAAAGTTGCTATAAGCATTACAGGCCTAAGATACTACTGCCTCTTCAAATATTACTCTGGCCTCATTTTATACATGAGGAAATTGAGAATCTAGAATTTAAGGGACCGGCCTGAGGTTATTTGCATAGTATGTGCCAGAGGTGGGATTCAAACCCAAATTTCTCAAATTTAATTTGAGCCTCCCTTTTGCTCTGCCACTATGAGGATCAAAGTATGTGTAATGGATGGAATAGTGTATAAAATGCTTCATAAAACATAAAGGGCTGTAAGAATGTCAGCTGTTTGCCTTTTTTATGTTAAGCATTATGGAGGGAGAAGAAATACAGAGTTGAGCTACTGAATAAGTATCTATTAAGTGCCTAACAAATGTCAAGTACTGGGAGTATAAAGCCCAAAATATACCCAGTACTGCCCTCCAGGAGCTTTTATTCTATGGGAAGATGAGACAAGACAAGACAGGACAAGACATAGGTGCCTGTCCTTGTAAAACTTAATTTAGTATGGGGATAAAATGATGATGATGATGATGACTAATAGCTAGCATTTTTACAGGACTTTAAGGTTTACAAAGCACTTTACCAATATTATTCATTTTATTCTCACAACAATCCTATGAGGTAGTTGCTATTGTCATACTCATTTTACAGATGAGAAAACTGAGATAGAGAGTAGAAAAGTGACTTGACCAGGGTCATGTAGCCAATGTGTCTGAGATGGGATTTGAACTCAAGTCTTCTTGACTCCAGGTCCAGCACTCTATATGATGAAGGCATTAGAGAAATATAAACAATGTATTCTGTGAGGTCCCCAGCAAGAAAAAGTCATTACCAATTGGTGGCATGTGAAATGGGAAGGTTTTCTGGGAAGAGAAGGCATTTTACATTGAGCTTGAAAGATATAGTAGGAAGCATTTGCCTGTTATTTGATCCATAGCTCGCTGCAAATCTGAAGCAGCTCAGACCACCAAACGACAGCATTCTTGGACTTTCCAGATTGTGGGGGGAAAGAGCACAAGGTCTGGAGTTAGGAAGCTAGAGTTTAAGTCCCAGATCCAACCTTTTCTGATCATGTAACCTTGGGGAAACTACCTCCTCTCTCTGAATCGCAGACATTTTTTGGCTTTAAAATAATCCAAAGGGGTTGTGGTGAGCAAGATGCTTGGCAAACCTTAAAGTGCAATGGATATGCTCCTGTTGTCTTTGCACCCTCCAGGACCTAGGACAGTGCCTTATGCATAGTAGGAGCTTAATAAATGTTTTCTGAATTCTTACCATAAGAATCCTTATGCAGAGCAGACGGTGCCTGGCAATTACTCACCCACCTCCCACTGAGCCCTTTGGAAAAGCTTCTAGAATGGTGTGGTTTGTTGGAGAAAAAAAAACCTGGGAGTATTAGACCTGCTTTGGAAACTCAGTTCTACCACCAACTCTGTATGATGTTGGTCAAGTTGGTTCCCCTCTCTGAGGCTCAGTTTCTCAATCTGTCAAATGAGGAGGTGGAACTGGGGAATTTCCAAGATCGTTTTTAGTATTTACAATCTAAGAATCCATAAACTTGCTGTCAAAATCTAAGGGAAATTCCTAGGGATGCCTCCATCTCACTACAAGCCAAGCTTTGCTCCCCCACCCCAATCTGAAATTCCTATGGCTTGTTTTTCTCTCCTGGGGTGGGTGTGCATCTCTTCATGGTGATCACGCTGAGATTACCCAAGTACATTGATGAAGATGTTGCCAGGGCAACAATGTGGTTTCGTTTAACAGCGTGTAAATAGGTGCATAAATTTGTTAGCATTGGGAGTTATTGCACCGGTTCATCTTCATTAATGGTGCTAATGCTATTTGGGTGACATTTTCGACACTACTCTACTCCCCCTCCCCATTTATAAGTGATCTTCATGGGCTTCTGTGTCTTATTGGGAAATAAGAAATCAAGGAGAAACTAGAAATTACAAGCAGAAAATAAATCATCAGTTGTTGTCTATGACAAAATTATGTTCTGTGTGGAAAAGAACTCTGCATCTGATTCAGTTCTGTAGATTGTCATTAAGGACAGAGAGAAAAGGAGGGGACCATAGATTTAGAGCAGGAAGGGACCTTGGAAGCCATGTAATCCAAACCCTTCTTTTTACAGGCAAGGAAAGTGAGATCTGATGTCACACAGGTAGTTCACAGTAGAGCTGGAATTCAAACCCTTTGTGGTCTTCTGAGCAATACACAATGTTAAAGTTTAGATTTTTAAAAAATCTGTTCATTTATTCACTTGGAGGTTCTCCTCCCCTCCTTTTCTCCTCTTTACTGTCTGATCTACATGTCCTATCTTTGCCATATATGACTGAACTGCAGACTATTTCTTGGTTTCTCTGACCTGTGAGTCACTGTCTGAGTTGTCTAGGGGAATCTGAAAAACCCTGAAGGGTCCACAAATCAGGTTGAGTCCATGGGAATTTATAGCCTCCTTTAGCTCTGGGGAAACCTATTGCAGCTGGAGGTCAGCTTGGGTTTTTTCTCTCCCTCCCCTCATTCTTTAGGGAATCTATTACCTACAAAGCACTGATCACAATACAGTCTTTGTTAATAAAGTATTTTCTTTAATTCATTCATTTAGCATACATTTATTTAATTTCCTTTATTTTGTGTCTGGCCAATCCTGTAATAAGATCTAGAGAAGGACCGAATGAGATCATTCCTTCAATAAGCTTATGTTGTCTGAGGAATTCATTCATTCTTTTGTTTTGCAGCTTCTTATTGGGCTCCTGCTGGATTCATTCATTTAGTCAGAAAGTAGACACTTATTAAATACCTTTTGGGGTTGTCTACTCATCCATTTTATATTAATGTATTAAGCATCTTCTGGATTCATTAATTCATTCTATTCTTATTTATTGTCTACTGGATTAATTAATTAGTTTAATGGACATTTAGTAAGTTTCAGTTGGATTCATTCTTTAATTAAGCACATACTAGACTCATTCATTCATTTATTCAAGAGATTCTTAGTTCCTTCTAGAATCATTCATTCATCAGCCATGAATTAGATGCTTGGTGGGTATGAGTCAAAATGTAAACTCTAGGTTACTTTAGAAATTCATGTACAATAAAGTCAGACAATCTTGACATTGCTTGTGTTGGACTTGGGGAAAATGAGAATATACAAGGATTGTGAGACAACTAGAAAATAATACAAGGTTGCAGATTATCAGCTTCCATTGTTATCTTCCTCTTCATCATGGGGGCTATACCAATGGAACCCAAGGGAGACTCTACTAAGGGAGGTGGATCCACTACAAACTGTCTGCTGAGAATACCAGATTTAGAGTCAGAGGACCTAGCTTCAAATTCTGGCTTTGCCAAGATTAATTAATTGATACTTTCATGACCTTGAGCAAGTCACTTCATGTGTACAGGCCATGGTTTCTTCATCTGTAAATGAAGAGATTGGACCAGATGACCTCCAAGGTCCCTTCTAACTTTAGAATTAGGATCCCACTACTAGCAGAAGTAAATTTGGAAAGGCTTATTGCCATGTGGACCTCAGGATGAATTTCACCAGCCACAGCAATTCTCAAAGACCCTCTATTAAGTAACTGAGAGGTTGCTATATACGTCAGTGAGAAGAATGCCCATTCA
Source organism: Potorous gilbertii (assembly GCA_028658325.1). Lineage (NCBI taxonomy): Eukaryota > Metazoa > Chordata > Mammalia > Diprotodontia > Potoroidae > Potorous > Potorous gilbertii. The sequence continues at coordinate 65,085,335 of CM053771.1, forward strand.
GACAAAATCACAGATCCTTGAAATTCTGCAAATAAAAGACAAAAATTTGTAAGTCAACTGAAAAGGCACAAGGGGATCTGGTGAGGCTTCTGAATTAGGCAAAGGAGGAAATCAGGTACAAAAACAGGCTAGAGAACCTTCCTCACATGACCTCTTTACAGATGCTGCTGACCAACAGGCTAACTATGGCTGGAAATTGCCACCTACTACCCTGTTCTCCTGAATTTCACTGCCAGCACAAGTGCCCCTTATCTGGGTACATGTACCAACTTCTTGCATTTATGCAAACTTAAATGTTTAAGTGTTTTAAATTTTGGAAAGTTCTTTACATGTATTATCTCATTTCATTCTCACAACAACCCTTTTAAGTAGACCAATTTATTATCACCATTTTACAGTCAAGGAAATGGAGGCAGACAGGCATTAATTGACTTGCCCAGGGTCACACAGTTAGTAAATGTGGATTTGGACTCAGGTTTCCTGAGTCCAAATCCAGAATTCTACCACTAGCCACCTAGTTGTGTAGACTGTATCATCTTTAAGATCAGAACCTATTTTATTTTATTTTTTGCCTTGTCAAGCAATGGATCCTGCATATGGTAGGCACTTAACAAAGCTTGGCACATTGAATTAAGCTGAATTACTCAGTCCTGAGGCTATCGTGGTGTCAAATCTGGGCACACAAACACATTCTTATGTGGTTGGGGTGGAGTCCCAACCCAAGTACCATATCAGAAATTTAATCAGAGACCCAACCCTTCCTGGAAAAATGCCTCACTGCCTTATGGAGAAAGTACTTACTGTGTGATGGCCTGACTCCAGGTTCCAGAGAAAGGGCACAAACTCAGGCTGCTAGGACCCTGTTTTATTAGCTCAATGGGAGACATGGAGGACACACCACAGAGAAATTTCTCCTGAGAAAATCAATGTTGGGTAATACTTTTCAAGACCCAAAGATTCATCTAATTCTCATTTAAGCCACATAAAGGCTCTAAAGTTGATATTCCTCACTGGAGACAACCCATTCTTTCTTAAATATTCAGGGACGCTTTGTTCCTACAAAATGAAGGTGGGAAGGAATTGGGGAAATGGGGGAGAAGAGTAATACAACCACGTTTTACTGGATTACCAGTTTTTGCCAATCCCTATGCTGATGGAGCCAAGTATTTCCCCTGGCCATGGTGCTGACCACTACTCTAAAAACAACGTTAACATATAGGATCATAGAACATAGATTTAGAGTCAGAAGGGACTTTAGAGGTCATCTAGTCCAACTTCCTTACTTTCAGGTGAGAAAACTGAAGCCTATACAGGTGAAATGACATGCCCAAGATTATATAGTAAGTAACAAACTTGCCCAGTGTTATACATCTAGTATGTACCCAAGGCAGAATTTGAGCTCAGGTCTTCCTGATTGCAAATTCAACACTGTTTCATTTTACTTCACATTGACGTGATGTTACAAATAGCTCTATATGCTTCTGTGTCTGATAACTCTGCCAGACTGTAAACTTCGTAAGTACTACACATGCTTTACTTAGCTAAACTTTGTTTCTCTCAGCTCTGAGTTTGGTGTCGGACACACATTAAATTTTTTTTTTAAACAAACAAACAAAAAGAGAATTTGCATCATATTTATTTCTCATGTAGCAAAGAATAAGATAAAGAAAATGAAACAGTTCAGTAACATCAGCATAGCAACCAAGCCTGAAACATGCAATATTCTATACCCTTAGTCCCTTATCTTTGCAAAGAAGTGGAGGAAATGATTTTTCAAAAAAACCCCCTACTCTGGGGTCAGACTGGATCATTATAGTTGGGTAGTCTTCAGTTTCTTTTTATCTACATTGTTATAGTTATACATAGTAATCTTAATAAATGGTTATTTATTTGAATTGAATTTAGAGAATGGTAGGGTATTCTTAGATAAAAAATAAACATCATATGTTTGATTTCTCTCCAGGTATCTATTTTTCCCTGGTCGGAGGACTAGATCACTCCAATATCTTCTGTTGCCACTTCTCTGCAGAGATATATTCTATGGAGTTTCAACTTATGTAAGACTGAGAGGTCTTTCAGGAGGATAAGAAGACCAGAATTTGAATCTCAACTCTGCTAACTACCCATGTGACATGGGAAAACCCTCTGGTCCTCACTTTTCTCAATTGTTAAACAAGGAGGTTGGACTTGAGTCATAGAGCACAGATTTAGGGACGGAAGGGACTTAGAAACCATCTATTCTGATCCCTTCATTTTACAAATGAGGAATTGAGACCTAGAGAGGTTGTAACTTGCCCAAGGTCACACTGTAAGTAGCAGAATTGGGATTTAAAACTTGTTCATATGACTCCAAATTCGATGCTTTTACCCACCATTCCATATTGCCTCCCAAAGATCTAAGGTCCTTTCCAGGTCTAAGCTCTATGAGTCTGGTTATTCTGTGATCCTATTTGAGTCTAAGACTCCAGCCTCTCATGCAGAAGTTCATACCTAGTCCTTAACTCATTCCCTACATCTCAGGTGATCCTTTAGGCAGGATATTCCTGTGTGACATTAGCTCAGTTACTCCAAGTGGTTGATATGTCATCATATGAACCCTCCTCCAATGTAGCTGTGCTTTTAGTTTTATAACCCCTCAAGGCATACTAACAATACTTGAACCATCCCCTAAAATGTGGTTAAAAAGGCATTTAACTATACAGTCTAGAAGTGAGCAAGGGAAACAGTGAGTGGTGTTAATGGTTCAGTGGTGTTAGTCTGGGAAGCCTTCCTGGTGGAAGTGCTTCTTCAGTTGGGCTTTAGAAGATGATTTTGAATGCTTTCTTCTGAGAAGCTCTCTGAAGGGATGGAGAGAAATTAAGAGGAGAGACATTACATGTTTATTGAAGAGAGGACATGACTCAGAGGCACATCATTACTATCAATGTATTAGAAGGATGATTTTGTGGAAGAGAGATTATACTTGAAATGAATGAATGAAAAAGCATTTATTAAATGCTTACTATATGCCAGGCTCTATGCTAAATGCTGAGGATGCAAATACAAAAAGAAAGATAGTCCCTGCTTACAGAGAGCTCATTTATTAATGGAAAAAATTCTTATAAAGGATGGTGTCCACAGAAAGTCTTTTTAACTGGGAAGTCACAGGAGTGATGAGTGGATTCATAGAGCATTTAGTTGGATGGTGGTGTTGACTTAATTACTATTCTTCAAGCTAGAAGTAGACATGAAGTTAGTGGGGAAGGGTTCCCCCGAAAGACTGCATCATGGCATAAAGATGACCAGAGAGCAGTGGTATCGCAGGTCTGGGTGAAGCTAGTTATGTAAACTGCTTACAACTCAGGAAGTTAGTGATTTAGGGGAAGAGCTGGAAAGACTGGAAGGAGGGGAGAAGGCATAGCATGCAGATGACTGGAGAGCAGTAGTATGCTGGGTCTGCTTCCTTGGTTCCAAAGGGCAGCATCAGGAACAATGGACAGAAGTTGTAATGAGGCAGATTTAGGCTCCAGGTCATGAAGATCTTCTTGCCAACTAGAGATGTCTAACAGTGGACTGTGTAGCCTGGGGCATTAATGGGTCTTCTCCTTCCTCTTTCCTGGATGTCTTTGACCCAAGGCTAGATGACCATTCATCAGAGATGTTATAAAGGGGATTCTTGGATTCTTATTCAGGTATGATTTGGACAAGACAGCTACTCAATTTTAAACACTGAGATTCTTCAATTCAGAGGAAGTAAATCATTAGGATTCATTTGAGTTGACCCTCTCTTGAGAAGTTTCAAAGTATGTTCCCTCACTTGGTGCAGCACACTGTGGTGCCTTCCATATGTCCCAGTTAACACCCACAGTTAACACTCCCTCTGGTCCAGTAGATAATATGTTGTGCTCTGTTCTCCCAGGCTCCATGGCCAGGAGGTGGTAAAGTGAGAATTTGTTGCTTAGATTTTTATAACTACTGTAGAAAATTCCTTTTAGGGCTGTGGGAGTTCTGTTTAATTATCCATGCAATACAGCCTGCTGGAAAGAAGACCTCCCTGGGAGGCAGGACCCCTGGGTTCAGTTCCTGCTTCTTCCTCTGGCCACCTTGAAGATTGTCCTTAGGGTGCAGAGTGGAAAGAGCACAGGGCTAAGAGGTAAGAGACCTGGACTGGAGCCATAGCTCTGCCACCAAACTGCTATGTGACCTCAGGCAATAGTTAACAGGCATTTTAAAAATACTTACTACATTTAAAGCACTATACTTAGAATACCAAGATCAGCCAATTAATAAATGGATGAGCAACTATTCAGTACCTCCTATGTACCGGCTGCACTCTAGGCACTGGAAACACAGAGACAAAAACCAAAATAATCCTTGTTCTCAAGAAGCTTTCATTCTACTAGGGAAAATAGCACATACACTTTTGAGTACATGCCAAATATTCATTTTTGTTCTGCATCTGCAATTATACTAATGTAGAGAATTTTCAGAGGGAATATTTCCTTTACTTTCTAAACCAATTCAGATCAGTAACTGGTCCAGAATTTGCATTTTCAGCCAGTTGCTTTGAGACATTGAGATGTTAAATGACAGCTTGCATCGGAGTCAGGTCTTCTGGCTATCTATCTATCTATCTATCTATCTATCTATCTATCTATCTATTTACCTATTGTCTATCTATTGTCTACCTATCCATCCATCTAGCTATCATCTATCCATCTATATACCTATCTCTCTAATTACCTATCTATTGTCTATTTATTGCGTGTCTATCTATCCATTCATCTATCCATCTATGTATGTATGTATCCATCTGTCTATCTGTCTATTATCTGTCAGTCTATCTATCCATCTATCATTTCTCCATCCATCCATGTATGTACATATATATCTATTCATCTGTGTTTGTATGTATTTATCTATCTATCTAGTGTATCTATCTATTGTCTGTCTATACACATACATATACACCTATAGTATATTGGAGATATATATGTATCTGTGCATGTATATATATGTATATGTGTGTACACACACACATATAAGTTAATGGAGAAAATTGAGGAGGAGGTAGGAGAGTAAGCTAGGGGTCTCCAGAAGCCCTCATGTAGGATGTAGCACTAGAATGATATGCCCTGGAGGGGCCTCTAAAATCAGAAATGAGAATGGAGTACATTCTAGACACGGAGGACTGCCTGTGTGAAGCATTAGAGACAGAAGAGAGAGTACTGTATGGTAGGAACAAAAACCAAAAGCTACCTACCCCATCACTGCCTTTAAAGAGATTTGACTGTATACCAATTGAGGGATATAAAAATGATTAACACTTCCTGACCTCAAGGAGTTTGGATTCTGTTGAGCAGATAAACAAGTGAGCCAATAAAAGACCACTTGATTGGGAAGAGGGTACTAAGGCATCTGAGTGCTGAATCTGAAAAGCATGGCACATTTTTCTACATAACCAGCAGGTCAACCATGTTGCTGTTGACAAGGTAGTGATGCTGGTGGTATTGACAAGTAAGAAAAGGCAGAGTAAAGCAAAAATTCCCAAGAAGATGCAAGGAAATGAATTTTGCAAATTATTATTTAAATTAAGGCCATTTGATAAGCCACTTACACTTTCTGAGCCTGTTTATCACCTTTAAAATGTGGATATTGTATTTGGTACAAGGACTTTGTTTTACTCCCCACCCCCACCCCAATTTGGAGGGAGAGGTGGGAGGGAAAATAGATTTTTGATCACTAAAAAATTTTGTTTTAGAGATAAAAGAACGTATAGGGCCATGACTCCAATGTTTACTCAACAAAATGAGGGTGTTAGATACTATATTCTCTAATATCTCTAATATCCCTTCATCTCCAATTCAGTGATCCTATCATTTCAGTTCTTTCTCTTTGCTAAGCCTCATTTTTCTTTTCTGTAAAATGGGAGGGTTGAATTGTATGGTGAATGTTGCTTCCAACCATGACATCCTGTGAATCTCTGTGCTACAGTTTTTCTCTTTTCTGAGCTGAGAGTAGAACTTCACCTCTCCACAAGGCACAGGAGGACAGACCATTCACCCTAGGAAAGTCATATCTGATCAAGCCCAGTGCTTTGGGCCATCTCTGTGGCTGGGCTGACTCCCAGCCCCACCCTAGGGGAAGCCCCAGGGCTATGGGATGCAACTGGGGAAGGTAGTAAACATCTTCCCATGCTTCCCAGTTATGGCCACACCTGAAAAGCAACCACTGTCCCTGGCAGGAAGCAAATAGATTGAAGCTATATACCTCAGCACTGGGTTTTTTCCTGTGCTCTGGATTCTGACTGGCCTATTTCTTGGCTTTTGGAGGATACTCTGTGTATCAGGAGAAAGTTGTCTTGGGATCCAGAGGATTCTGCCCCAGAAGTTGTTGGGCGGTCAATCTAATCTTACATGTATGAGTGTGTGTGTGTGTGTGTGTGTGTGTGTGTGCGTGTGACTCTCTAGGTTAGCATTTCAGACACTGAGTTCATCTGCCTCCCCAGGAGGGTGGGGACTTCTCATGGTTTCCCCTGTGGGAAATCAGTGGGATGTAAGTTTCTTCAGGGAAAAAGCTGTTTAATATTTGAATTTAAGTCCTTGTTCCTTGAGATGTGCCTAAGACAATGAATAGAAGGATTTGCAGTGTCCAGGAGCTGTCCAAAGTGGGGATCACATTCTGAAAAAAGGGCATTGAGTTAGCCCTTAGCGCTGGGGCACAAAAAGAATGCCAGTCTAGTCAACATGTTGATCAGTGCAGACTGGCAACATGGATTCTGTGTGTGAGCTCAAACTTGTTTAGACAACTATTTTCTTAGACTCTTGCCTGCCCTTAGATCACATATTCCAGTCTGAACCTTCCTATTTGACCCATCCTTCTGCACCACCAACAACTCTGCCTCACCTTGTTGGCCTCCCTGTGAGCACTCAACCCTCTTTCCTTGAATGACCCTTCCCTGGCTTCTGGTCTCCTCATGCTCTGAGTTGGTATTGCTTCCCAAAACCCTGCCCTCAATAGATGGACTGTTGTCGGGAAGATTACACATACCATGGAAGCTTCTTGGCTGCAGTCAAGGCTGAGGGATTCACTGGGGTAGGTAGTACAAATATAACTTCTCCCATTCTAACTGAGGCCCAGCAAGGTGAAATTGGCTCACCTATAGTCATCCAGACAGACAGGGGCAGGACTGGGACTGGAATCCAGTTCTCCTGACTTGCAGTACTATGGCACTGAGCCGACCCCATTCCTGGGATTTGCTGATTGGGCTGGGGTGAGAATCTGTCTCTACAGGTCCTTGATTGAAATATTGATTTGTGAAATTAGGTTCCTTGTATCTTCTGGGGAATTGCCACTTTGCTCTGCCTTCTCTGTGCTGATGATGGGTGAGACTCCAGTGAGCTAATCACGGAGTTTGGGGGCTTTATAGAGAGAGATAAAGAATGAATTGAAAAGTCTTGATTTTGAAGAAGAAAATGATTTCTCGTTCTTTGTTCAGAGACTGGAAGAGGATTTTTCTTGACCTTAGACTTTAGAGAGTCCTTGTGCTCTCCCCTTGGAGAACTTGGCCTTTCTGGGCTTTGAAGCAACTCATTAGAGAGTACAAAGGAAAACCTAGAATGGCTGAGACTTTTTCAGAGGTTCAGAAAGTGACTGGAGAAGGGTAAAAGTGTATTTTATAGAATCACAAGACATAGGAGATGGAAGAAACCTTAGAACACAGAGGAGTAGAGCTGGGAGGGATATTAGAATGTAGACTATCAGAGCTGAGAGGAACCTTAGAACATAGGGAGTCATAATTTAGAGTCCATCTAGTCTAGTACTCACTTTACAAATGAGGAAACTGAGGCACATAATGGATAAATGGCTTCCCCAAGGTTCCATGACAACTAAGTATCGGAACTGGGATTTGACTCCAACTTTTCTGAACCTGAGCCTTGACTTCTTATCTCACAATGCTCTCCTCCTAGGCTCCTGGGCCAGACCCACTCTGCTCCTGATCTGGCACCAGCAGACATTTCCTCCCAAAGAGCTGTCTGCCTCACTTGCTTCCAAAATATCCTTTCAATAATGCAGCGAGAGCCCAAATGCAGAGTTTCTATTTTTGTTATCTTGGGTTTCTCTTTAGCACATCCTGTACATTTCCATACTTCCCCAGATTCCCTTTGCTCCCTTTCCCTACCCTTCTGTCTTTAGGCCAGCTCCCAGACCTTTCAGCTCCTCCCCCACACCATCCAACCCCTCTAACCTCTTGTCTGAATTGTGCTCCAGGGTTACCAGTACCAGAGCCCTGCACATGCCTGGTGGTGATTGCATAAACAGTGCAGTGTGGAAGACAGGGAGCTCATTTGAAGTGTCAGAAACCTTGGTTCCGATGGTTACTGGCTCAGTGACCTTGGATAAGTCATTTCCTTTCTCTTAGGCAAAGTTTTCTCAGCTACTAATTAAGGATAATAAGACTTGTGCTATCCCTCACTGAGGTTTACTGAGGCAAGCAAGACCTTTTTTTAACTTCCATGTGTTATGCAGATGTGAACTATTAGTAACAAGCTAAGCCTGACTGATCTGAGCACTTTTCTTAAAATGGTGTTTTGAGGAGGAACCAGCTAGCCAGAGGTAGAGTGAATGTCCAGGGTGAGAAGGCTGCTAAGAACATTCAGAGAGGCAGGAGGAGAACCTGGAGGAGAATATCATTATGGTTGCTTTTAAAGTTAATCATTCTTGATTACTGCTGTTAATCAAAGGGGAGCCTTGTTTAGTGGCAAAAGCCGGCAACCCTGCGCCCAAATACCATGTGTGATACTTATTACCTCTATGAGTGGGGAAAATCACTCCAAGCCCCAGTTTTCTCATCTACAAAATGGGATAATAGGCTCACTGTAGAGCTGGAAAAGATCTTAGCTGTCATAGAGAAGAATATTTGTACTAGAGGTTACACAGGGAGAATCTGAGGAGCAATTGTGCTAATGTGTCACATATTTGTGAGATATCAATCATAATTTTGTTTTTATATCAACTCAATTTCCAAATATATGTCTCCCTTCATCCAACGAGTCATCCATGTAACAAGGACAAAAAAAGAAAGAGAAAAAAAGGTCACTTAAGCAAAACCAACCAACACAACAACCTTGTCTGGAAGAATATGCAACAACCCCCCAGTCACAGCTCTTCCCCTTCGGAAGGAGAAGAGGCAGGTGCCTTTTCTCAACTCTTTGCTTGGTTAACGGCCATAATATCTTGAGAATCATCTTTTTTGGTGACAATAGCACTAGCTCGCATTTCTCTAATGTGTTAAGGGTACTAGCTAGGGCTGATGCTGCCACTCACAAATACTGCAGGAATGAGCTACGGACATCAGTCCAGGACCTTTCTCCTTCCCTTAGAAAACAGGAGGCAAAAGGTAATAAGCCAGTGTGACCCACAGTAGCCATTGTGAGGTGGAGAATACAAGGCCTAACCCTAGGGCCCTTCCCCTTAATCAGGGGAGAAACCACAGAGCCAAAGGGCATCGAGTATTCTAAATTTGGTTTGGAACCCTGGGTGCAGACCATCATGGCTTGTGTTTAGTCGTCACATTATTGACTTCCTCCCCCTCCTCTTCCTTTCTCTGTCTCTTTCTAACTCTCTCTCTCTGACTCAGTCTTTCTCCATTTCTCTTTGTTTCTCCATCTTTCTCCTTATAGTTCTCTGTCTCTTTTCTATCTCTTTTTTAACCTTCTCTCTCTTTTTTGTTTCTCTGCTTTGTCTCTCAGTCTCTGTCTGCCTCTGTCTCTCTCTCACACTGTCTCTCTATTTGTCTATCTCTGTTTCTCCATCTCTATCTCTTTAGCTTTCTCTGCCTCTCTTTTCTGTCTCTGCTGTGTTTGTCTCTCTGTCTGCCTCTGTCTCTGTCTTTTTATCTCTATCTCTTTCTCTGAATCTCTGTTTCTCCATCTCTTTCTGTCTGTTTATCTTTTTCTGTCCCTCTGTCTCTCTCTCCTCTCCCCCTCCCCTCGTGCCTTTGTCAGCAAAACTTCTCCAAGGTGATAGTGAGGCCATGATCTTTTGACAGTTACCCTGAGGCTAAGTGACTGCTGTGGCCACAGGAACATTGGTGGCTGCGGCTAAGAGCTGTCCTTGGTTCATAGTAGTCCCTGACTCGTACCTCCACTACTTCAGCTTAGAATCCACGCCCATCAGGGTAGGAAGACCCAAGGGCGATCAGTACATAGCTCCTTTGGCCTCTCTTCCTGTGGCCCTTCCTCCCTTCTCTCTCTTCCCTCCCCCTCCCTCACCTCTCACATACTCTTGCACAGTGACTGGGCTGTAGATCTGGGGTGGACGTGAAGACAGGTTCTTTAGGGCGGCTCCCTGAAGAGTGTTAGCCTGTGAGCTCACCCACAGCCTTGGGAGGGAAGATAAGGGCAGGGATGGGCTTGTTTTGGCCTTGTGGAGATTGGTTCAGTCCTGCTCTGTGATGGGCATGTGCCTGCCCCTACTGGAGCAGAGGATGCATTCTCAGAGTTTTCCTCTGCTGAATTTTCTCATCAACATTATTCCTCCCCAGGGCAGAGCAGGTCAATTTTCATAACTCAAAGGATTAGAGCACTGAGTCCTGGAAGAGATTTCAAAAATAATTTAGTCCAACCAAACTCATTTCACAGATGACTATACCAAGGCCCAGAGAGAATTGACTGGTTCAAGGCGACACTGGTAATTCTTAGTGATCAGGAATTCAGCTCAGGACCGCTGGCTGAATCCAGTCTTCTTTCTAACAGACTTCCTGTTACTTCTTGTCTCCTGTTTTCTAGGGGAAAGAGGACAGTGGGCTAATGTCCATACCTGATGCCTGTAGTGCGGGCCTGATGCTGTGGGGTCATTTGTGAGTGGTGGCATCAGCGCTGGCTAGTTAGGCCATGCCCCTGAGCACCCTTTCCTGAGATAGAATCAATCAAAACCTAGGTTCAGATCTTGCCTCTGATATCATTGTGAGACCCTGCACAAGTCATAGACTCTCTGGGACATCTTTTCCTCATCTGTAAAATGAAGGAATTGGTCAAGATAGCCTCTAAGATCCCCTCTATCCCCCAGTGTATGCCTCTGTGAAATTAAGAAACATTAAGTGACTAAAGATGTGCCTCCTATGTACTGGGTCCTGTGAAAGGAGCTGAGGATATAGAGATAAAAATTATCCAGTCCCTGACATCATGGAGTTTACATTTTAGTGGTGGGGAGGGGGCAGGGATGTGGGCACACACCTTGTTCACAGATAATTAAATACAGAATATATAAAAAGTAGATTCAAAATGATGGAGGGATGTATGGGGATGATTCCAATAATCCCCTTAAAGGAGGTGGCACTTGAGACAAAACTTGAAGGAATCAAGAATTCCAAGAGAATTCAAGAACGAGAAGAGTTGGCATACTTGGCATAGGCAATGATTTAAGCAAAGGCATGGAAGAAGGAGATGAAAAATTCTGTCAATGGAACATTAAATAGTGCAATTTGGATATAGGTGAGAGAATGTGAGGGTAAGTGATGTGTAACCAGCCTGGCAAGTTCAGCTGGAACCAAACTGTGAAGGGTGTTCAACATTCATCAGAGAAGTTTATATTTTATGTTAGAATGGGGAGTTACAGGAGTTTCTTGAGTAAGGGAATAACACAATCTGATCTGTGTGTTATGCATGTCAGTTTGGTAGCTGTGTGAAAGAAGCTCTGATGAGGGCAGAGACTGCAGGGAGAGCAACTGTGACAGGTGAGAGTTGATGAGGCCAGGCCAAGAAGCCAAGAGATGGCTCAGCTGCTTTCATTCCGAGATATGATGGGAGACCAGACCTTATTTCATGACTTCATTTTTGCCTCCTCCCCATCCTGCTACAGGCTGTGTGAAGCAACACAATTTGGAACTTGGAACTTGGAACACAGAAACCAACAAAAGCATGTCCACATGTGGGCATGCAGACACACAAACATACTAAAATGATGCTGGGAGACAGAGAGAGACAGAGAGACAGGCAGAGAAAGACAAAGAGACAGAGGGACAGAGAGAGAAGACAGACACACATACACACAGATAAAAAGACAGAGAAACAGAGACACACAGAGAGACAGAAAGACAGAGACATCTAGAAAGAGACACCTCCACGGAGTCAGAGACAGAGGAAGAGAGAGTGAGAAACAGACAGAGACACAGATAGAAAGACAAATACAGGAGAGGGGAGAGGGAGACAGAGAGAGAGGCAGAGAAAGACAGAGAGACAACGAGAGAGACAGAGACAGACACAGAGACAAAGACAGAGAGAGACACAGACAGACACACAAAGAGACAGAAAGACAGAAATAGAGACACAGACACATACACAGAGGCAGAGGCAGAGGAAGACAGAGCGAGAAACAGAGACAGAGACACAGATAAATAGACATATGCATGGGGGGGGGGGAGACAGAGAGAGGCAGAGAGAGAGAGAGAGACAGAGAGACAGAGACAGAGACAGAGAGACAGAGACAGAGACAGAGAGACAGAGAGTGAGAGAGCAGTTTCCACACTTACTATACATTTACTACCTTTATGACCCATGATCAGTATTCATATGTCTCAATCTCCACTGACTAGTTCAAAGCAGTACATCTCTGCCTTCATTTTCATGATCAGCTTATGTCGAATAAACTCACAGCCATACATACCCCATCATCAAATAATGGACAGTCATAAAATCCACTGAGTATATACCAGCACCTTCCTCCTCTCTGGGATGTTTCAATATCAAGGGAGCAGAAATGCTGTTGTAATCAATCAACCACCTCATATCAGCTGCTCCCCATGTGTGCTGGTAAATATTAAACAATCAGCTTTCTAGAGGGAATACACACACACACACACACACACACACATACACACACACACACAAGAATCACTTTTAAGTTTAATCTACAGTAACATTATCTCTATCACTTTCTGAGGTTTAGACAGTCAACAAAACAATAAAACAAGCATTGAATTTATAGAGTTTTCTGATTTTCAGGATGTAAGTACCCAAACTGAAAATTAAAAATCAGTTTTTGTGACCTAGTTTGAGCTGGCTTCAACACACCCCGACTACTCTCAGAACAGAGATAATGACAGGGATCTTCCCTTTGGGAATAGTAAGCCCTTTTTTCTGGATGTTTTTTCTCTCTCCTAAACCCATAGTGCCCCAATGTCTTAACACCACAGGAGGCTAAGCATTTTTCTACACATCATCCGTTGAATCAGTTCCTACCATTTTCTCCATGTTGCAAAGTCTCCCTTCAATTTAGTAAGAATATTTTAAGCACCCCATTATGTGCAGAGTCCTGTGCTTCAGTACTGAGGGTAATACAAAGATAAAATAGGGACCAGCCTTGTTTAGGGAGATAAGTTCACCAATTACCATGACATAAAACTGAATGAAAAAATGAAAATAAAAAAATATTGAATTCAACAAGAATATACTGCAGGTACAAAGCACTCTGGGAAAGAGGGGGTTTAGGGAATTCTAAAATCAAGAAGCGATGCCTTCTGTTTGGGAGATCCAGAAAGGCTTCTAGGATGAAGCAGTCTTTGAAGGATAGGTATGACTCCCAAGTCCTTGCTCCTCTAATTTGGTTATGACTGGTTTTATTTCTAAGTCAGTATTGATTTGGAGATAATCTTGGCATATGGTGTGAGATGCTGGCATAAACCTGATTTTTTGCCAGACTGCTTGGTTTCCACATTAGTTTTAATTAGAATGTCCTTTCTCCAGTAGTACAGATCTTTGGGTTTATTGAACATTTGAGTACTAGGTTCATTTGTTTCTGCATGTTGTGTGCTTAATATATATGGATCTACCTCTAATTTCTAGTCAGAATTAAATTATTTGAATGTTTACCATTTTATAGTATAGTCTGAAATTGGTTTTTTCTTTATTTCCCTTGAGATAGGATTACATTATAGAGTAAGAAAAGAAAATAACGAAATTCCTCTGGAGGTTAAGTGACTTTCTGCAGATTTCAGAGGTAGTAAGTAGCAGAGTTGAGGTTTAAACTGAAACAATCCAACTTCATTTCCAGTGTTCTCCCTCTAATACCTAAATGTCTCCATTTTCCAGAAGTGGAATATAAAGAACACAAAAGGGAATGATTTGAGATAAAGTCTGAATCAGTAGCATGAAACCAGATTGTAGAAGGTTAGTTATGGATGTTAGGAGGAGAGTTTGGAATTTATTTAGAAGACAATAGGAAGCCATTGGTGGGTTTTGAGAAGGGAAGAAATAAGAACAAGTCAGTGTTAGCAAGACTACTCAGGCAGGAATCTTGTACAGAATATATTGGAAGGGGATCCGAGGAGTATTAGGGAGACCAAATTAGGATGTAGTTACACTGTTTCATGTAAGTGGTAATGAGAGTCTGAAATAGGAATGGGGGCAGTGAAAATGGAAATAAAGGTAATAAGAATTTTTATATAATAACACATTTCTGTACAGTTTCCTTCTGTTAGACTTGTGAGAAATAAATATTTCTCTCATATTTGATAACTAATTATTGCTTTAGGACCAAGGTTTTTCCCCTTTTCTATTTCCTCATCCAGAAATCCAAACAGTGTGGGAAATTTCTCTTAAAGACTTTCTGAGGCCAAGTTCTAATCAGATGGTAAAAGAAATTCTAAATTTAGGCTAATGGGTGTAGCCTGCTCATTGTGTTTGCTCAGATAGATCCTGGGAGAATGTTGAGTCTTCCTGTTACCAAGACAGGTGACATGGAAATTGATATCTCTTTGACCAAGATTTATAGTCTACCTCCCATTTGATTAACCAGAGTTGATTGCCACCTCTCAGAAAAACACTCTAATATCTCTCAAACAAATCCCAAATGGGGTCATGACCGAAAAATAGTTGATCAACAGCAACTATATACCAAGTTTGGGGGATAGAAATACAGAGAATGAAACAATTCCCACTCTCAATGAGTTTATATCCTGATGGAATATAGCAATTACATTAAAATATTGATTATCTAGATAAGAACACTGAGTCTTAGAGAAGCAAAATGACTTGACCAGGGTTCCACAACTAGCATGTGTTGGAACTGGGTCTTGAGCCTACATTTCTTGATTCTCAATGCAGAGTTGACTAGGGGAGGAGAGATGTGAAAGCTGTTCCAGAAGCAGAATTGGTAGGATTGGGTGACTGACTACATATAGGAAGAGAAGGGGAAGGAAAGGGAATAAGCATTTATTAAACACCTATTATGTGCCAGGTCCTGTACTAAGAACTTGACAAATATGTCATTTAATTCTCTCAGCAACCCTATTCCCATTTTTCTGTTGAGGAAACTGAGGCAGACAGAAAACAATAAGGGACTTACCCAGAGTCCCACAGCTACTAAATGTCTTAGGCCAGAGCTAATCAGTCCAAGACTTGGTACATGGAAGCCTCATCTCCAAATGCCCTTGCATCATGGCACTCTTTCTTCTTACCTCCCTGCCTCTCACAGTCTGCCTGTGGCTATTTTGTCTCCAAAGTCTGGCTGGGGTCATGGATGGTAAGTGTGGAAAGATGATGATGATTCATTTCTTTCATCCTCCACTCTGGGTGTGCGTGTGAATGGGGATGGCTTGGCAAGGGCGTCAGGAGCTTACTGATTGTATCAGACCCTCTGAAGGTGGTGATTGGAGGTGGTTGTTGTTTAGGGGCAGCAGGGTGAATGACAGCAAAGTCTTCCTCTTCCAATACTATTTCCAGAAGGATGGAATTCAGAAAAACTGGGTTTTTTTCCATTTCAAACTTTGTCTACTTAGTCTAAAAAATACTTAGCTAGGCACTTTTTATTGGGAGAGAGAGACTTCATTCATAGGATCATAGATTTAGAGCTGGAAGGGAGCTTAGAAATCATCTAGTCTGATCCTGCCATTTCACAGATGAGGAAACTGAGACCCAGGAAGCTGAAATGAGCAGCCCAAGGTCAATCAGCTATTAAGTGGCAGAGTCGGGTTCTGAACAGTCATTTTTCTGACCAAATCAAGCACTGTGCCCAAAAACCATTCTAGAAATACCTAGGTAGCATCCATTTTATGTTGGCGCTTGTGCTTAGAACATAGAGGTTAAAAATAATATTCAATCCATGCCCTCAGAGGGCTTATGGTTTAATAATCATTGAAGACAAGGATTATTTTTGATTTTGTGTTTGTTTTTCCAAAGCTTAGCAAATAGTTGTTTTTGTTCTTTGTTATGTTCAACTCTCCACGGCTCCATTTAGGGTTTTCTAGGCAAAGATACTGGCATGGTTTGCCATTTCCCTCCCCAGCTCATTTTACAGAAGAGAAACTGAGGCAAACAAACAGTGTAAAGTGACTTCCCCAGGGTCACACAGCAGGATGTGTCTGAGGCCAGATTTGAACTCTTGAAGATTAGTCTTCCTGTTTCTAAGCTGCCTTGTGGCCCCTAGGTAAATAGTAGGTATTTAATAAGTGTTAATTGAATTGAATGAGGGATACATTATATGTATTAATAAATATGATGGGGAAAAAGGAAAGATACAGACATGACTCTTTGGAAAAATTTGACCAAGTTTAGATCCTTTTCAACTGGAGAAAGCAAGAAATCAGGAAAGTCTTCATGGAGGACAGAACGACTAAATCGGACCTGGAAGTTGATCTTCTGGAAAGATTTCAATGAATACAGCTGAGGAGGAAGTGCCTCTAGGTTAATCAGTCAATAAACATTTATTAAGTACCTGCTATGTGCCAAGTATAATGCTGAGTGCTACACATACAAAAAAAAGACCCAAACTGTCCTTGCCCTCAAAGAACTCACAGTTTAATGGGACAGGAATGCAAAGAACCACATCCACTTAATACATGGCAGACAGCCTATGCAAATACATGGAGGGGGAGAGGACAGCAGGAGACTGGGGAACAGCTAGTCATCCAATTTCACTAGAGCATAGAATGCATATAAGAAGGGCAATGTAAGATAAGCCTGGAAAGGTAGGCAGGACCCAAGTGGTGGAGAGCCCTGAATGCTGAGGAGTTTTCATATCATTTAATTAGATGATAGGGGGCCATTGAAGATTTTAGAGGAAATGAGTGGTTATTGGTACGTAATCCTTTCATATAGTGTCATAGCATTACCCAAAATATAGGACTGGGCTTGTAGGGACCAGGATGGTTAAGTTGTCACATGGGTATGATGCCATCTCCTCCTGTGAGGAAGGTGGCTGCCGTAAGTCTCATTTAATTCATCCCTATCCTCCAATGTTACATGATTCTTCATGTAGCTATTGGCTTCATTCAATTCTGGCCAGAGAATGGTCTTCTCAGAGAGCTGACTAATATGGCGGATGGCAAATACACTCCAATCTACTCTATAGATAGCAGGGATTGAGGCTTACTGTCCCATCTAATTTCTATCTACCTTCCATCTATTCTGTATGTATTTTGTGTGACCTTTTTATTTGCATATTTTATATACATATTTACATATTATTTCCACCATTAAAAATATAAGCTCTTTGAGGTCAGGAACTGATGTCCCCATCCCTTCTTTGCTTTACCAATGTCTAGAACAGCTCTTGCCCCAAAATAAGTGTAAATGCTTGTTGACTGACGTACTGACTGTTAAGCTCAAACCTTTGATGCCTGAAGCTGGAAAAATCAGAGATGAATGCTGAACACCCTACAGTCTTATCTTATTCTTCTCCAACAGGTGGGGATGAGGGTGAGATGATAATGCCCTCTTGGATCTTTTCCTCTTCCTTTCTTCAGATTGCCCTTTACCATCTTTACTTCTCTGAGACTACGCTATATCTCTTCAGTAGATTTAAGCTCTTTGAGGACAGGCACTGAGTACTGTCCTATACATAGTAGGTTCTTAACGTTACCAAATTCAATTTGACAAACATTTATTAGACCCCCCCACTAAAAGGCAGACTATGTTGTTTGATACTTGAGGGAGATGCAAAATTTGGGTTAATTCTTTTCTGACATGAACAACATGGTCAGATTAAAATCATACACTCAAATACTTGAGAGGCAGATGTCAAATGCTCTCATTTTAGAGAATAAAAACTTGAGGCCAGAGTGGGTCTGTGACTCGCCTTTCCTCCCAGCCCGGTGCTTCTGCCATTTCAATAAGCAGGGCTTAGATTTCCAAATGGCATCCCAAGGTGACCTGGGCATCAAGAGCTTGGCTTTGTGTGGGCTTTCAGAGGTAGGGTAGGAACTTGTGAAAGGATGTGCCCTGGGAGGTAGGGAGGTAGGTCCTGGGAGAACAAAGACTCCTTTAGAGATGTTTTTTTTGGGTGGTGGAGAAAGTTTCCCATGAACATGGGGTCAGAATCTGAGGGCACAGGGAAACCTAGACACCACAGTTAGAGTAGAAACAAGAACCAATAGGACATGGCTGTCCTAAAAGTAGCTTCCCTTTCCTGAGTGCTTTCTTGACAGGTGCCATATAAGGATAGTAGGGGAAATGTTTTGAACCTCATTTTATAGAGAAGGAAAGTAACTCAGAGAGGTTGAGTAACTTGCCCTGGATCACACAGCCAGGACATGCCAGAACCAGGATAGGTCTCCCGCTCCAAATCCCTCATTCATTCACCAAGTCTTTGAGTGATGGTGGTGAGTTAGGGCTGACCACATTTAGTGGAAAGAGCAGAGGAATTTATAGAGGGGAGGGAAGGTCCCTGTAGCTTAGCTTAATGTTTCTGAGTTCATTAGGACAATTTTAATTCCAGGAACTTTGACTAAATATCTACTAAGTATCAAGCATTGTGCTGAGAACCTGAGGATATAAAGGGAAAATGGAACGATTCTTGTCCTCAGGGAGCTCTTATCCTATTGGGTGAGGTTAACATGTAGGGATCAACACATACCAAGAGAGATAAAACAAGATATATGCAAAGTAAAGACAGAGATTTTAGGGGTAAGAAAGAGCCCTGAACACTGGGATAGAGTAGGAGTTGGAAAAAAAACCTCATAAGAGAAAGCACTTAACCCTTGCTAGGATTCCAACATTATTCGGTAGGTGGAGATAAGGAGGGAGATCATTCCAGGCAGGAGAGGTGGGAGATGGAGTATTCTGTGCTGAGAATGACAAGTAGGGTAGTTTGGCTGGATTGTGTTGGACATGACAGCAAGTATCGATTAATCAACTTAGAAACATAGGCAGAAGCCATATTGTAAAGGACTTTAAACACTGAGCCAACATTTGTATTTTATTCTGGAGTCAATAGAGAGCCCCTAAATCTTCTTGAGAAGGAGAGTGGCCGTATTTAGACCTATGTGTGAGGGAATATCCACATGGTAGCTGTGTGGGGGACTCAGTGGTGCAAAGGAAAGGGTCCTGGACTGGGAATTAGGAGAGCTCAGAATTAGTCAGGAAACATGTGTTAAGTGAGCTTTCTACTCTTTGAGCTCTTTGTGTATTATGTTTCTCATCAGGAAAATGAGGAGGAATAAAACTTGGAACAGGGGAGAAGACACTGGACCCATAAAGCCAGACCCAGTTTGGAGAGTTGTCTGTCCTTAATTTGTTGTGGGATCTCAGCCTTTTTGGGTCAGAGTCTCCTCACTGGTAAGGCTCTCTAAGGCCCCCTGTCCCTCCAGTATTCCATGATTTGATAG